>CM042322.1:31293610-31478610 GCA_023566125.1 Zingel zingel | reverse complement strand
GATACATTTACAGGTGATATAAAACGATTATTATTTAACGATTTAACGATTATGTCATGTTAAGGATTATGGTTTGTGTCATTTGAACAAAAATATGCACTTTTTCGTAGTGAAATATTGATGTCCTGTTTAGCCATAATAAAAGATGAATGCCACAAAAAGGCTAAAGAAAACATAAAGAGCAGACATCTTTTGTTTGAATTTAAATTGAAATAACACAAGAAACTTTGAAGGTGATACTGTTCCAACAGTATTTCAGTGTTTTACAAATATTAAGACCACTGATTAATCGGGGCTACAAGTGTGTTCTTCTAGCCCAGATAAATCAGAGGATGGGTGGAAACAACAAGCTGACCACAAGGGGGAGCCACAGTCCTGTGGAACAGGCGTGGCTGTAGGAAGCACTGGGGATCAAAACCACAGATGTATAATTTATCAGTCAAGCTGTTTTGAATCACAGTCCTTTTAACTATTTAAACTCTGGCTCAATTCAGCCTCAATTCTGCCCTTAATTTACATTATAATACAATTTAAAAAAACAATGTTTTAAACCTAGTAATGTCTAGAATAACTACAAATGTATAGACAAACCAAAAGGAGTTTTCCTAAGTGGGACAGAAAAGATGATTGAAGCCGTCTGCATTTGTATCAGCCAAGAGTTGACAATAGTTTTTTTTTTAAAACACGAACGCGACCTTCGACTGCTTCAGGAAGCCTCACGCATGTGCATGGAAGTGACAATAAGGGCCAGAATAAGAATAAGGTGATTAAAAGTAAATTGTGGTGGTGACAGATAATATCCTCCATGAAAACCCTGTGGGGGCCACGTGTGAGGGGTCTGAGGAGAGCAGAGCAGACATACAGTTCATATCACACCACATTTAGGACATCTAAATGCATATTTCACTTTAGAACATTTAAATTTTAACCATACATACTCCCATGACTCAGTGAAAAATCAACATTTGCTGACTGACATCACTGCAGATACCCAGAAGATCAGCAGGTGACTGACAGTCACTGTATGATGGTTAAGGTAAACATTTTAGTCTAATGTGAAATATTGCAAAGTCATTTTCAAATTCCATTAATCTGTATTAACATAGCTAGATAAAGTATGTCTATATCTAGATCTACAGTATACCTTACTCCTGTATAAATACTCTGAATACACACAATATTTAGGAGAATCACATGAGAGAATGAATTATGGACAGGCTGCAGCTGGTGAAGCTTTATGCATACCAGCAGAGACGGGCTTGGTTAAATTACTGTTCGTGCCAGCAACTGAATCACAGTAGTTGTCTTCTTAAAACTTAAGTTCAAGGATGAATTGACAATCTTTATATTATCACTTCACACCCCCGACTTAAATTAATTCACCATTCGTCACACAGGCTGTCCAAAGGCTGACTGTTTTAAATTACCCTTACTGTCGGCTTTCTATTAATAGACCAGCTGTCTCGTCAGTTACTCAACATCTGAACAGCAGTCAGTAAAATCTGCCATACTTTCCATCCCGAGATCAAAGTGTTGAACATCTAAAATCACCCACGGTGTCCCAGAACTAAAGCAGCTTTCCTAAAATAGCTGTCAGAGCTCCGTGAGCTGCCTCGCTCCTTTGGACTGACTATAGCAGCATGTTTCTAGGACAGACTGCCATGTGCAGGAGGCCTGGGGGGATCTGCAACCCCAACAGGCTCTCAGCACAGGCACACACTGACAGAATCAGTCAAACTCAGAAGTAGAAATCATAAAGGAGTTTGCTATAACTTGTTATAAGACATCATGCGTGCATACATCTATTTCTAAGTACTGAACTAATGTTTGTCGCTTCATTTTCCACAGTGACAAGGACACTCAAAAGTGTCTATTGTACTATCAGTCCTAATAATACAGTTTGCCAAACTCAGGTACCTTTTGACTGAAATTTTCTTTCCTGTTTGGTGATGCTAACACGAATTTCTAATATTTCAAGAGGATTCGTTTTGATATATTTTATCACACCTCAGACTTCTTTCAAACTCATAAACTTTGATGAAACTGATGTTTTCCAACAGTCTGTAGTTTAAGATCACAGACTCAAAGAGAATCAAAGTTAACCAAGTCAACTGCTGCCCCATAGACAGACAGACAGACGAAACACTGCGGTAACGAGCAGCAGTTTCCATGGCAACTCTGAGGTAAAGCCCGGGAGGCTGTGATTAGCTGGCAGGCCGGGTTGGGTCGTACCATGTCGGAGGGTTTGAAGGGGTTCCCCTGGCCGCTGATGCCACCAGAGATACTGAAACCAAGACCAGGGTTCTTCTCTATTCTCACACACAACTACAGAAAGAGAGGAGGGGGAGAAATAGAAAGACAGAAAAGAAAGAAAGACAAGTGACAGTGAAATACAAATATCATAATCTCTACACAAGCACAGAGTAGATAGACAACATGTACAATGGTGGACGGGTGCTTTTGTGTGATGTGTGACAAACTTTGGCAGCTATATTGGAGGTCCTCAGTCCTCTGGCAACAACAACAACTGAGCCACAAATATCCTCGTCAGAGTTTTTCTAATTGGCATAATGAAAGCCATCTCATACTAGGAGAGGAAAACAAAACCCCGCAGGAAGATCAGCTGATCTGGGTGGTGTGAATGACTTCATGTTCTTACCTCAACTGTTACAGTGATCTCCATCTGTGAAATATCTCGGATTTAGAACTACGCCTCCATGGCTTTTTCTAGACCTGTTTCTTCTCACAAACGGTTGCAAAGCATTAGGGGGCTAAAATTACACTTACATGTCCCGATTATTTAAATTTTTTGTGTCCTTTAGTTGACAGCTTGTTGGCCTTGTGGACCCTTCAAAATCCACTTGGTAACTATCATGTCCTGTTATTAAAAAATCTGACTAGTTAGTTAACATTATCCACTGCTGTCTTTGGAAACAACAAAGCCATTCACATCTCTGTATTATTTCACTTTCACTGTTTATATTTCTTGTGTGCATTAGTCTCAAATTATTTTACTGTTTATATTTGAACCGTTCTAATATTACTTGTAGTGTACTGTAACTATATGGACCTACATCCACAAAACTGATATCTTTTCTACCCTAGTTACTATATATTTAGCCATCATTTGAGCACAGCCCATTTTCAAACAGACCTCCAAGATAGTGGGGACATGGTTGCTGAGGACAGACAGACACACAGATGGACAGACAGACAGATACCTGTTCCTGGAAACCATCCGTGCTCTTCTGGCCTTTAGTCTGCAACAGGCAACGAGCACTCTGAGGCCGTGGGTTGGTGTGGGTCATGACAACCTGATTGCTATGGACCATGCCCTGATTGCTATGGACCATGCCCTGATTGGTATGGACCATGCCCTGGTTGCTATGGACCATGCCCTGATTGCCGTGGTACTGAGGGTTGGTGGCGGGCTGATGGGATGTGTGGGAAGAATGGGGGTTGTACTGGGGTTGGTTCCCAGATGGGGACATGGCCATGGGCATGCCGGCGCCGGGGTAACCCTGTCCGGGAGCAGGATGGCCTGGACAGGAAAAAAAAAAAAGAAACTGGTAACACTCTGAAATAAAACTATCTACACTTGATTAATGTGTAGGCTGTTGATTTGAGACACATGGCAGACATTCTTATTTTTACACTGACCGACTTGGCTATAACTGGTCAATTGCATTTTTCAAACTGGGGTGAAATTTAATTTAGGGTGACCAGATTTCCCAGAACTAAAACCGGGACACTTTGCGCGTGACCGTATAGTGTTCGTGCACGCGCACTCTCTTTAACGTGAACATGTGCCAGCCCAGGTCAGACATAGACACAGACAGATTAGACACAATTTTGCCAACAGCACACGTAGGCCTACTGCTCACAACATAATGGGGTATCTCAGTTAATATTCATGAATTTTCTTGATATGTAGCCTACATATCTAAGAAATAATATTAAAAGACATTGAGTGAGTTTCGTGTGGGACCAACTTTATTTTTCAGAATTAAAGCATTCTTTTGGAAAGTGCACCCACTGAACTTATGAAAAACTTTGTGAAAAGGTATTTTTCATTGCATGGCACTAAACTAATTATTTGTAACTGCTGCCACAGGCTTAAACTAAAGTTATGGTAAAACTTTATGGTAAGGGTACATGAATTATGAATTCATGCGTGAATTAATTCATGATTTGTGCATTACTTCATTCCTTTAAACAATACCTCATGAATCATCAGGAATTGACATGAGTTCATAGCCGCTCATTCATGACCTCATGCATGAACAACACATCAACTAAAGCATTAGGTAAGGTGGCTACATCATTATGCACAAGTTGTGTTCAAATCAGAATTTGCGCAGTGATGACTACATTTTTTTGCAGAAAAATAAATAATCATGATCATGCTTAATAAATCATAATTCATAATGATGTGCCCACGTACCTAATGCTTTAGTTGTGTTGTTCATGTATGAGGTCACGAATGACAGACTATGAACACGTCAATTCCTGATGATTCATGGGATATTAAGGAATGCAGTAATACATAAATCATTAATTACATAACGCATAATAATACATAGGCTACATCAATTAATTCATGCATGAATTCATGATAATTCATGTACCCTTACCGTAAAGTGTTACCAGTGTTATTCTAACCAACAACACACACACACACACAAATAAAATCTCATTTGATAGAGCAGAGAGCTTCTCTATTGGAAACAATACAAACAAACAACACACCGGGACGTCTGGTCACCCTGATTTAATTCAACGTTTTATGCTACAGTAGCTTGAACTGAATTTAAAGCAACACCAAAGCACTTTTCCTCTTCGGTCCCCCTACAGGTTGGAAGCAGAATTGTCCATTGTCCATTTCATTCGAACTACAGATCCGGTACCCGATCTGGCAAACTTGCATAGTGCGGTTTTAGCCGATAGAGGGCCACAAAGCGAATGCAGAAGTGCCGTTCACCCTGTTACGAGTTGATGAACCACTGAACATTTTTTTGAAACATTATTTTAAAGTGCCCATATTATGAAAAAATCACTTTTTCTGGGATTTGGGGTGTTATTTTGTGTCTCTGGTGCTTCCACACGCATACAAACTTTGAAAAAAAAAAACATCATTGCTGTTTTTAGTGGGATACGGGTTTCTGAATGTGTCCTGCCTTCAGTCTCTGGGTGAGCTGTTCAAAATCTGCACGGCTTTCTACGTAACTAGCCGAGACGAGGGGCCTAGGGGGCTAACTGTTAGCATGCTAGCTCGTTCTCAATGGCAAAACACTGCTACAACACACACAAATTCACCCTAATCTACAAAATAAATTGTATAGAACTACTTACATCTCCCTGTTCTGCAGGTATTCCACACAAAGTTGGAAGTGCACCCTCATTTAGAAGAAGTCTCCCGGCTAATCCTGCCTTGTAAAGGCCAAAGTTGCACACCTAGCTAGCTCATGTAATCCTTACCTAGCTACTGCACATGTGTGACTGAGAACAAAGATGTTACAGAAGTTGCGAGGTCTCACTCTAGCTAAAACAGAGACCTGAAACCTGCAGTACAACAAAAATATGGTGTTTTTTTTTTAAATTAAACCATGTAAACCTATTCTGATACAATCTCAAATTACAATTATAAACCTGAAAATTAGCATAATATGGCCACTTTAAGGTACAAAAGAATCGTTGGTGTTGCTTTAAGACAAATAAACAAACAGCAGGGTACACTACCTGGCTAAAAAATCCAATTGGTAATCCCTAGGCTGGTTGGTGTTTTATAAGCCCCAATAAAATTGTCTTCTATTAACAGTTTTTAATCGATTCTGCTTCGTTTGTTTCCGATTTTATACTGTGATTGGGTGTGACAGCATGATTGGATGATAGCTTGTAACCCCAATAATTACATTTTCAATAACTTAAAGTGCCATCATACTCCTTGTGAAAATCTAAGGTTTCAACCACAAAATACATCTTTAAGGGCTACAAATGAACCATTTTATTTGATTTATTACCATTTACCTTGAGGCATGTTGCTTTGGTACTGCCCCGGCCCACCAGAGGGAACCACTGACAAGGGCATGCCCGGTTGATATTGGCCCCCTTTGTTCATCATCCCGTCGTAGCCCTGCTGCACGACCACACGATGAGGCGTAGTGGACGAGGAGGAGGAAGAGGAAGTGACTGTCATGGTGTTGTGTGATTGGTGGGAAGGGTTGTGGGAGTGGGCACTCTGTGGACAGAGCAGGGGCAGTTAGAGACATTACAAATTATTATGGACACAGACATGCTCACATCCACACCGGAGGAATGGTTACTGGAGACACTTAGACAAGTTCCTTTCTTCCTTCTAAGCCTTGGGCTGGATTAAACATGGTAAAACTAAGACAAAAAGGTTCAGACAACAGCTCTTACCTTTTTCATGAGGTTGTCAGGTGGGACGTCCCTCCTGCCAAGCGAGTAGGGCGCCCACTGGTTGCTTCCTGACAGCCCCTCCTGGTCATTATCCAGCATGGCAGCCTGCTGGGAGGGGGTCTGGAAGAGAGACAGAGAAAGAGACAGGGAAACAGTGACCCTTACTGGAAATTAACTTTTCACTTAAAGAGGTATCATCTAAACACACTGCACAAATATGACACAGAGCTGGACTGAAATTGGCAAAGTATCTCTTTAAGTAATTAATTCACGTGTCAACCTTTGCCTGCCTGAGATTGCTTCAGACTGAGGTTTATATGAATGTAATGTGAGATTCTGTTTTTTTTTAAGTAGGAATACCATAGGGCTGTAACAGATTGGTAAATAGATTTTCCCGGGGTCATCCCCATTCCCCAGGTTAGGTTAGGTTAGGTAACCCTAACCCACCCCTGACCTAATCTTTCCTCGTAGGCCTATTTGCATATGCGCGTCAAACAGCCCGTAGGCCTACATAGGCCTATTTGCCATGGAATTTGGCAGTAATGGTGGAAAAAGTAACAGACCGGGGAACATAGGACCCTTTTTTTGAAAAAGGGTCCTATGTTCCCCAGTCTCATACAAAGAGGGGAACATAGGACCCAGGGAACATAGACACGCTCCCGATTTTCCCTTCTAAGTGAAGCAAAGTAATATATTGTGCAATGTCACCACCAGTCAACATGGTGTGATGACTGATGCAGCTGATGAATACTGTATATTGTAATGTAGGCTATGTAATGTATGTAAGTTATTTTTGTATTGCACCTTCCTTCTACACCAAAAAACTCTAATTTAAAGCCCCTGAGAACTTGTCTTCACTTCTCTGAAATAGTAATTATTCATGATTAAATATGCAAACATTTAAAGTTAATAAATGATTGCAGTTATTTTTCCTTAGTGGTTAAACACTCAAAAACTGTTTCATCCAGACCGTTTGAGTGTGGTTTGATCAGAATTGATTAACCCACCGACTGTCAACCCATTCTGATTGAAATGTTGCTAAATCCTGATAGGCTCATGGAAGTATGTGGCATCCCATTTTACCAACTAGGCCCGTTCACTTAAAGGGATATTTCACAGTTGGAAAGCTGAATATATCTTTAAATTGGGTCACTTATGTAGTATAAATGTGGGGAAATTGGTGCCTTCTAGGCCGAGAAAAGCCAGAAAATGTGTTTTTGGCTCATGTGGATGAAAGACACCAAATCCCAGAATGCACTTGCTTCGCTGCTCTACGAGGCCACTCCCAAGCTACGCCTACCGGTTCGAGAGGGCAGGAGGGAGGGAAATTCAACTAGGCTAGCTAGCTACTAGCTAGTTTTTTTCCATCGAAATGGTGCTGAATTGCTTGGTACCGGGATGCACAGCCAAAACCAGGAAAGGACAAGCAGTAAGTTTCCATCATTTGCCGGTTAAACATTTGGAGCGGTGCAAACAGTGGCTGCGGGCTATCAACCACCCAAAGTTTCGAGAAGACACCAATATGGGGAGCATGAAAAACCTGAGGATTTGCAGTCGCCATTTCAAGCTGGAAGACTACGAACCCAATGTACTTGCAATGAAGAGAATCACTCTAAAGGACACCGCAATTCCGTCGATATTCACCTTCCCAGATGACGAACAGCCCGGGCCATCTGGTAGTAAACGCATTCGCATAAAGGTAAGACTCTTGCTAATACTCGACTCTATTTCTGATCACACAGTAGCCTATACATAGTGATATAGTTATTAGCAGTAAAACAGCAAAGTTAGCAAAGTAACGTTAGATAGACAATGGCATATAAGTTGTATATAAGTTGGCTTGTCAAAGTAAAGCCACTGTTAGCTACTGAGCTAGCTAGCTACTTGTCGAGTTATGCTAACGTTACCACGCAAGCCTGTTGCTTTATTCGATGGTTGAGATAACTGCAGAGACAGATACATTTGCGAGATGTACATTATTAATTAAATAATGTTTAGGCTTGCTACACGTAAATACCATATTCATATTTAGATTGTATTGATCCGGCGGTGCAATTCAAAAGCTAGCTACCTGCCAAGTCAAACTTCCGCTGTTGTTGTGAAAGTAATGCAAAAGTAGTGTAAAGCATTACAATTCATAGACAGTAACTTTCCAAACACTGGTTATTCTGTTCACACTATCTAAGTTTCTCAAGATAAATTAGATAATGTCTGAGAATTTGCATACATGACAAAGCTCCTTTTCACTGCAGAAATCAACCAATCAAGTCTTGGACCCCTGCTGTCTTGCAGACTACATTAGAACAAAAGAATGCTAATTCCTGTAAACTTAAAGAATTGACACCCACATGGTAATCTATGCCCGGGTGTAACTTCAAATGCGCAGTTTTTAACGTTACTGAATTTATGTCATTTCAGACTCCAATCACATCTAATCCTTCAGTGTCATCGTTGGAGGATGAAGAACAATTGCTGCTGACCTCAACACCGGTCAAAATTCCTGCCTCTGGCCAAGAACAATTTGTAAGTTTCTGAAGAACCAGCATACTTCACAGCATATTCTTTCTAAATAAATTCTAAAGCAACTGTACGATAATAATTAGAAGAGTTTTTAAAATTAAAAAGAAACCTCTTGTTTTTTTTAAAGTCACCTGGAGGCCTCAATACCAGCTTCAGCAGCATTGAAGCTGTAGGTGAAACTGATGAAAGCTATCATGCCGAATTAACAGTCACCCTCTCATCATCGTCATCATCAGATGATGAAGGTGGAAAGGACTGGCGTGAAAAGAAGATCATTGTCAGTGAATCCAGCCTCATGTCACTCTTCAAATTGTGCCAGATGTGCGGGAAACCAATTTTATCAAAGAAAATTGTTGACTTTGGGGCACAGAGGAAGGTGGATTGGACATGTCTTGGGGGGCATTCTGGGACTTGGACATCTTCATGTGACATGTGACATGCACATACACAGAACTATCAGACTGGTGCAAGATCATGGGTGTCCAAATGATGGGACAGACCACATTTTACAATATAGGTAAAATAAATTTAAATAGCAGCAGAATTATAATAACGGAAAATTACAGATGCTATTTGGAAAATTGTGATAACATCCAAGTAATTATCTAACTTGACTCTTTAGGTTACTGAGGCCACCAGCTCCGTTATCATGGAAACACTGGGTTTCAAAAGGGGCATGAGTGAGCTGATGGACAAGGGCCTTGACGTGGAGGTGATGGCCACGGACCACTCCACATCTACACAAAAAATAATGAGGGAACAATTTCCAGATGTCCAACATGAGTTTGAAATCTGGCACACAGCCAAAGGTATGTATTTGTTTTGCCATCCCTGTACACACACAAATCTCCACACTTGTCCAGCCCTACCCCCACTGACACCTCATGGTCTCAGTCTTCACCCCCCACCCAGAGTTTTGCAGCCTTGAAGCACTCGGCCAGTGTATTAGTGTGATTTGCTCATTCAAGAAAACGACGAACAATTCACACTTCTACACTAGCAGAGTGCAGCAATGCTGGAACGCTCTGTAAGGGGTCGAAGAGTGAGAGACTAAAGCGTGTTTTACAGTAATCGCAGCCAAGCTGGCGCGTACAAATGTGACGTCATGAAATCGCCGTGACTATTTATACCCGCGCTGGCGCTCGCGACACTAGTTGCAGTCTTCTCCGGAACAGAGGTGGCGCTAATGAGCAAAGGCTATAGACGTTGCTCTTTCTACGGACTAGAAGAACAAAAAGGTAAACAACTGCAGAACTGGCAGCAGCATTGCCGTCAATGCTTCGATTTGACTCAATGACCTACTTCGTCGGATCAAGCCTTTCATTCGCCATAAAAGAACTCATCTTAACCCAGTAAGTTTACAAGAGAGACTTGCAGTCACTGTGAGAGTCCTGGCATCCGGTTGTCGGCAAACTCGTTCAGGCTTCCCCTTTCCGCTTTGTCGCGCGCCGCTGAAAAAAAAGAGCCGTGCACGCCAGCTGGGCGCATGCCATAAATCGGACGCGCCGGCAGGATATTACGTCATTTTGACGCCACGATGGCGTGCGCCACCTTGGATGCGTCTAGTATCATTCATGTTTAAGGTGTGAATGGGGAGGGCGGCAATACAAAATAAAATGAAAAATGTTGGCGTTTGTCCAAACTTGTGCTGCATTTACTTACAGGTTTCCGGAAGAAGATGCAGGAGAAGGGGTAAACAAGGACAATTAAATCCTCCTTGCATGGACCAGGTTAGTGTTGGTTTGTAATGTGGCAGACTTTACGTTGGTTTGCAAGGTTCAAAATTACTAATTGGATTATCTTTCATAGGTCTGTCGTAAACCATATGTGGTTTGCCTGTGCAACCAGTAAGGGGGACATCAAGGTAAGACATTTGATTCTAATTTGATTCTTTTTTTTTTTTTTTTGTGGAAAAAAGTATTTTTCTAGATTTATTGATAATAATCATATTTTCATACAGGTACTGAAATGCTGGCGGAAGTCCATTCCACACCATGTGTGTGATGAGCATGAGTGGACAGATGATGACTGAGAACAGCGTCGCTGTGACCATGCTCCTCTAACAGCCCAGGAGCAAAAGATGCGCATGTGGATGAAGAAGGATTCTGTGGCATTTCAAGACCTGTCATCGCTGGTCCTTGACAAAAGGCTTCTGAGAGACATGGAAAAGATGGCCCTGTTCAAACATACTGGTGAGAACAGTTGCCCTTGTACACTTGATTATTTTTCCAAATCTTAAGGAGCATGTTTTAATTTGTTATATATAATTTGTTCTCTTTATATAATTGCACACAGGGCCGCTGGAAGTCTTTCACAGCGCACTTCTGAAATACCTCCCACAAACGTCAGGGAATGAGGGAGAGATGTCACCTTGCCATCCTGTAGCACAATGAGAACATTGTCGAGAGAAAGCAGGCCACAACCAAGACAGGTGTGTTATCATGTGTTGTCAGAGTACGGCTTTTTGTTGTCGTTTCGTATTGGCAGGAGGCGTTTTGTGCGCTGCTTATGGGCACATCATGGAATAAAGTCTAGCAAAGTTCAGATTTTATGTTAAATTATATTAAACATAATATTATATTACTACTCTCATGTTACTGTTTCTGTACTACAATGTTACCACACTGCACATAGCTGGACATATCTGTCTATATGATTCATACTGAATATCCATATTTATTCTGTTTATACACTGCATATATCTATATTCTTACTACTATTATAATGTTACTGCTACTACATCACACATATCTGTACATGTTGTTCATACATGGTTCACATTACATAGCCATATTTATTCTGCTCTTACAAGGTAACTGCTAATACACTGCACATATTTATATTTAATTTATATTACTCTAAACCACCTTCTGTAAACCAACAATATACTACTGTCTACACTGCACTATATTTTTTTGTACTTCTGGTTGGACGCAAACTGCATTTTGTTTTTTTTGTACTTGTACTCTGCACAATGACAATAAAGTGGAATCTAATCTATCTAATTTCCTATCCTTTACAGGACAAGCGAGGTTCAACCAAGTCTTCTTTAAGAGATCCAAGCAGTGGGTCTTGAAGAAAATCTTTACACCACCCAGTTTATAGACACATTCATCCTGAAGGTCATGGACAGAAGACGCAACCCAAACATTGTGTTCAAGGTGCCAACCTCCTCACTTGCCCTGCCACAGCCTGCGCTGCAACCCAACATTGCACCAGTGCCTAAACCATCAAAGGAGGCTGCCACGACTTCTTTCCAAAGCCGCTTCTGAGACCGACACTTTCAGATGGCACCTTCTAATAGCACCTCTTCCCTAAGTCCTATAGCTGTGTCTAATCAGATTCTGCCACCGCTGTTTATATTTTGTTCTTTTTTTTTTGTTGCTTGCTTTGTTTTTATATTGTGCAGGACATTTTTAGATGTATCTCCTTGTTTATATTAATGTGTACCCTTGACTATAGTGCCACAATATGTTTCCTTTGTGAATAATTAATTACCCTGTACTCTTTTGTACACCAAAGTTATACATTATAGACTTGTGGAGGAGGCTGACTGGTTACTGTCACTGTGATTTAGCTGTCATTACTTACTGTACACACTCTACCTGGATTATTTCCCTTGTTGGAATTAATTTGGGTTAAAAAGAAAGCCAAATGTTGTGTTTATTACACAATTTAGACTTGAACTTTTAAAAAGAAAATTCAAGGCAGGACCATGTCAACAGAGTAGCTTAGTAGCTCCACATATGAAGTGCTTTCCTCCAATTGCAGTCACTATTTTTCTAAGCAAATACATACTCTAATTGAGCAACACTAAGGACTATAACACGAACCACAACCAATGTGAGTTTGAACTTTTAATTAAAAAACATAATATGAACAATGTCACACTCATAGCTCATCTAGAGCTTCAGCAGTTTCTTTATAGCTGCAGTATTGCCCGTCAGGAGCTGGATATCTCTGTCTGATGTCTTGAACACAGGCAGGCAAAACAAGACCATAGCCTTTCCCCAGTCTCTCGCCTTGCAGGACCCATTCCACGAAGTGATGGTGGGCTGTTAGGCGATATTGTCTAAAAAACAGTAAGCACAACGTTAGCAATGCAAGCTATTTGCACCTACATTAGGCTAGCATAGATGTAAATATAACGATAGCTCAGCTGACTGACGTGAAAAACAAACAAAATACTCACATTATACTCAGGTGTCTGTTTCTCCCTGCGAGCTTTAGCTGGCGTTTCCAATTCACCTTCGGGATCCTGAAATAAGTTTCCAGGACTCCCTGCTGTTTCTCAATCGCAAGAATGCAAAGAATGGACTTGTGTTCTTGGGGGAGAACGTTCTTGCTGCTTGTTCTTGGAAGAATGAGCTCGCAAGTTCACAAGCACAGAAAACGCTGTTAACAGTTTGAGAAGATGCGTTCTTGCTGGTATTGTTCAACACCCCCAGCACAGAGGCGACCAGCAGTGCTCCAAAATAACAGCTAGAAATAAAAACCACAACAATATAACCCCTTGATATTTAAATAAGCTCCGGACAAGAAAACCTCACAATGTTACAACTATTGCAATAATATTGAAAAATAAAACTTATTGAGCTTTAATTTGATTGTTTATGGCTTAGCTCAAACACCCCTTACTTATTCAAAAGAGTGGAACGCGATCCCTACTATTATTAGTTTAAATAAAAAAAGAAGTAGGCCTATGCACTGGCGTGTTCTAGGTGTCCCTATTAGTGTTATGTGAAATTATCATTTCTATATTATTGTAGTGCACTGTATATGCCCACTGGGACAACAGATGGAAATTAGCAATTATAATTATAAAGGTTGGTGTCTCCCCTTTAGTCTACATAATATGCCATAGCATGTTACCACATAGGTACACCTGTTCATTTATCATACAGACTGACTCAACTTCTAATAATTCAGAAAACAAATACACCAAAAAAAGTATGAACTAAATACTAATTCTAATGTACATAGCCTATGTCATAATTTAAACAAGTTTCCCGAAGAGAAACTGGTATCTCTCTCTCTTGCCTGCTGCGGTGTGTGTGTGTGTGTGTGTGTGTGTGTGTGTGTGTGTGTGTGTGTGTGTGTGTGTGTGTGTGTGTGTGTGTGTGTGTGTGTGTGTGTGTGTGTGTGACTGTGAGGCCGGCCAGCGAGGTTGTCAATTTCAAGCCCGCAGGCGCTTGGGGAGTTTAACTCCGAAAAGGCAGTTAACCACAGATCCTGTTGATCTTATGATGGACATGTGTTGTGATATTTAAACAAACGATAAATAATAATAATGAATATAATAAAAGCCTCGTATTTACGAGACCGGTCTGAGAGACCTCCAGCTTACAGCGAGGTCTCCGAGCGTGACTGTCCGAGCGATGAGCTAGCAGCCCCGGCAGGCAATAGCTGGCTGTCGTGTCACTTTATGGAGCTTATCAACTCTGAAACCTTTGAAGCAAATTGTTAATTTGGGAACGATTTTCACAAGACTGCCTATATTCGAAATCTAAACCGTTCATTTCTCGCCTAAAACGTTCTCAGAAGTGAATTTAGTGATTGATAAGATGGCGAAAATTGTTAAAATTGTCCCGTTATTGGTCTGTATGTACCGGAAACCCAACCCTTCTTGAATGCCAAAATGAATGTTGGGATACGGTTGCTGCCAAGTTCATACAAGTTACCAACCAATGCATCCTCGGTAAAATGGGCGTGTCAGGAACATGTCCGGGAATCTTAACTGTTCTTGGTGAAATCGGGTGAAATGCGAACTTGTGTATTGGGACAGTACTTTGGCAACACGAGATGACATTTCACAGGGACACGAGAACACAAGTCAATAGAAGAACACAGATTGAGAAACGCCAGGATCAAAGCTAGGGTGCTCTGTTACACATGCTGGCAGTGCCGTTTCCTCAGCAGATTCAGCTATTTCTTCAAGAAGAAAATGGCATCGCTGAAATTCGCGACAGCAATAGGACTCTCTATCTGTGTCCATAGGCGAACAGCAAGAGCTTCCCCGGGCTCTTCCTCCTGACCGCCAGGCAAGTCTCGCTCCTCTGCTACAGCAGCTGCTCCGGCAGCCTCCTGTTCCTCCATCATCCGCAACTGTTCCTCGCTGTATTGCGGTTTGTACAGGTAGCCACGAGCATCAGATTCGCGCACCAGATCTTCAAAATCCCCTTCTGCCATATCGTCTTCAAAACTACCTTCTGCCATTGTGGTTAGTCTACTACTCAGCTTTCTCCACAAAGCAAGATCGGGCTAGCTTAGCTACAAGACGGCTGACACTGTTTAGACAATCTTGGAGTGAGGTCCCAACCCCTATGGGCGGGTTGAAAATATGCGGAAGTAGCTCTTACTACTGGCTGTAGTCCATTGCCTCTGGGCAAAAATTCTTCCGATGGCGCAAAAATCGTCATTTTCCGCCATCGGAAGATTTTTTCCAGACCCACAATACAGAGATCTCTCGTCTCAGGGGACATGAGGGAGGGAAGCACGGTCATTCAAAAATAGTACCATGTTTCTACTGATACAAAGCTTAATGCTAAATCGGTGAAGTATCCCTTTAAAGCCAGCAAGAAGAGCCAAGTGAAAAACATTAATAGTGAAATCTCCTCTGTGAAATAACCAAAGCGGTTCCAACACAAAATCGTGTACCACGTAACATTCCTTTACCCATAGTAAGAAGTTGTTTAAGAAAACAAGTTTTCAGGGCCTTTAAAAGTCTTCAAAATGGTGACTATTTTGTTTTTATTTGCATCAAGTGGCATAGTAGAAATGGTTGAATGAGGTGTATACATGCAATGCCCTACAGCTGCATGTGTCAGACAACAAAGATCTGCCCATAGATTGACAGAATTGTGAGTATTTTAGGATGGCGCAGACAAATGTTTGTTGAGCTGCTTCAATCCTTGTATTTTTAGGTAACAATAAAATATGGAACGTGTCTTATAGCTGAGTCCAATTTTGTGAAATCCATCACCAATATTTGTTCATTGGCTGCTACACTTGACGTTAGAAGTGGCTGACAGTCATGTCAAGAAAGATTTGTGGGATTGAACGCCAAAACTAAGGTATCAAACCCAGTTCATCGATACCCCAAGCTTGAGGTGGTAGACAAGGTAGTTATAAATAATCTAAATTATAACAGCAATTATGGCACACATTTAAATAATAGTTCATGGTTGCTGTAGCTGGCAGAAGAAGAGGCAGTGGCAGCTATTGTCTATAATTACCCATGTGTGCAGTTATAACAGCAGTACCAGGGGTTCATTATTCGCAGAGGGATACTCACGGCGTTAGCAGATGGAGGAGGAGGTAGTGGCAGCCAGCGGCCAGCAGGGTGCTCATGCTTAGTGTTATTGTAAAGGTTAAAGTTCAAAGTGTTGCTGCGCCCCTGGCCGTGACCCCTGCCCTGACAGAGCATGCCCAGCGTGAGCGTGTTGTGCTTTAGGACACCACTCTGATTGGAGAAGACAACATCACATGACATGGGTGAATGCAGGGGGTGGGGGGGGGGGGGGGGGGGGGCGGAGCCCACACAGCGGGTTGCAGCGTGGTGATTACACACTGTGAGCTCCACACACAAATAAACAAACAAACAACAATAACACTGATAAAACAACAACAGTGCAGAGTTGCTGAAAGCACAGAGAAATGTTAGCTAGTGATTGGTCAATACAGACAGAGAACATTGTGTCATACAAGCAACAACTGGTGGATCAATTCATCCCAGCATCAGTGTGTACGTTTTTAAATTAGTTATGTAGTAAAGTGTGGCTATTTAAACAATTTGCCCAATCCCTAACTGAAAACTGATAACTACAAACTATGTCTGAGAGAGACTATGTGTTTCAATGCTTCATTTTAGCACCACCGCACAACTCTGTCCAAATGTCAATGCCAACTTGTTTTGCTTTTGCTGAAAGTTAGATGAGAAGGTTGATAGCACAGACACAGAGCCAGACTGGAAACAGTTAGCCTGGTTTTAGAGCCAGGCTACCTTGGTCTCTTTTAATCGATTTCAAATTTCAAGACATGTCACAAAATCAGATTTCTTGTAAGAATGTAGATTTTGTTGAATATCAGGATGGGTTTTTTTCCGCATAAATCCGGCAGTGAGTGTGCAGTAGGTCAAGCTGACAGAGCGACAGTGTGGATGGGACACACATGCAGCCGGACACATATCTGGTCAACCTTACAACACAGACTTACACAGATACAGACAGGGAGGGCTTCCGAATGTGTGTGTGTAATTGTGAGTGTATCTCCCCCTAGTTCTCCCTCTCTCTCAGTGTTTCTGCATTGCATGGGCATACCCTGTCCAATCGTTTGGCCTCTATGTGTCTAAGTAGCTGTTGCCTCCAATCGGCAGGCATCCTGGAGGTGATGTCTTCAGGCTTCAGTGGTACGCCAGGTCTTACTTTGATTGTGTCATCAGATGGTTTCTCAGGGCAAGTTGCCAGAGTGTAGTCAGGGGGCATTTTCTCTAGCAGGGCAGCCATGGTGGGACGGGCTGACACTGGACGAGCCTGAGGACAAAGATTCATATTTTATAAAGACGATAAGAAATTAAGTTGGACAGCAGTGGAAAAAGTGACAATGTGTATGTAAAAGGGATCGCTCGTACTGACTAATCCACTGACAATTAGCACCAATTTTGCAGTTCCCTTCAGCTCTATGGAGCATTTTAGCATCTTTCAGCTCATTTTTGGGGGTGTTAGGGCCTGCAACCCTATTGTTTTGTTCACCACTTTCTGTACAACATTACATGACAATGCGTGTGGTAGTTATTTAGATATTTCAGTATTTGGACCAACGTGGTGGGCTTACCAATGAACCGAGCACCTGATTTTTCCATCCCTAGAGCCAAGCTGCTAGCGTGGCTAATTGCAAATAGTGCTATGTTCAGTAGTATGACACCACTCTATTAAGTTTAGGTATAATGTGGTGTCGCGAGGGTTAAATAGAACATGAGAATGCCAGGCAGATAAGCACAAAGACTGCAGTATAATTGCAGACACTATACCAGATCATCATGGGGAGATGGAGCTTAACCTAAAGGTGACTCACTTTTGGCCCTGTGATTTAGCTAAAGGCTGCCAGAATAACACTGCAGTTATAAGGGCTCAATACTTGTTTCTGAGTTTCCTTCCTGTGCCCTGCTCTTTTTATGCTGAAAGGTGCCAGATCATCTTATCAGCATGCTCCTGGACACCTCTCTGTGAATATTTTTGGAAAGTCTGACTTTGGGCAAACCCAGAACATGCTGAAGGGATTATTTATGGATTTAGGGGAATGCCGTGGGATCTAGGGAAAATGGATGAGGCAAAGGACACCTGCGCCACTCTGCTTAGTCTGCTGCTGTGCAATGACCTCGACCAAGATAATGGGTGGAAAATGGATGAATAAAAATGCTTGCATTCAGTCATATATACTGTAATGCCAAGTCTTCCAAATGACCAATACAAGGATTTAAGGTAATTTCTTTCAAGTTAGCCATCCAATCTACCACGGAAAGGTTAGGAAAAGATGGTGGTCTTGGTTAAAAGAAACCAAAGTTTACTGTTGTAAGGATGATGAAAACCCCTAGGTCTCCAGTGTCATAGACAAACGATTTGTACCCCAATCCTATAATCCAGAAATACAGTAATGTTCCTCTCTTTATGTTATGTTTTGACTTTTGCACCAGTATTACTGTATGGGTACATTTAATAAGCAATACTGAAAATAATTATTAGTTGCAGCCCTAATTGTTTTAATTGTAACATGACTCACACTTTAAAAGTGTATTTCATGCACTCCATAGCGACTGCAAGTTAAAACTAATTAAACACACAAACTATTTACATCAGCAGCTCAGGTGACATTCTACCTGAGATGCTCCGTAGGTCTCAGTACTGTAACTCCTGGCAGACAGCGGGCGGCGCTGAGTCAGGCTCTTGGTCGGATAACCAATCATGGGTTTCTTCTGTTCCTGGTAGGTGGGATATTCGTCATCGTAGCGACCGTTTCTCTTGTTGTGCATCATCTGGCTCTGGCTGTCGGCCATGTTGGTGAGAGCAGAGTGCTCCATGGGGGTGGAGTAGGCCAGAGCCCGACCATAAAGAGGGGGGTCTGCCTGAGGAGGGGAGAGTTGCAACTATAACGGACCTCTACATTAAACCAAACATGTATATTGCGAGGATGTGGTGGATAAATATTTAGCAGACAGCTTTATTAATGAATGTTTCTATGTAATGTTTGACAATTTATAGACAAAAACACTGACATACAAAAAGAAACATTGTTTTACAGACAACAGATCTCCTACCTGCTGTCTGTACTGAGCTTCCTGCAGCGCCTCCTGCTGGGCTTCATGGACTCTGCGGAACAAAGCGAGCTCTGTAGAGCTCACCAATGAATCTGCTCTCCTCAAAAACCCTGGCCTGGAGCGCTGTGATGGGATTGGCTGCTGATGTTGGCTGGGCTGACCATCCTGGTTGATTGGTGATTGGGGAAAAGAAAACATCTCCAGTGGTGGATATGCACGATACCGAGGGCTCACCAACTCCTTGGGTAATGTCTTCCCTGGTTGATTGATGTACTCCAAAGCTTTCGATGAGTGGTTGACATAATCTGGTGTGTTGGGGAAGGGGGGAGGGACCCGACGGTCCATGGTCACCTGATTGGTTAGAATGGTTACCAGTAAGTAAGTAAGTAAGTAAGTAAGTAACTAACTAAATAAGTAAGTAAGTAAGTAAGAAACGTTCAGGCATTGTTGCTATTGTCCAAAACTGTTGCTATTGTCCAAAATTATCAATTTATAGAGTGACTTAAAAACCCCTGAAAATATTGTCTTTGCTGACTGCTGGAGGTTTATCTTTTCACCTTGCTGCAGTGAACTTTAACATACAGTATACCACATGAACGCTATTCAAACAATGAGCACCAAAACAGCAGACAGACACAGTTAGAGACTAGCTGGTGAACATAGCGGAGCATTTAGCATCTGAATAGCCATATTCTGTAGTTCCCTCAGGAGTTGATGGAGACCAAAAACAGAGCTAAAAGAGACTGAATATTGGACTTACATTAGCCATGTGTCCACAAACATGACTCCAAATGTTGCTTAATAATTGCTGGTTGTGTAATAAGTAACTGTTTACTAACACATTCGCTCTATCACCTTAATATTCACAACTTATTTCTGCTGCAAGCGGTAAAAAAAAATCAGTTATTGCAGGTTTTACAAATGAGACGAGCTTCTAACCTGGGGGTTGTAGTTGTGGTCGAAGTGGTAGGCCTTATGTGGGATGGCAGGTTTTTGGTTCTGTCCCGACTGGTTCTGGTTGCTGCCTCCGTGTCCTGGGAACATCAGCTCATCGTCCAACATGGGGGCAGACTGTGACCGTGACATGTTGGTCTGCTCCATAGAACCGGGCAAATCTTGACGGTCCAAACTAGTCTGTTGCTCAATGGATGAACTGTAGGTGTCCACAGGAATACTGTAGAGAGAACAGCAAGATAAATTAGCTACAACTTTGCAATCACTTGACCTACTGACATAACATGTTGATACTCCTATTGGTAAGAAAAAATAACAACAAACCTACCTGTAGACCTTGTAAGAGCCCATGTCAATCTCATCGATGCTCTGTGACTTCTTAAACTTAGATCTCGTCTCCCTCATCATGGGGGACAGGCGGTCTGAGCTTTTACTCATCACCACGGTCACCTTGTTGCCGCCGCTGACACTTAGCTGATCCTTCCTGTTCTGCTCCCCCTGATTGTCGTGGTACGTCCAGCTGCCGGGCAAAGGGCCTGGGCCTTGCTCCAGCCTTGAAGCAAAAACAAGGGAAGTGATAATACTAATAGCCAAAAAAAATAGCTGGACAAAAGCAGTATTATAGTAGTAGGAAAAAGACATTATGTCTGGAAACAGGTAAGTGTTAGTATGAATGAGATCAGAAATGAACAAGGGGTCCAGCAGCTTCATAAAAACATATTTTTTCACAAATATTATTGATATAATACTATTATATTAAATAATATTATAGATTATGCTAATAATTAGCTCTGTAGATTATCTACAGCCAACATCAGCTGGTTTATAATACAGCAGTTAAACCACTCACAGATTGACATTTATTTAATTTACAAGTAAATAAAAGCTAACGTGTGGCACTTTTGCTTGACAACAAGCACAAATGTTAAATGTATTATTTGTTGATCAACTTCTCGATTACCCAATCTGCAAACCCTTGGGGTTATGAAGCCTACCACCTAAACACATACCCATTTCAGGCTGTGGGACTGTTGGAGCTCCATTCAGTTACCTTGGGTCAATGTCCTTGCGGTCAGGGTTGGGGCTGGAGGTGGGCGTCAGGTCCAGTTTGGAGGGAAAAGCGGTTCGGTCCTCCAGCGGGCTGGGGGTTCTGGTCCAGTTCTGCCAAGGATTCTGGGAAGGATGTCCAGATTGTGGGTCATTGTCCGGAGCACGTTGGTTGCCGTGGAAGGGGAGCGTCTGAGTGTCCAGCTCCAGAGGTACTCCTACGATTCGCTCCTGCCTGAGGAGGGGACGGCGCCCGTGTGTTGACTGGCTGCGCGGTTTGGAGCCCAGCGGCGGGTTTCCCTGACTTCCAGTAGAGGATGGAGGGTCCAGAGGAGACTCCTCAGCATCAAAACCTGTATTGTCATAGTGAGGGGCCTCAGACCAATCAAAAGGCTCGCTCAGTGGGCGTCGATCCCCACGCTGCTGCAGGGTTCCTGATGGAGGGGTTTCTCTCTGAGATAGCAGAGGCTTGGAGTCAATGGGTTTGGGGAAAGACTGAGCCAGTCTGCAAAGATACAAAATAATAAACATTAACTATGCTGTGGAAAATAATAAAATCAACTGACAAATAACCAGAGCCAATGGGCACTTGAAAAACATAACTTTCTCTCTGATGTTTCTCTGGAAGATCAATTTGACCAACAACCAATTCATGTTTCCGAGAGCAGCATTGAAGAGAAAATATTAATGCCTTAAACCTTCCTCACTGCCACTCGCAGTTTGCCACAAGTACACAGGGACAAGTATACAGACTGTGATCTGTACATCACCCCAAAGGCGTGCTTAATGACAACTTTAATGTCAAAAAATACCAAAGCGAGCTTTCAACCTTCAGGGGCTTCTTAGAGCGAGGAGAGGCATGGGAAGAGTGAGGACAAATAAATCAGTTTTTAACATTATTATAGACATACTATTCCATTGATAGAGCAATGGAAAAGGTTACTGTTCTTTAAAAAAACATACAAACTATCTGTTCAGACACTGTGCTGTCAGAGAGGAAACAGAATAAACAAACTAGTATAGTATAAAACCAACCTTTGCTACGAGATTCCTGAATCTTTTGAACACTCGATGGGCTAATGTGAACGTCTATACATTTTTGTTTGTCAACCTTCACATATTGAACAGTCCCCATTTTCAAGGTTGTAAAATAGTAGAAATTAGGAGCATGAATGGAGTTTTAGCAATGCTGTGGCAATAAAATGTGTCAATTACCTGCCAGTAACCCAGCAAGCATTTCTACTTTGAAGAGATGTTGATACAACAGTTTGCACCAACACAAAAAATTTGAGCTTGACCAATACATATTATCTGAATATGACGGCTGATATAGTAATGAAAAAATGCTAAAGATATGTTTGAGGTAGTTTTGAAACAGCTTTGCCAAGTCAACTATGAAATGCCTTGTTCAGCACAGATGTGAGCGATTCCTACCAAAAATGTATGTTGATGTTCAAAAATTAGTATCTCAAATATCGTTACAGGCTTCAGGCTGCAATCTTCAGTTACGTTGAGGCTATACTGAAAATGCCATGAATATGACTTGCAGTTGAGTTGAGACATTTGTTGTTGTTCATAGCTGCAACATTTCTGATTACAACTCAGTTTAAAAACACTGAACTGCAATCAGGGTAACAACGTCAGCAAGAGGACCAAGCCTCTTTATTTGCTTCTTTTTATGTATTGGTGTGAAGAAAAGAAATGCTCAGTACTGAAGGCTGGACTAGACACCTTTGAAGCAGAGCAAAAGAGAGCTGAGAGAGGGAAAGAGAGAGAATCCTGGACAGAAGGCTGCAGCATCCTAATGAGTCTCTCTGACCTTGACTGAGCCAGCGGAGAGATAGGAAAGACACAGAAAGATGGAGGGAGGAGAGGATGGATGGAGCGATTGGATAGATGGATGAGATGGATGATAGATGGAGGAGATTGAAGGGCTTGGAATCGAAAAAGAAGAAGAGATGATGGATAGTCGAAGGGATGTGATGAAATTGAACATGAAACAGCTGTGTGTGTGTGTGTGTGTGTGTTTGTGTGTGTGTACCTGTTGGTCCAGTGTGTCTGAGGGGCCTGGTCCTTGTTTGGGGCCGGCAGGGCAGGAGTGTGTGGGTGTGCGTGAGGGTGTGAGTGTGAGTGTGAGTGTGAGTTGCCGGGTGGGTTGGAGGAGCCGGAGGAGCCCTGTGAGGGAGAGTAGTCGGAGTAGGTGGCTGAGGAGCCGCTGCGGTTAAGACAGTGAAGCTTATCCACCTCTTCATCTGTAGATTCTGGACAGAGACAGATAGAGAGAGACAGACAGCTCTGTTCAGTGAAAATGTCACGTCCACTTCATTCTGATAACCCTCTTTTACAAGTGCCTTTGTGGCACGTCTGTATCTTATCCCCCTGGATTTGATTTATCTTCTCAGATCTTTCATACAAGGTGTTATTGCTTGTACTGGTAGTGATATAAGAATATGTTCAGGTGACCTTAGCCACACTTTGGTGTCGATATTTCAAAAAGGGAAAGGGTCATGATGAGTAAAGCTATGGCAGGGCTAAGAAATGATCCTCACATTAAAAACCAACAGAGCCTACGATTTCACAATTTTAATCTTGTTTTGAAAATACAGACCTTTATTAGGACAAAGTAATCCTCCTAAATCCCAGCTCACCGTGCGGATATTGAAACTAAACTGTGAACTATGTTGTCAAAGCTTAAAAAACTTGATGTGAGCTACAACAAAATCAAAAAGTGCATCCTGAATGATGTTTAGGCTGAATTGCATTGAAGCCTGTATACTTTATGTCAGATGATGAGAGGTAGAAGAATCATTCTTTCTTAATCTTGTCATTCTGTATCTTGACCCAGATTCCTGTAGTGCTCCCATTATATGTTTGGACAATATTGAGTCCACTGCACTGACGCAATAAATGGCCTGGTTAGTAAACGTGGGCTTAACAGTTTTTAAAAATCTTTGTTTAAACACACTAGTATTGTTAATCAAGAAGCTCTTTTTGAAGAGAGCCCTGTAAATAAAGCAGCATCAAAACAAACTCTGTTGCAGAAAGACTTAAAGGAGGGGTCAGGGACCAGCGGGCTAATAAGTCAAACCTATAAGATCTTGACAAAACAAAGAAAGCTTCCAATTAACTTTGCCACAAGATCCTTCATTAAAAATGTACACTCCCTAAGAGCTGCGCGAAACGTAATACGTCTCCATAGCAGCAGGTGGCGCTTCTCTGTATTATTTCCCAGAAAATGAAAACCGGCAGCTGATAGGACGAACGCGTCACGTGGGTCTTTTTTCTCCGGAAATTCACAGCCAGACTGTCATGGCGGCTTGTTCAGAATACCATCTCATATTGTACTAAAATCGTTCACCGAAACGTGTTTCTGAAAACATTTTAAGCGAGAAATAGGCCATGCAGTTTCTGAATCTGTCTTCATTTCAGATCGACAAAGGTCAGTTTAAAAGATTTTCATCAGATTTTGAGAGGCTCATCCCCTCGCCATTTCCAGGTGAGTCCCGACTGCCCTGTCTCCGACTGAGCATGTCGGGTCAGCCAAAATAAAGGCCGACAGCTCCTCGGACAGACTCGAGTCACTGACCTCGCCAGACTGTCCAACAGCCGATAATCAGGTTGGTGTGTCAGGGCTCTAAGATAAACAAGCCGTTTGAGTTTGAATCATTTCACAGTGAGTTCCCTGACAGAGGAGTAGATTACATGAAGGAGCTCTGAATTAGACCGAGCTACTGTTCAGTAGATGGGATTAAGGCAGTAAATGATCTAGAACAGGGCAGTAAAATTAGCTTTGAACTCATTAGTAAAACTTTGATTTACCTCGGATGAAACTAAGGCCTTTGGTAAAATAGAAGGGTCAATCTAAAAGCTTAACACTTTAGACTGGGATCTAGATTTACTGTAGAGGTTATGGTATTCCCTCCCGCTCTCTGTTATATGCTGAAATTAATCAGTTTACCACCATGACTAATTAGTGGACACTAACTACACATAACAACATGCCCCAAAGCGCTTTAGAATAGACCACATTAAATGACTGTGTGAAATGTATGTGTATGAGCCTCTGTGTGTTTCTATGTTTCTGTACACATACGTATCATATCATACAGTACCTTTCTTGTCCTTCCCCAGCAGCACCACCTTTGGTTTGTACATAGGAGGCTCCACCAGGGTGGGCCTCATGTCAGAGATGCGGATATCGTTGGGAGAGCCGCCCATTGAGTCCTGTAGAGAGACAAAATCCACTAATGACCACCGAGTTGTAGCTAGTGAGTGCGTAACCAGAATCACACACTTGAAATGTTAATGTTTTAAGATTTCAACCTCATAAACAAAATATATTTGAGGCTGCTTGTCCTGTCAGTCTGTTAAACTAATGTTAGTTAAGGCTACTGTAGTGGAAACCTGTCAACAATGTAATATACTGTAGATGTCATCAGATTTGCTTTGAAATTGTTTTTAAAATAAATAAATGATTTGGCCAAGTATTTAGAAGTTGCTGGTATATTTAAAGGCAGGGCTGTAGTCAAGTCCACCTTTGTCAAGTCCAAGACAAGTCCAAGTCGAGACTGAGTCAAGACCAAGGCTGCGGTTAAAAGTAAAAAAAATACCTCCTAAGTCCTTTTTCTAACCACTTTTCCTTTACTCCCGATTGTAAACGTCATGAGGTCAAGGAAAGGTGTGAAGGAGAATTCAAAAGGAATTAGGATAAGACAACCGCGGTGCGAGGAGAATCCGACTGTCCTTACACTCGGCTGTAATCATGCGAGGGCGATGTTATAGACGTGGGTCTGCCGGTAAAACATGCGCATCTGGATACTTTGCCCCGTACGTTCTAAACGTGATGTTTCATGCAGGCTTCATAAACGTGGACAACCCAGTGGCAAATATTACTTCATCACCATTTTTTCCCCTTCTTTTTCTGCAATAATTATGTTGTTTCATGTGAAGCACTCACTGAATGTCATTCTGTTCTTATAAAGCACTCTCTGAACGAGCACACTTCATCAATGTTTTTGTTTAGAAGGAGGAAGTTACTTTAGAACATAAGTATATAGTGCTGGACTTGGTCGAAACCAACTAGAATATTTGGCGAATTCAATGGCCGTGTCCGAGACGAGTCTGAGTCGAAATACCAACGAGTCCAAGACGAGTCAGAGACAACAGAAAAGCACCTTGAGTCCTGAGTCCGGACACAAGTACTACAGCCCTGTTTAAAGTTAGTGGAACTATAAGTTTATTTTTATTTATTATGAGCGGGTCCCCATGCATACAGGCAACACAATATACATTCCTGCCAATGGTGTCACACTATTCAACTGACCTATGGCTGGAGATAATGCACCAAGAAACAAGCAATGTGCCAGCAAAGACAGGGAAGAAGAAGACCATATAGATGTAAACAATGCAGATTTAAAAATATTTAAAAAAAAATCTCCTCTGCAAATGTTTTATGAGAAAGGAATTCAACACATTTGTGTGAGCTGCGTAGCATCACGCCACCAGACAACAGGGAACATTTTGTTTACTTTAAGTGTGGATTTTATTGACATTGTCCTTAATTAGCCTGAGAACTCTAAATAAACATATTCACTTAGAAAACATGAATATGACTTAACAAGGTTAATGAAATTGGGTAATTGAATTTTCACAAGCCAAAAATATTAAATTCATGGTGTGTGTGTGTGTGTGTGTGTGTGTGTGTGTGTGTGTGTTCTTGTTTAACTATATTCCTGGGGTCCAAAAACCGGGAATACAGTATACTTGTGGGGTCCGGACAGCTTTGTGGGGCCAAAACGCTGGACCCCACAACTTTAAAGGGCTGTTTGAGGGTTAAGACTTTGTTGTAGGATTAGGGTTAGAATTAGGTTAGGGTTAGGGTGAGGGTAAGGGTTAAGGTTAGGCATTTAGTTGTGATGGTTAAGATTAGGGTAAGGGGCTAGGGAATGCATTATGTCAGTGATGGGTCCTCACAAAGATAGTGCCACGCACTATGGGTGTGTGTGTGTGTGTGTGTGTGGGCTTGTTTAACTATATTCGTGGGGTCCAAAAACTGTGAGTCCAGTAAACTTGTGGGGTCCCGACAGCTTTGTGGGGCCAAAATGCTGGACCCCACAAGTTTAAAGGGCTGTTTGAGGGTTAAGACTTGGTTTTAGGATTAGGGTTAGAATTAGGTTATGGTTAGGGTGAGTGTTAGTGTTAAGGTTAGGCATTTAGTTGTGATGGTTAAGGTTAGGGTAAGGGGCTAGGGAATGCATTATGTCAACGTGTGTGTATCTTTGTGACGGGTCCCCACAAAGATAGTGCCACAAACGTGTGTGTGTGTGTGTGTGTGTGTGTGTGTGTGTGTGTGTGTGTGTTTGTGTGTGTGGCACTCTATGTGACAAACCTCAGAGCTCTCCGTCAGGTCCTCTTTATCCTTCCTCTTGGGAATGTCAATGCCGGAGTTATGCATTGATCCCTGATCCATTAGCTGAGACTGAGAGAAGTCCTGCATCTCTCTGTCTGTCACCTGCAAAACACACACACACACACACACACACACACATCTCAATCCTACAGATACACTGATATGTAGTGTATGGTGATGTATGGTAAAATTGAATATTTTTGTGTGTGAGTGTGAGCACGTCTGTGGCTGGGAGTGTGTGTTTCCTACCTCTTTAGGAGGCAGGGGCCATGGTTGTTCGTACTGTTCTTTGCTGAGGTGCGTGTGTTCCATGTTGGTTCCTGCCGAGGTGGCAGTGCCTGTGCTCAGCTGGTGCTGGTGCTGGTGCTGGAGCTGGTGCTGGTGCTGGTGTTGGTGCTGGTGCTGGTGCCCGTGTCCGGCGTGTACGCTTTTACCCACAAGACTTTGCACTGACTTGACCATGTTTTTAAGGTCCTCAGGGTAGGGTGTTGGGTAGCGCTTTAGGTTTATCTCCACCTGCACACAAACATGAAATGTGTTGAGTGTATACATGAAAATATATAGAACACACTAAGTAAGCATTTAATAGGAATGCTATAAATATTGTGTTTGCCGACGTGAAACTTCAAAACATCTCAAACAAGACATCATGAATCCTGTTAATCCTACATTCATTTCTTGTTTACTGTTTATTTGAATGACTGTTCAATCATGTTTCACCCACTCCAGTAAGAGAAACAAAATAGCAATTAGAAAAGAAAAACTGCAGGTTTCTGGGAATATATTTTAAACTGATAAATACACTTTGGAAAGTTTACTTTAAAATATAACCCCCCGGATACGCACAACACAAAACTAAAAACTCCTACATCTTTTAGCAATACTGCTTTCAAGTTTTATTCATCACATACTTAACATATCGCAGTAAAATGCTTTGTTGCCCCCTCCAGAACTGTGCTTGACATAAAACATATAAAAATACAATGCATACAACAAAGAAAATATATACTGTGTAACAAAAGATATTATATAGATATAGGGTTATGGTCAGGTATTATGCTATGTCTATTTATGTGTAAGTACATTGAGAGCGATGCAAAAACCAGAGTCAAATTCAAATTGTATGAGCACACATACCTGGCTAATAAAGCTGATGCTGATATCAATTATAAATATTTAAACTTTGTCACAAAGGAATCAGATTTTTTTTTTTTTACCACCACCTTTATATGTCACATGGCTCTAAATACTATGGATCAGGGAAAAGAAACACTGCCAAATTATTTCAAAACTAATTCAGAATCTGAAAGTGAATATATATATATATATATATATATATATATATATATATATATATATATATATATATATATATATATATATATACAATCTGGACAATTTCTTGCTAATTCAAGAGTTGGAAGTTAACACTGTCTTGAATATAAACCCTGGCTGCCTCATATGACCCTTCCTGCTCAGGCTCAGCTACTAAAGGAAGATGGACGGACGAACAGACAGACAGACGGACAGACGGACAGGCAGAGACGCAGACAGACGGACAGGCAGAGACGCAGACAGACAGACAGACAGACAGCTGACCTTGACCTTCCCAGAGTTGTCTTCCTCTTCTTTCTTGTCCTCGAAGTCAAAGGCCACAGTCATCCTCTGCTGTCTCTGCTCCTCCCACAGAGTAGGATTAAAGCTGTCACTGTCCGACTGGTAATCTGTACACACACGCAAACACACATCCAGGACAGGGTTAAAACTGCTATTAAACAATAGATCTAATTGTCAGGCAGAAGCTTATTTATACACAAATGTTGACGCATTCAATTCCCGTGTACATTTAGAAACATACGCATAAAACATGCACAAAAACACTGTTAGACATAACGTCAGAGCACATAACATTATATAATGTAACAAAACAAAGTGTGATAAAACAAATACAAAACATTCTGTGACCTTTGTTTAAATGTCCTTAACCTATGTCTACACATGATGAGACAAACACACGCACACACACACACACACACAGAGTTTGTACCTTCATCATGTCGCGGTTGCTGAGGAAACATGTAGTTGGTCAAAACCTTCTGTTTGGTTTCAGGGTGGGCTTCTGTCTGCAGTGGGATCAGAGCCTTGGACTGCAAACACAGACACACACACGTTTGTATTAGTATTCTTGCGGGAACGTTCCCTGATCACATTTATTCCCAAATTTGTAATCTAAACCTAATCCTACATCCAATTTTGAAAAGCAAAAAGTTTTTGCAACAAAAACCGCCTGACTGACAGGTGGGAAACAGCCAAAGTATTACTGTAAAGCTGTAAAATACAGAAAGCAAACTAAAATTCAAAAAGGATAAACACTGATTACTTCTTAACATTTGTAATGCAAATTCAATTTTGCAATGAACAGTGAGTCAAATTAATTGTCAAGTGCTTCTCTAATTTGCATGTTCATCTCATAAAAACTAATTGCATTTTAATTTTAAATGTGCTTTCTTCTTATGCAGTCCGGTAAAGTTCCCTTGTTGTTGTGGCTTAGATTTCAATTTAATTGACTAAACTTTAAATGGCATGAACAATATTTTTGTATCGTAAAAAATATAGTTTTGAGCTAAATAATGCATGATCATGGACAGAGCAATAACTCTACATTATACATTCTCATTACTTATGCTGAATTTGTTATCAAGCCTCAACATTGTTGAGAATATTTATATGCAATGAATTATCCAATAAAAGTAAGTAATCAAGTAATTATTGGGTCCCTAAAACTACACGTGGCCGGCCCAATATAAAGACAGAGGGAACAGTAAAATCACTGCAGCTATGGTGAAGTCAACATATGCACAGCATTATTTCCATCAGTACAACAACAGAGTCATGTCATAGTTGTTCATGTATAATGATCCACTCTTCTACACCTTGCCTTTTGGATAATAGGTTGTGGTAAATAAAACTCAACACTTCCTGCAGATGTTTTACAATGAAAGTCTTTCTGGGAGATGATGAAATAATGCTGCTGTACTTGCTCCACTGAAAAGGTTTTTGATGTGAAACAAAGGGAGGAAGCATAAAGTTTGCATGAAAAGGAAACACTGATGAAACAGGAGAACCTGGAGATGAGGGTCAGTGTAACACTTATCAGTTCAATTTTCTAAGCACAAACAGACATTTGGAAAAACAGAAAAATGGGTTAAAATATCCAATTTTTCATTTTTTTCCGCCTTGACAAATTAAAAAATTGGATCTTTAAACTGTTTTTCCAATTTTCTGTTTTTTATTCAGAAGATCAGAAATTGAGAAAATTACAAAATTGCGTCTGGGCTCAAAATTATTCAATACTGCAATGGTATTCTCTTCCTCTACTTTGTGGAATATGCAGGTCATTAACTGCATATGGACCAAAAAAAAACGGAACGAGGGAGAGAATACCATTGCAGTATTGAATAATTGGAGCCCAGATGCAACTGACAAGCGTTACGCTGACCGATGAACACCTTACAAATAGCCTTTCTCAAGTAAAAGCCTGGTTTTCTGATTAATGTGTACAGTAGCTTTATGTGTTAGCGCTGCATACTTGTTACCATGTGGAAGGAGAAACAGTACCTGATTGTCAGAAAGCCAGAGAGCTGCCAGGTCCTTCAGCTTAGTAAAGGTAAACGGTAGATTCTTTAACCTAAGGGAGAGACGCAGCGGGAGGGGTGAGAAAGAAAAGAGAGATGTTTCTTATGGCCATACACTGTACAGCCTGCAGAGCACGTAACCATGGCAACCAATTTACCCAATCCCGTGGCAACTGTAGGCCGTGAGAGCAGCTACAGAACCAAAACGGCCATTGAGAAAGTATTGCCCGCCTGCATGTTTGTGTGTGTGTGTGTGTGTGTGTGCATCTATTGTCACTACTGAGTAATAGTTTGGTCATCTGCCTGCATATGTGTGTGTGTGTGCGTGTGTGTGTGTGTGTGTGTGTGTGTGTGTGTGTGTGTGTGTGTGTGTGTGTGTGTGTGTGTGTGTGTGTACCTGTTGTCACTGAGGTTAAGGACTCGTAGTTTGGTCATCTGTCCGATCTCATCAGGAAGAAACTCCAGTTTGTTGGACCGCAGCGACATTACTGTCACATTCTTACAGTTACCAATCTGAAACACACACACACACACACAGACACACACACACACACACACACACACACAGACACACACACACATATTAACCATCAGATCAAATTACAATTAAGCCTGGTGCTGAAAATGATCTGCTACATGAGGGACATCTTTAAACTAGCTACATTACAGTACAATGCATAAAACATATTAGGGCTGCAGCTAACAATTTCCTCGATTAATTGCTTATTTTGTCTGACCAACAGTAGAAAACCCAAAGAGATTATATTCACTGTCATAGAAAGACAGCAAAGGTTCACAATTGACAAGCAGGAAGCAGTCAATTTATGGCATTTGTTGATTAAGAAATTATAAAAAAAAAGAAAAGAAAATTGATTATCAAAATAGTGTAATCAACTAATAGTTTCAGTTTGCACTGCAGGGAAGATGTGCAAGTGTTAATCAGGTGTTGATCTTCCTACCTCCCGCGGCAGCTCTGAGAGGAAGTTCTCATCAGCAGCGAAGGTCCTCAGGTTGTGCAGGTAGCCAATAGTGGGAGGCAACGACTCCAACTCATTACAACTACAGTCAAACTCCTCCAATAAAGACAGACTGTGTGACAGAAACAGAGGCAGAAAAGAAGAGATGCAAAGAAAATGACAGAGAAAGAAAGGAAATTATTCTGCAGGCTGCAAAATATTCGCTGCAACCTTAGATTACTTAGGTTGTAAAAGATAAAGATGGCGCAGCTCTTTATGTTTCCTACTGCCAACAAATCCTGTGAAAAGACTGAACCAAGAATGTATTAATCCTACTATCAAATACTGTCTGTGTAGCCAAAGCCTGATTAAACTTATTCACTTATACAGAGCTTGATGGTTTTCCAAGAAGGGTTTTGTATTAAAATATAGTCCCAAACAAATGCATTATTTCCTCCAGTTTGAGTTACATTTTGGCTGTTTGAGGCAATCACTGACCTTTAATGTATTAATTTAGGATTTAGGTACAATTTAGGACTTACGTCTTCAGTAGGAACAAATGGGCTTGAAGCTGAGTGCCACTGGCAGGGTATTGAGAGAAGGACTAACACAGTGTTGGTTCTGGTGTTTTTGGTGGGATTTGTTGACAATAAGAAAAATATAGAATGGCACCAGCCTTATCCTGTAACATGTTAGGATAAGATGAGAAATTTGTCTTTATAGCGATAACTTAAGGGAGAGAGTGTTGAGAGAAGGAAAAGATCATCACCTTGAAGAATCAGTCAATAAATTAAGACTCAACCAACCAAATCAATCTGGTATAACCTACATTAATTTGGTCTTATTTGCTGACCATCTTTAATCCCCTTTGATGTCTGAAATTCTTCAACCTGGATCTCAACTTCTTCACTCAACTAAGATTCACAGTAACATCCAGGGCAGGCCCTCTACAGGACACCCTGACCCTCCTGCCCCCTTGACTGTCATCACTGGCCTGGCAGCACGCTAACAGCAGGCTAATGCTAATGAGACAACACTTTTACATTATTGTACTGTCACTGTTAACATTGCATTAGTCTGCTATTATTATTCCCAATGGACCCGACCATCTGTGCCACCATACGGTCTGACAGGAGAGAGGGGAGGAGAGGAGTTTCATATCCTATTTTAAGATTTAAGTGTGCCTAGGTTATTATTTTCTCCTCAGTATTGTTTCTATTCCTACTTAAAAGAATGAAAATGTCTCTCCTACTTCTCCCACAAAAATATACAGTTAGATTTGAATGTGTCAAATATGACTCCTGAGATCATTTAGCTGCCATCTGCCAACAAGCTCCTTAAATCCTACTCTCAATGGCAGGTGTTGCAAGGAAACACAGTGGCTCAGTCGGTAGTCACTAAAGGTCACTTTACGTTTTCTAGATTCAAATCTCCTCCTTCGTGTATGGAGCATAAATGCTTTAGTTTGGGTTTAATACCAGGTGCTACTATGTTTTAAATCAGAGTAAACTCAGAGACAGCAATACACCTACCTGGTTTACATATACATGTAATGTATATTGTGGCCCATTTCATAGCTGTAATATAGTAATGGCCTTAAAACATTAAGAAGTAAAGAATAAGACTGTACTTGCTCTTTCCTTAAAAGTAACTGCGTTGCTTATTGATTTTAATTTAATCCACTATAGGCCTTACAACAGAGTACAGAATCAAATCTACTGATTCAGCTCTGTGTATATACAGTATTTATCCTATAGTACTGATGCAGCTAGAGGGAAATACATGTAGTATTGGTTGAGGTAAAGGCATAAATTCTGCAGATATACGTATCTGTTAAGTAACGTAAAATCATAACTTATTCAGGACTATATCATTATTTGTGGAAACAGAGGAGTAGAAATATGATCACATTCATCTTTAGTAAGCAGCACTTAAAAACTGGAGGGGTAAGAAAAGGATAATTTCATGTTTTTGGTTTAGAGGGGAAACAATGGATCTACAGGACTACTTATTGAGGCTTAAACCCGGGATTTGTTCAGGAAGACAAAATGTTTTCAAAGCATTTAGATACAAATGTGTTGCAAAGAGTGACATTTATGTCTCGTATTTCACTGAATGCTAAATAGTTTTTTAAAAATGTAATCCATCACAGATTGACTGATTCACACAATAATTAGCAACAAGATCCAAGTCACTGAACTGTTTCAAACAGAAAAAAGGAACATAATCAATTCATAAATCCTGGATGTGTTCTTATTGCAGTCTGCAATGTGAGCAGAATTGTATGCTTGTAAACGTATACAGACATGAAAAAAGACTCAGACAATACTTCTGAATTCAGAAGAAAATGTTTCTGCTTAATTGACCAAATGCTCATTTTTTTCAAAAGCAACAAATCAGATTTATGTGATTGAATCTAGACTGTGATGGATTATAAGAATGATTAGTAATCAAACAACTGTAATCATTTTACATGCAATCATTTATATCTCGACCCAGTACGTTTATGCAGGGCTTGTATTGTACATTGTGTATTGTACACAATTGAGAATGTGGATTTTATTCAAATATTAAGTCCAATTACTGATAAACTAAAAATCCAAATTTAAGTTTATGTTTGCATGTAATTTGCATGAATTCAAGATGTTTCCCACAACCCCATGTAGTTGTACGCTTGTGTGTTTGTATCTGTAACGCAGTTGAACATCTATCTGTCTCTGAACGCACCCCTGGATCCGGTAGGCTCATGTTACTTACCCGTGCTTGGGCTTCGCACTAACGCCACAGCAACGCAGCAAACACAACACACAGAACCCCCCAATCATGAGCCAGCATAACAACACAGCAACTAACAGTAATACACAGGGAAAACCACAACCCACCAAAGATAAACCTGCTGAAAAAATCTGACAACATACTGTAGAAGGTGATTTCAAAATAAAACAAATGTATACAGTACATGGTGTTATTATTTGCTTTTCTTTTTGTCTGTGAGTGTGTGTGTGTGTGTGTGTGTGTGTGTGTGTGTGTGTGTGTGTGTGTGTGTGTGTGTGTGTGTGTGTGTGTGTGTGTGTTTCTTACCTCCCGATGGTGTTAGGCAGTGAGGTCAGCTGGTTGTCATCTACCTTCAATGTAGTCAGCTTCTTCAACATTCCTACACAATATGCAAACACACAGACATATTCACATATACACTGAGCTCTGAAATGCCCCTTTTTTAAAAACAATTTTACCGACAAAAGTGGAATTAAATTATAGAGTTGGCGATATTCTGTATTTTTCTTATTGTGAAAACAACATGATTGGATCCTGACGACTATTTTTCTGTGTAGCCAAATCGTGGCATATCTAATTCCTCTTTATAATAAAGCTCCAATTTTGTCCAAAAACCCGTCAATGAGCCACACGGCTGCAGTGGGTGCCATGTTCTTTCATTACCATGAAGAATATAGTTTATTTTGATTCAATCCCATATACACCACCCTGCTGCCATAAATATTCCCCAGCGGAATTAAATCAATTTTAGTCAGTCTAAAAATAGTCCCAAACAAATGCATAATGTATTCCTGTTTGAGTATCATTGGCTGAAAACCACAAGTTATTGAAACAATTTATATGTGACCAGTTTTTAAAGATTTTCACAGGAATCAATGGACGTGGGGATTGTATTTTTGTCTTTTCATAAGATTTGTGGTTAGTAGGAAAAATAAAGAGTAACGCCAGCCTTATCCTTTATTACACTTTTCAGTTATCTGTGCTACATCACTCTCGCACAGCTAGAACCACTCTCACCTGTGATGTGCCCAGTACAACCACAGTCCTCTGCTGCTGTCTACTGCGCAGCCCCATCAGGAACTAAATAGGTGGGAATTTAAATGCTGCGCTACAGCTTCGTCAACTTAAGTCTATGAGTGTCTTTGTGTGCATGTATGTATGTGTTTGTGTGTGTACCTATAGAGTCAGGGAGTTGCTGCAGCATGTTGGAGGACAGCAGCAGGTCTTCTAAGGACTCACAGCCTGAAATATCCGTGTCCAATGTCTCAATACGATTCTTAGCTAAGTCAAAGTACCGCAACTGACGAAGTTTTCCTATTGCCTGCAGTGGGAGAGAGCGAGGAGAAAACGGAACAATTGAATGGCAGAGAAAAGACAGATAAGCAACAAACTGAAAGAAAGTGTCATTCAAATATCTCCAGAGCGGCTGTTTTATTTTACTGCAAGAGCTGAAAGTGTGTTCTTACCCCTGGTATACACTGTAGAGAGTTGTTATCCAGCCACAGCTCTTTTAGGTTGTGGATCTGTTCCAACACCTCGGGCTAACATGAAAACAGAGGAATCCATATCAGCACATATTGCAGAAGTATGCATCAACAAATATGCAGATATGTAGAAAGTAGCTATTTATATGAAATAAATATTATAATAATAAAATATTGTGAATTATTTGTTAACATCAAAGGACACCGTCTCAGCAATTATGTTGTGAACATGTACAGATCCAAATAACTACTTGGAAGTGCATCTTCCGACCCAGTTTGGCATAAATAAAGAAAATAAAGAAATGTCGGCGGAGTGGGTAAGACTGGCAATCTCTCCCTCAATGCTTTCTCTCTCTTGGCAGGAAGCAGACCACACAGCCAACATACTCCTGTCATAGCCGACTTCCTGTCTGACCCTGATGACATATCCTGTTAGCCTCCAACCAGCCTTCTCTTCCTCCATTATGTCACTGTGTCCCATTTCAGGGTCCAACTGAAGGACAGTAGGCTGAACTTCCTTCTGCCTTAATGAGACAGTGTACAGAGGATTGACCATATGCTGTGTTAGGTCTTGAAATGTAAACTTTGAAGGCAGCGACCCTCAAAATAGGACACAGCATCTGTGTTTCTGTTTGGTTTCCTCCTCCTTGTTACAAATAAATATGGTTCAACTAGTAAACTACTCCTAAGACTTTCATATTTGAGCTTTCTTTGATCAGAAAGGACAATCTCAATTTTAAACTTAAACACTTAATTCATGCTACATTTCAGTCTCACCACTTCAGAGAATTCATTGCTACCCAGATCCAACCTCTCCAACTGTGTCAGTCTGTGGATGGACCTGAGAGGAGAGAATACATTGATTAATACTACTACTACTACTACTACTACTACTACTAGTACTACATTGTGACATATGTACATTATATAGGCTAGTTTTGTACACTGAAAAATGCACAGCCCACCAAAACACCAGGCAAACATACAGCTTAGCATTTAATACTCATATTAGATATATTCTTTATGTATTCATTTTATGTTAAATTTTTGTTGCCTTGTTTTCTAATTCTTATTTTTACTCTTATTCTAATGATTGCCTTTTAGCATTGTAATGCATTTCTGCTTGGCTGATTGGGTCTAGCAGTCTTCTGATTATTGTGGCTCTCTGATTTGCTTTGATTTAAACGTAGCATCTACAGTGTGACCATGGATAATCTGCCATTGACGATGCATGCAGTGTCCATATTTAGGATTTATTCCTGGGGAGTGATGTTTACTAAAGCTGCATCCCTCCTTTTTCAGTTTTTCCTATCATGTCATTTACATTTTGAACACATTACTGTTCTTTTTTTTACTCCAGTTAGCTAGTGATTCCCTAACATCTTTTAAAATCTTAGGGAAAAACCTTAACTATTTATACTCACAGCTTTACTTTGGATTTACATCAACATGCCTCCTACAGGTTGATTAGGAAACATCTCAACAACCAGCAATTACTTTGAACCATGTTCACAGTTAAGAGTGCAAAGCAGATTGTGCCCTGGTAGTCATACTTTTAAAGTAATAATTTCAGTGGTAGTATTATTGACATTAGTATACATGCTTTTCACAATCTATTGTAATTTAAATTAGTTACTGTACAACTTTGATAGTTGTCTATGTTAGGTACAGTTGTTATGTTAAACAGGAAACATTTAAAACTGTTAGAAGACATTCGATGTCATTTAGCTGACACTTTAATCCAAAGCAACTTACAATTGCTATACTGTATATGTCAGAGGCTGCACACCCCTGGAGCAACTAAGTGTCTTGCTCAGGGACACATTGGTTGATAGTGGGAATTGAACTCAGATCTCCCACACCCAGGGCATGTGTCATATGCACTGCGCCATCTCCACCCAGACATCACTGTTATAACAGGCTTTATCAGTATTCAAGACCACCTGCCAGGGATAAATATTGTTTTATTCTGGACACCTGGGAAAGCAAGCATACAGTCGGTACCATGAAGCAGCCGTGTGTGTGTGTGTGTGTGTGTGTGTGTGTGTGTGTGTGTGTGTGTGTGTGTGTGTGTGTGTGTGTGTGTAATTTTCTTTCTGTCTTTCTCACACACACATATGGCGTTTGTTCTTACTTTGGCATGGTTTTCAGGTGGTTCTCTCTCAGCTCCAGGATCCGCAGTTTGGATAGTCTGAAAAACAGAAGGCACATAAACCACAACTTAATTTACTGTATTAATTCTCTCTTGCAACAACTGTTACTACATCAGTTGTTAATAACATTCAGTGAAATGAGGCAAAAACAGGCCACATTTATCCCCATTTCAACTCCAGAAGCAGTGCTATTTCCTAATCAGTGATAATAATGATGCATCATGATTGATCAATTATGTTTAATTATCAAAAATCACTCCACATCCTTGCAGATGAACATCACCATGAAAATGTTTCAATTTAGAGAATGTCTTTCACTTATGAGTTTTTACATGTTGCACAGGATTTCATTTGAAATTCTTAATGAACTGACCGCTATCAGCTGCCCTCGCTCACAATAACAGAATTTAAAGGGCAGAACAACTTGTTGAAAATTGAGAAATAAGTACCAGGATAAAATGATAAAAAAGTTTGGGATATTGGGACCCCATCTAACACAGTCATCCGCAAATGCTCACAACCAAGCACACACAAACAATGACATGCATCAGTTTACCTGCCAAAGTTAGCCGGCAGATACTCCAGGAAGGCATCGTTTAAGAAGAGCTGGGTCAGATTCAGGAGCTGCGTAAAACCATCTGGGAGTCTGGAAGAGAGATAAATGGCGAGAGGTGGGAAAAAAAGAAGAAACAAATGCAAGAAAAGAATAAGAAAGAGAAAAAGAAAGTGTGTCCTTGAAAAAACCTCAATGGATTAAAACATATTTCTATAACAACCCTGTACAGTAGAAACAGCTAATTGATATTAGCCTGCAGATGACTCATCTCCTGCACACACACACACATACACACACACACACACACACACACACACACACACACACACACACACACACACACAGTCTGTCTGCAGTAAGTTTAATGTGTGGTTGAGTCCAGTCGTGCTCCATGGACATTACACCATCGAAAGGAAAACAGCAATTACTAGCGTTAACATCTGATGCTCAAAAATAAACATCAGCACTTTATTGTATCAATTATATCTTCCATTGTCTAGCCATAGCTGAGCCAATAAAACACATGTGGTTGTATGGTATAATGGGGGTCTGTGGATGCAGCACTACTATAAAATATTTAACCTCTCTGTGGTGCTATAAATGCATGGCTTTGAAAATGTAAAAGAGGGAAAAAGACAACAGTGTTGGTCTCTTGACAGAGAAAAATCTGCTTAAACAGCTAAATACATGGCACATGCAACAAAAAAGCCATTCCAGCTTGTACTGAGTCCAGGTTGATAAAATTGGTGCTCTAAGCAAAACATGGAAACTATTTTTTTGCACCTTTAATAGGGGCCAAATGGAAAGTGTTTAAGAGGTGTTATTTTTAGTATTTTATCTCATGCTGTTATCCAGAAGCAGATACATTATCCCCTACATGTTTCAGTTTTTTTGTTAGTGCAGCGACAGTATATTGTGTCCAACTTGTAAAACAAACCTTTGAGCTGTAGTCAAACATTAGGCTAATATTTGCTGCAGTCAAACTAGAGGCTTCAACTGAAATGAATAAGATAAGGTGTGCATTGCATTGGTGTCTTACTTGGTGATAGGGTTGACACTGGCCTCCACCACAGACAGGCCTTTACAGCATTTTATATTGTCGGGAAACTCCTGGATACCTGAAAGAGAGAGAGAGAGACACACAACGAGGGAAGAGGAAATGTCTTAGTTACATATTTTGATTTTTTGTTGAGTGATTTCCTATAAAGAAAGGGAATTATTATCTACAGTTAGCTTTGCAAGTGTTAAGACAGTGTCAAGTTTTGTCATATATTTTGGAAGTGAGATCATTGTGATTATGAGCTTTGTTTCTGGGCTGCCTTGAGATCTGTGCTACCTTTGCTTCCTTACCTGCTCAACTCCATATGTTGTACAGTATATGCAGGACTTTAAAATAACACCCGCCAACCCACCAAAAGCAGGTAAAAAAATAACTTTGGCTGGTATAACATTGTAAAGTTACGAGCCAATGTGGCCAATGATGAATGAAGCAAAGCATCTGTTTTTAATCCAGCTGCAGAAACGATCCGAGAAGTCGGTGTTTACAGATTGGTCTGTTTTCTGGCAAGAAATTTGGGCGTTTTGGTGTGTTTGGCTTGAAAATGAACGGAACTGCGTGAAGCAAACCAGAGGATCTGAAATGAAGCAGAAAAGTCAGATAGGAAGAATAAAATATATATTTTTTGAGAGTAAAGTAAATGTTTATAGTTTAATGTATATCTGCCAGCCATCAACCCAAACACATATTTTTAAAGAAATATGGATGCTTAAATGTATTCAGCGGAACTCATAATCTATTTTATTTTCCCTGGAAAAAAATTGGCTAGAGGAGAATCTGATTGGCTTTAAAAATCTACTAGCCATGTTGGCTGGTGAAAAAAGTTAATTTAAAAAAAGTTCATTTAAAGCCCTGTGTATATGGGCAGATAGTAATTTAAATTGCAGTTGCTCATAAGTTAGCAGTTGACTTTTAGTTTTCTTAGTTTTTTTTAATTTTTTCTTTTTTGAATTATTTTAGTTTTGTGGTTTGTTCTGGTTGGATTGGTCGTCTTTGTTACAGAGAGGATTTTTACCGTTTTTACTGATGTCTAGCTCTTTGAGGTTAACCAAGCTGGCGATGGTGGTGGGCAGGTTGGACAGGTCGTTATCAGGCATGCTCAGCTTCTTCAAGGCCTGGCAGTTGAAGAGTTGCTATGGAAACACAGAGGGGAAACAATGAAATATTATAGTCTGTTGGCTAAATCACACAGACCTTAAGCAGAAAGGTACAAAAGGACAGAGAGTGAGAAAGTCAGCTGGAGGCATGCACTACTTAATGTTGTGGAAAAGCAGTGCCATTTGAGCTGCTTTTCTATGAATAATGCAGAATTAATCTCATACATGAGGCGGTCCCTAGGGGCACACACACACTAGAGTGAAAGCTAAAACATTCAGAGAAATGTGCCCTTAATAGGAAAATACTGCAAATGTCAAAACATATACAAGAGTGAAAGCATATGCATAAAAAGAAAAGTGCTTAGAGTACAGAAAGGCTAAACTGTAACTACAAAGCACACACAACAGGCAAAAGCACAGACAGAAATGCTACAAATATTAAAACACATACAAAAAGCCAAAGCACAAAAATTAAGAATAATTTGTTTAAATCATTTTAACTGAAGGTCTACGACCATCTTTTTCCAGATTGTCAACTGCTATAATTATCAGAAACTTTTAAACTCAAAAATGAAATGCTCAGGAATAAGACCAAAATCAAGAGCTAACAGTGAACGTGTCTTAAGAGAAGTAAAGTTAAAGGAACACGCCGACGTATTGGGACTTTAGCTTATTCACTGTATCCCCCAGAGTTAGATAAGTCCATACCCTTCTCATCTCCGTGCGTTTTTTTAAATGTGATTTGTAGAGTCACAGCATGTACAAATAACAAGATCACATGAGACACAGCCATCTTCTAACTGTATACATACTGGGAACTATATTCTCAGAAAGTGAATGCCTTCATTCATAACAATCGGAAAATCAAAAAAATACATCATGCTGGCAAACCATCAGCATACAATCTCAACCTTTGATAGGTTTACAGCCAATTTCAGCCCCATTCAGCCCCATTCATCCCCAATATCCAAACAAAAGGTACACATTCTTAGAACTTTTCAAAAGATAACCACACACCACACCATATGGTGGATCATCACCTGGTAAAGGGACAGAATTTGGCTCACGTTTTGTGCCTTCTGAACAGGTGACCTCAATTACATCAGCGTCATTATAGGTGGTATGGCATTCCCGTAGGATACATGCTGAGCATTTCCAACAGTTGAACTCAATCCATTTGAAAGAATGGCAAACATTTTGTTCAATGGATTATCCAGTGAACTGTTATTGTTTAATTTTCCATGTTTTCTAACCTCATTTTCAAGAGCTGATAATTAAAATATCACTTGGGGGATGTCAAAACACTTCCAGAGTGTGCTATCTGTTGTACTGAGGCCTGTGTACTGTAAACATGTACAGTAGCACCTTAATCTGCCAAGTGTCACCCAGACTTCACCCACTCTGATTTGATGTGTACCATACTTCACACAAAACAGCCAACTATTCGACAATGTGCAATTTCTGTGTCATTTTCTCATAATTGAAACAAACATATGCTCTCACATTAATTCCTGCAGGCACTTTCCAAGTCCCCTAACTTGCACAAAGAAATGGAAACCTATGCAGACATTTAACAAATTGAATGATTAACTGCTCAAAATAAAATGCTGCTTTGTGCACAAAATATTTTTAGATTGCCTATTTTGTATATTTTATTGACATGTTGTCAGTCATACTGTCACTTTTGTAAAAGGAGCACTGGGGCCAAAGATCTACTGCTCAGTGCCCGTGGGTCAGGCCAGGCCTGGCCACAATACTTAAAGCCACAATCACTTACCCACACACACTAAAGGAGCTCTCTACTCACTTACAATAAGGCCAATTACTCTGGCAGCCTTGACATCTCTTATTCAATCTTGGCACACACATTTACACATACACATTGTCAAGGCTTTTTGTCGGTTGAATGCAAGTTTGACTTACCACATACTCAGCCCTATTAGACTGTCTCCATTCATGCAGGTTATATTTAGAAATCCAATTCAACATCTCTGTCATTTAAACCAGGACAGGATATCAATAAAATGAAACAGCCCTCCTATAAACAGCAACTGTAATTCTCCTTGAAATATTGGAAGGACATTTTGCCTCATTACTGCTCACGTGGAGGATTTCTGAAAGTCTCGGGTGGCCTAGGATGCAGTCCAGAGTAAAATATCTCAACAATTATTGAATGGATTGACTTACAATTTTCTACAGGCATGATCCACAGAAGACAAATCTTAATCACTTTAGCATGCTGATAATAGCACTTAAACACTAACGTTGGCATTCAGTTCAAAACATTGGGTATGTGTGAGGCTAACAAAGTACAACGAGGAGAGCTGCAATGTACACTGACAACCTGTCTGTCTGAATCTGAAATGTCCTAAATTGGCAACTGTACAGAAGATTAACCCTTTTTGTTTAGGTACCAGCGTGGCCTTGGTGCCACCCTCAGGTTTTTTTTTTGCCCCACTGGTGGTAAAGATCTGAGAGTAGCAAAGCTTAGTAGCATTGTTTAACTGTAAATTCCTTTAAATGAACATCACTGTGTCAACTTCTGAGGGCATAACTTACAGTTGCAGCCAAGTAATCAGTGGAGATGAAATTAATAAAGATCCACTTTTTGTCACATACCACAAAGCAATAAAATATGTCACATTTACAGTTACTTTATGTAAGAGTGTAAGTGCAAAAAATGCATATTTGTTGGGCTTTCCACTAATAGGTCAGAAAGTAAAACTTACATTATGACTCCTTAGAACAAGGTGTGGAGCAAACAGCTTATCTTAATTAAAGTGAACAAGATCAAAAGAAAGTGCAACACATATTAGCCAATGGATTTTCACTAATGTTTTGCAAGGATTGCATAAGAATCAACCGGCCGGCCTTGGTCCAGGTTCAGGTAGTCTCAAAATGGTTATAAGTTATGTTTACCATGTTGGGCTTTGGGGTTAGAGGTTAGATATAAGTTCCATCAGAGAGGGGTTAACATGGTTCAGCATTACCTTGGGTAGTTCCTCAATCTGGTTGGCGTCGAGGTAGAGCTCTTCCAGAGTTCTCTCGAAGCTAAAGATTTCCTTGGGGACTTGCTGCAGGCTGCAGTGGGAGTAATCCAACACTGAGATCACTTCCTCTTCGCCACGGAAACAACGGCACGGCACCAGCCGGCCAATCAGCTTTCGCTTAGTGGTCATTTCCAGACACTGCACTATGGCGGCAAGAAGAGGAGAGGAGAGAGATGACGTTAGATTCATTTTAGAAAGACTGCTGAACTCATGAACATCAACAGGCTCATCAGAGTCTTTATTCATGTCACTGTGTTCCTGTGTAGATTATTGTTACATTATTAGGCTAAATCACTTAAAGATAACAAAAGGTCAGAAAATTATAAAAATAGCATCAAATAAGTTTCTTTAGAGATTACCTATGGAGCTTTAAAATTCCTACCTTAAAATTCATGTCTGGGATTTTCCCTAAAATGTTCTAAAATAACATTTGGATAACAACCATGTGAGCTGCATTTATTAATGGTGACATGCTTTTGATGGGTAATGCAATACATACAGTTTTAATTTAGGTCTGAGGGTGTAAAAATGACAGTATGTATATGACATCAGTGTTAAATTGACACTTCAATCAGCCCTTTCAGCTCATCAGTAGAGCCTTATCATACAGTATGGGTTACAGCCCTGTTATAGACTGTCAAACTGTCCAAGGTGAACTCTGCCTTTTGGCGATTTTGGGCTGGACTGCAGTCCTTCACAACCCTGCAGAGGATAAGCAGGTAATGACCTCCTCCCTACGCAGATGTTCGCGGCATTTTACACTGGCAGACAGTGTGTGGCTTACAGTAATAAATATGTGGAATAGATACAAATGAATGTGCATTACTTATTGTAGATGTACAAATGGCTCATGAGAACAGCCTGCCACAGATATTAAAATCCTTGAGTGAGGATGTATCATTCAATTCATCATTCATCGCTTACTACACTCAATCTACTGACAAATAAATAAATAAATAAAAGTTTTAATGCCAACCCTTTCAAACAGAACAAACAGTGAATTTTCAGTTATCTTGACTGCCACCTCGATTTCCTGTTTGATCTGGATGAGCTGAAACCAGCCGTGATGAGGAGAAATGGAGTAAGAGGGCAATAGGAGCTGATGAGGAGTGAAGCTGAAGAAACAGAGGGGAGTCCAAAGGGGGGGTGAGGAGGAGAAAAGGAGGAGGTGTGGAGAGCAAAGAGAGGGAGACTAGTCTCAGAGATATGACCTGCTGCGTTATCTGTCTGTAAACGCACACGCACACGCACACGCACACGCACACGCACACGCACACGCACACGCACACACACACACACACACACACACACACACACACACACACACACACACACACACACACAGCACAGTGTGACCAGATGAATTCAGAAGATAGACAGAGTGATCTTGAGCACTGTGAGGACACCCTTTGTTATCTGCTTTAGTTAATTGCAAGGGCAGTGAAATTTGTTGAACTGACTGGCTTGTTATGCTCCAGGACTGTTTATCTAAAAAGGGTTGGACCATTAAAATAAATACATCCTTATCCACAGTCATATTCAAAGCAGGCGTAATGAGGTGAGCTGGGATTTACTGTTTGTTTCTACAGTATGTGTAAACCCAGCAGTGAGTGCTTTTCTTGGACCACTGGATCTTTTCTAACCCCTCATGTTTAGAGCTAAAAGGGTAACCCAGGGTTTGTATAGCTACTGGAGACCAGGTGGGATTTCACCAATGAGGATTGCACAACTCAGTGTAAAAAATTATCTCAAAGCATGTCCTGTGTTTTCCTTCCTTGCTTAAAGTCTGCATGTCAGTACAATGTCAATGTGGTGGACTGCCAACTCAGAAAAAGATGCTGCACAAGGGCTAAATCTATAGCTGGGCAATATGGTCAAATTTACTTTCAGGATCTCATTAGTTGTATGTGGAAATTATTATTTCATGTGAGCGATAAAACTTTAGTCTCAGTTAATCAACTTTCTTTGTGTGTGCATGAAAATTCAGGAAAAAAAGATCAGAGGCCAAGGTTAAAGGTTTGCATGCAATGAAAGGAAAAATGTAACCAAGGGCTCTCTTTATGCACTGATGATCTACAGAGTCTACAGAGTCAATCATTTGGAGTGAAATGAATATGATTGGGCCCTATTGGAAGCCGAGTACACATGAAGGCGAGATTAGAAATTTGAGTATAGTTTGATTTTTATGTCTTGTATTTCTCCTGTGGTTACATGATTGAACAGAGAGTAACTTTTATTATTCACAATAAGAAATCACCTATATATCATATTGTCTGTGATTCAGACCCGGTTACCTCTGTTCTCCACCTGTTGAAATACTGTATGATTAATGTAATAGCCTACATTCATCCAAACCTAAAACCCATGTTGTGCCGTTTTGCCAATTAAAGATGGTCAAGAATAAAGTATTAAATAGTTTTCGTACAGTCTATGGTTAAATATTTTTATAAAACAAGCTGCAACAGCCTCACCATCAATAGTTAATGTTTTGCTAACAGTTTCCAGGCCTGGAGCAGAATACACATTCACAGGTCAAGACATCCTGCTGCTTTGTGCGAGATCCTTTACAACAAAGCAACGGAAACTATATGACACAATACGTTACTTTATATAAATATTTCCTATTCATGTGGGATGAGTCTATATGTTTTGGACTTCTGACCAGAAGTCTATATGACTTCTGGTCGATGTCAGAACAGTTATAATTTCCTCTCAAATGTTTGGTTTCAGTGCAGCTGTCCAATCAGCAGAGGACACATGTCGGATGATGTGCTCGTCATAGTTACATAGCAGAAGTTGCATCAGGGATCTTCTCATTGGCCGAGTAAGCATGCAGTCTGAGTGATAACCTGGCTACTAGCATCATGACTACCAAAGGTGTGAAATCGACATTCTCTAAATCAACCGCTTGACATCCCAGCCAAGAGCCAGATGGCCCAGTATAATGCTCCAAAACCAGCAACACTGACAAGAGCTGGTATGATCATTTGATAGAACTGTACTACAGATTAAAGAGGATTCAAAAGTGTTATAAGCCTTTTATTTTCTTTCTTATCTATTTTTGTTTCATGTTTTATGTAAAACACTTTGAATTGCCTTGACGCTGAAATGTGCTATATGAATATGTATAGCACATTGTGTTTTATTTTTATTTTATCTTGTGGCTTTGCTTGATTTCTTTTTTCTTTTTTTCTTTGAGTAATCACAGTCATAAAGTCTTTTCTCTAACTTTTGTTTCTTCCAAAATGACCCCATAAAAAAGCACTGAAAAGTATTGCGGATAATGATTTGGCAAAATCGATAGTATAAATATCAGCATGCAGTCTGGTAAACCTGTTTTTAATAGCTACTGATACTGCAGCTGTTTGACTGTGCACTCACAGTCTACTGATGTAACAGCTTAGGCATGCATAGACTGACCAGACTAAAAATAAAGAGAGCAGAGAAAAAGAGATCAGAGCTGATGCTACCCATTAGAATTAGACAACAACAGCAAGGACAATGACAAATATTAGGAGCAAATGGGAGGTTGTTTACGTGGGCAGTGATAATCGGCTGTGGGCAGTCACCTTCATGACACAGACACCTCTGATTTTACACAAGAAACCAGAATATTGACAAAGAAGATGCACAAAACAGGAAGGATGCACAGTGGAGCTGCTCAGACTCTTTGGATCTATGGATTACATTTCAAAAGAGTCATATGAGACAAATGACAACAAGATGACACATTTAGGTAACGCTTTGCTTGAAGTTTTCTACATAAGAGTGACATGACACTATCATGACAGTCATGACACATGAACGCTAACCCTAACCATAACTTGTCATGACAAAACCGAATGACACTTACTAAAAGAAGCGTTATGTCATAAACGTTTTAATGTTTTATGACATGTTCATGACAGTGTCATGTCACTCTTATGTCGATACCTTCAAGTAAAGTGTAACCCAAATTTAACACAATATATCAGCATTTGGGATTTAATAATCCACATTCAGCTCTTGTTCAGTCATGGATATCACATCATGGATATCACGTTTCGTGGAAAAAAAATGGACCAAATTTTGAAAATCTTTTGCTTTCTTTTGTGGTTCTAGTGCTCTGGTCGGCCCCGTCTAAATGAATAAATGTAAGGGGGACCCTGACATGTATCAAGTCCTGCTCTGACTCCCAGAGAGTCAGAGCAAACTGGCATTGATGGGGTGAAACTAAGTGAGTGCGGTTGGCTGTGTTGGCTCTCGCTGCTGCTATGGAAACAGCATGACAGAGCAGACTGACTCTGCAGAGGCAACACTACATGTGCATGTGTGCAAGCTCCCAGCACGGCAATTGCACACACACACACACACACACACACACACACACACACACACACACACACACAATTTAGCTTTGCTCATATCAGTACAATGATAATTACATTAAAGAAACAAAGACGTGAGCAATGAGACATTTTGCAAGAACTGCTAACACACACCTGCCCACACACGCTACACACACACACAGCCACCCACACTTATGCACACATTTACACACTAGCAAGCAGAGGTGGGAAAAGTATTTAGATTCTTTATTTGAGTAAAAGTAGCAATAACTCAATGCCAAAATACTCAATTACAAGTAAAGTCCTGCATTCAAAATCCTACTTAAGCAAGAGTATCAACGTATTATCAGCAAAATACACTTAGAATTCCATTTAGATACACTAGAATTCTCATTATGGTAAATGGTCCCTGTCACACATATGAAAGGATAATTATAACTGGTGCATTTATGTGTGAGCAGCATTTTTGCTGTAGTTGGTTTGGGTGTTTTTTTTGCAGTTTCATCTGCAAGTTGGTTAACATAAAGACATTTCTGTCAGTAATTTAGTCTTTTAAGACTTTTTTTTGCGGTGCAGTAAGAATATTCTAAACAGTTTTAAAGGGGCTGTACTTGATGTCCTGAGTAGAGAATGAAGTCAAACTTCCTGTGTGTGTGTGTTGTATTCCAAGCTTTTGTTTTGATCGCCGGTTTGGCCACACGTGCATGTTGTCGTGAAATGACATAGGTATTTCACCTATTAGGGTATGAGTATTTCCATACAACCCCTTTAAATTTAACTTGTCAAAATGAGAAACAAAAACTGGTTTGAAACTAAAGTTTATTTTAGAAAGTCTTTGAGGCAGCATTTTTGCACTTTTTATAGGAAAAAAAACATTTATTTAAGTATTTAATTCCAGACAAGAATGACCTAGAATGAGATTTTTGTTCACTGAATAATGCATATAGTTTCAGAAGATGGTTGTATGCCTTGTATAAAAAGATAACCTGTAAAATATGCAAAGTAACTAGCAACTATATAAATGTAGTAAAGTAAAAAGTACAATATGCCCCTCTTAAGTATAGTAAGTATTAAGTATCATATTTAAGTACAGTACTTGAGTAAATTAATTTGCACCACTGGTGTCATTGCTCTTCCTAGATTTCCCCTCAAGTGGTCTTTTTTCTTCCATCTGTTCATTTAAGTTTGTGTGTGTGTGTGTGTGTGTGTGTGTGTGTGTGTGTGTGTGTCTGTGTGCGCCTCCTCCAGCAGCTCGAGAGTGTGAATTCCCTAGAGTCCCATGACAGCCATCACTTCACGTGCAGCCTTGCTATCACCATAGTAACCGCTGCCATAGAGACCGTCTCCCAGGAGCTGGGTGTATTTTTACTCAGTCTCTCTCTCTCTCTCTGTCATAAAACAGAACATGCTGCACTCAGTGGGCGATCGCTCCACATTTGGCGACGCTTCACATAGACTCAAATATATCAGATACGTTCAGTGCACCTGAATAAAATCTTTAGAGCAGCTTCTCCATGTCTCTTTTTTTATAGAGGTGTGAATGCTGCACTCTGCAGAACTCACCCCATGGCTACAGCACTCTCTTCCGATTAAACAGTCACATACTAACACGCACATGTGAAACACAGACAAACAGAAAATGCCCACACACATATAAACCAATGACACATACATGCACACATACAGGCAGTCATTTAGTTTAAGACTACTTTGTGACAGGGACGTTTCACATCCCAGTTCACAAGCAAATCCCTGAGCTGTGTGCGTGCATGCATGCGTGTGTGCATGTGTGCGTGTATCCATGCGTGGGTACGTACATCCACTCGTGCGTGCATATGTGCGTGCGTGCGTGTCTATGTACGTACGTGCATGCATGTGTGGGAGCCAGTTTACATCTTGTTCTGTCTTTTCTACATTAACTAAATTACCACTTACAGCAGTTACCTGCATCAGCACTAGCACACAAACACACAGTTATTTGTCTTTTGTTCTGAGCATAGCCTGTTAATATTTACAGTCTATGGTTCTGGTCAGGATGTTAAACATTTCTAAGCTTCCTGATTAAAAAAGCAAGGCTATTACTAACAGACAAAAAATATGCTATATTAGTGTTGCATGCACTGCAAGATCAGAAAATAATGATCTTGACGTTTCAAGTACAGTTGTATCTCGAGGGAATTAATGGATATTGATGTTGGAATTTAAGTTTGACATTCTGGGTATTTTGTAGCCTCACAGTCAATTAAATCTGGGATATCTTCAAGCCACATAACACATTAACAAGTAATAAGCAAATGAAGAAAATGAATATGAACGTATTAACGTGTAGGTTCTGAGTGCATCTTTGTGCATTCTTAATAACTCTGCTTCTAGAAAATATAAAATGAATGTACTTAGGGTCAGTTTAACAAATATGTAGCAACACAATAATCCATCTATCACCTGTACCCACCTCTTCTGTTCCTGGTCGCCAGTCTATTACAGAGCTGATATATGGATTGAACCATTCACACTCACATTCACAAATACAGGCAATTTAGTCACCAGTTCACCTAACCTACATGTCTTTGGACTAGAGCCGTAACGATTAGTTGACTAGTTGATGGACAGAAAGTAAATGAGCAATGATTTTGATAAATGATTCACTGTTTTGGTTAAAAAGACAGATTAATCAATTATGTAAATAATCAGAGCTCTACTTTGAACTACAATTATATGGTAGGATACCAACATGGACACTTGGAGAGCATGCAAACTCTACACAGAAAGGGAATATCTCTTCTGTAAGTCCCTTACCTCCAAGATTCACATGAACAAAAATAAACAATGTCACATACATTGTTGGAGAAAGTGGTTGGTTGCTTATTTACACAATGTTTTTGCTAACAAAAAAGCTCATTGATTAGTGAGAAATGGTGGAGGTATACCATGCAACTGCAAGCCAGTGACTTGAGGGAGCAGCAATATTTCTTTCTAACATTTGTCTGTCAGGGAGATCATGCAAGTGGTTTCACCGTGAACAATGACCCTGCCTTTTGGAAGTAAATTAGTCAACAGAGTGGACAATGTCAACGTGGACATCAGCATCAGATAACATTAGTGTACATACATAGCTAAAAGCACTAAACAGTAAAATAGGTTGTATGCCAGTGCATAAGGCCTTTTTCTGATCTGTTGCAGCTGTTGTTAAGGTCCGATTAAATTTAGTTAGCTATTTGGTTAGTGTGAAGGCTGGTTCACACGGCAGGATAATTAGGCCGATTTTAGCCCCGATTCACCCCTTCCGACAATCTTAAGGATGCTCCGATTATCGTAAAATAATCTGATCAGATATTCCTGCCGTGTGTGGTGTGTTAAGACTGCTCTTGTCTGCTCGGAAGGACGTCAGGACTGCTCCGATCTCAAATCGGGGATAGCCAACATGTTGGATTGTTTTGGCCCGATTTCTCCTCGTGTGTGGTGTCCCCCGGGGACAAACGAGCACGCAGCCTGTGGACTGTGGCGTGTAGCCAATCAGAAAGCGAGGTGACGAGGAAAGCACCGGGAAACAAAATCAAAACAGCGGGAGTCAAATGGGTTTGTGTGTGATGGGTTGATTTTGCCGTGTGCTGCGCACCACACACTGTACAACCAAAACTGTTAGACCCGTGATTTTTTATCGCTGTGTGTGGGGTCTCTCAGGATTGGAAAATCGGCCGACAATTTTAAAATCGTCCCGTGTGACTTTAGGTGTGTAAGATTGCTCCTTCGTGGATAACATTAAAGTTAAAGTCTTAGTAGAAGACAAGGCACGAATCCTGGTCACACACTGTAGGCTCATCCAGCCACCTCCAACCTCTTCTCTATTAGAGCTTTATGACAATGCCATGCTACATCCACCTTTGCTGCTGAGTCATTTTAAGTATTTGAACAAATTACTAATGCTTTCTTTTTCCTGGTGAGGACATAGTCTGAAGGAATCACCACGCAGTCTTGTTGAATCATGGTTTGGGGCGTTTTCACACTTGCAGCCAGTCCAAATCAGTCTGCCACAGTTGCTCCAGGTGGCATGTCTGACAAACTCAATGACCCTTACATCACTGACACTAAAAATAACAATCGGCCGACAATAACAAAACACAGAACAGCTGACGATTCACCTGCACCCAAAATGTGGGAATCAATTCTGCTCTGATGCATGAATTAACAAATACACAAATGCACCAAATGGGTCAAACATTGTTACCTAAACTGAGCCACAAAATGACCTGAAAAAGATGTTTCCCACATTCTATCTCTACTGGAAAAGTTTCTGACTGCATTCAGAGACAAATACCAACAGATGTCAGACAGGAAGTTATATAGACAAACAGTGATATATATATATATATATATATATATATATATATATATATATATATATATATATATATATATATATATATATATATAAATAGTACGTAATAAAGACAAATAAACAAGCAGCCAGACATAGAAAGGCAACGTAGAGAGTCGTGCTATCAAAATCGAACATATCTGGGTTACTGCAGTGATTTTCAGTACAAAGCATATATATGTCAGCTAATAAAGAGTATTCCTGAAATAATTAGTTGATTAGTCAATTAGCTTATCAGTCTCTTAAATGGGAGTATTTGCTGTAATATGTTATTGTAAACTGAATATCTTCGGGTTCCAAAATAAATGTTGACCTTTATTGGGTTAATTGACAGCATGAATACAGACAGGAAACGCAGGGATAGAGTGTATCCCTTAGGCTGACAGGACGCATGTGATGCGTTTTTTTTAATTGCTTATTACCGGTAGACTTATGCAACAGATGAAAAGTAAACATGTTGAAGGGTCACATGCCAAAAAGCTTAAGACTAAACAATGAATCGGCTTACTGATTTATTTAAAAAGTGACTGTGACTGAAAGTTGCAGCCAAAATAAAGACAATATTTCAGTGTTATGGATGATTCATGTGTAGTACATGAACATAGTCACTGGACGCTTCAAATGAAAAATATATACAGTTTAAAATGTCATTATTTAAAAGGAAACTTCCAATTTGTTACAACTTAGGTCTTTGGCCATCGTTTCCATTTTCTATTATGAAATTGAACATGGCACCACCAAAAATAAGTCATAAGGGGCAAGAAAATTCAAAAAATGAATACAAATTTGTGTATCAGAAGTTTTTTCCTCTGCCATTAATCATCTCACAATCTCTCACATTTATTTTCAGACCCTTTATAGGAGCCTGACCCCTATCAGAGGTACTATAAAAACAACTTTACGTGTTAATGTAAAGTGATGTCATTGTCAGCAGAAAGTCAACTGGCTGTTCACAAACATTTCCAAACCGACTTATTTGTTGTTTTTTTACTCGTCCAACTGTTCCTCAGTATCTGTAAAGCTCACAGAGGAAAGTCTTTATTTGAGCCTCTCCTCTCCTTCTGTCATCTCTCTCTCTCTCCCCTGTTTCCAGGCCAGTCTTTTCTTTTTTCTCCTCTCTGTTCTTCCAGGGTTGTGCTCAGTGGCCCAGTTCTGCCTGAGACGACATGGCACATCTCCTCTTTCTGTCTTCTCTCTTTTCCCTTTCAGGCCTCTCTCTCTCTCTCTCTCTCTCTCTCTCTCTCTCTCTCTCTCTCTCTCTCTCTCTCTCTCTCTCTCTCTCTCTCTCTCCCTGCTCTTTCTCCGTCTGTCTCTGTGTTTAACTTTTCTCTTCCTCCATCCCACCCCCTACCAAGACACAGAAAGGGAAGCCATCTTAAATCAAGCACGGTACTTTTTTTTTTTCCTTTCTATGAGAGCGTCTCGGTCTAAATCCATTTTTAAATTCAGAGAGGTGATTCATTGGAAAGATAAACTCATCATCTTGTGTTTGACACAAAGAAATTCCCACAGATTGGGTTCTCTGGTCTCATTCATCAGCATACCAAGAGTAAAAGTCAACGATCACTTTACTCGCCATTTAGCAAAACTAAAGTTTGTCTTTTCACGTAGACCAAACTCCTTAATGAAGCACATAGCAGACACATTCATATCCTCATTAGCGCTGTTCAACACCATGAATTAGTGAATTAGTGTTCTGCTGCCTGCAACTTTCAGGTCAAAACTAAAACATATATCACTGTCATTAATTTATTCTATTACCATTATAAATATGACTATGTTACTGATTAGTAGATTGTTAATTATAAGCCATGTGAAAATATTGTGATGTCCCAGCTTGCCAGCTGGTTTAGAGGTGGTTTGGATGGTTATTTATGGAGAATATAAACACTAGAGAGGGCTTTAAACTTTTAGGCAACACGATTATTTACATTTTTCTCGCTACTGACAGCACTACGTGACAACAAACGACATAGCTACGTGTTGAAATCGACCGTAATTGTCCTTTAAAACACATTATTAATTTTCTCCATGTGCCATCACATACTCTATCATAAATTTTCAGCCAATGTTATATCAACTATGTTTTTGGTAGTGCTGGAAATTGAACCAGCAACTCCCTGGTTGTCGTTAGATGTCTAAGTGTAGTCAGAGGCCGAGACAAATGTTCTGGATAAAAAGGTTGAAAAACACCACAAGATATTTTAGATGTTTCCCTGCTGCCCCAGAATCTTCAGTGTGATGCAACAAAAAGGTTTTGTGTGAAGCCAAAGTACACTATATCACACATACACCCTCTTAAGTATATCTGTTGATTACAGAGACACAGACAAAGTTACTGATAAAACATATGAATTGTTGCTTTAAATAACTCAATTCAAACATTGATAAGATTACATTATCATCGTGGGAAAGGGAATTGTGATTACTAAAATGACTTACCTGATACTGAGATGACAGACACAGAGGCTTTTCAATGGACTCTTGATGTCATGGTAGTCTGTGTATTTTTGAGTAAGTGGGGGCATGTCTGTGTATTTGTGTGTTATTTAGTTATTTAAGGTCACCTTGCCATGCTGGTGTCCCAGCAACTCGTCCAGCTTTCAGAGCCCGTAGGAGAGTAAAGCAGAAAGAAAAGACACACACACACACACACACACACACACACACACACAGTCTACTATTACAGCGTCATGTCTTACAGCTTTCGACCTAGAAGCTTTGAACTATTCATAGATCATACTAATAACAGGGCGACACTTGTTATTAAAAGTTGTAGGCCAATTTGATTTCATATTTTGAAGACTGAATATGAACCCGCTGTCCTCGAGGTACAACATACGATATACCAGTTCATGTACAGTGCAGTCTGATCCACATCACTTTACAGTTTACTAATGTGGAACTCTACAAACCCGATAGCACATGTGGTTTGAACCAGTGAGTTTCCAACCTGGCTTTTGACTCATCTTTCCTCTTTTAGTTTCACTTCTACAGGCCTTAAAAAGTATTCAACCCCCTTGTTCAACCTGTGTCAAGAAGTCACTAAGTATTGCTATTTTTGGGGGGCCACTTGAGGGCAGTGGAGCAACAAACAACAATGACATAATGCCAGCAGACAAATGTCTATTTTCCAATCTAGCAGACACAGAACACCATTAGCATTAAGATAACGTGTAAATAAATATATATATATATATATATATATATATATATATATATATATATATATATATATATATATATATATATATATATATATATATATATATATATATATATATCTTCAACAGCTAGTTGCTAACTATCTGTCTACCATTTGGTGCTTGGCGTGTAGCAGTACAGATAGTTCTTTGAACGTTTTTTTTTGCTGAAAACAGCTGCCTGCTGTGTCTGTAAATGATATTGATAAAAGCGATGAGAGTAAACCAAAACAGTAAAGTTGTGGACTGTAAAAGTAACCCCCAAAATGAGCTGACGTTATAAAGCTCTGTAGATCTGAGGGGAACTACCGAGTTGGGTGGGGAACTGTTTATGGACCCTTACCCTAAATTTAACCTAGTCTTGATCTTATCTTTAATCCTAAAATCAAAGCTTAACCCTAAAACAAATGAGTAACCTGCGATTTATATTTAGCCCCCATATGTGTGACTTTAAGTCCAGTTTTATACCCTTACAATGTGATGAATACGGAGCACATAGCGTCCTGATTGCAAGAGAACGGTTCACCTTCACCTGAAGAACTGTCCCGGTACAGACTGTGAGACCTGCTGCTATCTGGAACAACCTCTCTATCTTTCTGTCATCCCTCTCTCTCTCTCTCTCTCTCTCTCTCTCGCGCGCGCTCTCTCGCTCTGGCCAGGAGTCAATCTCTCTTTTTTACTGCCAGCTGATAGCTGTGCATGACTGTCTGGATCTCCATTCATGCGTTCGCTCCATCTATCACCTGCTGCTGCCTCTGTCACCCCTTTATCCCCTACTCCCTTCTTCTTCGTGAAGAACAGATAATATGCTGTGGCTTTTCACCTCTGATTGATATCTTTCAGTTATGCTCTTGTCCGTACACAGGCAGGTCAGGTTTACTGTCTTGCTTAAGGTCACTTCAACACTGACGCACACCGTCTGCTGCAGGAATCAAATCTGTGACTTCTAAGTTACAACACAGTCTCTCCTAACACAAACTCTACCCGCTAGGTTGCAGGGTTTTGACCGTTTTTCTCACACTGCACGACAGCCCCTATTTGCAAAAACACCCTTTAGTAAGTTGTATCCCTAAAGCTTTCCTTAACAGTCCGTGGAAATTGCACTGTGAGCAGTTACCATGGTTACCAAGGACTCAATTGCCCAAAATTACCATAAAACACTCATTAAAAAACTCTGGCTAAGAGCAACACTTTGACAAGCTTTATGCAGCACTGCTGAACCAGTCCCTCAGTAGAGGAAATGGACTTGGAAAGGAAATCTTTTCAACACCCACTGCATAACATTTTCTAATTCTGTGGACCGAATGTAAACTTAGTGTGTCTAATACAGTATGTGTGGTAAAATAATACAGTATGTGTGGTCTAAAGCTTTTTTTGCATGATTTCGTCAAAGGTTAATGACTGTTTTATTAGATGTAAAAGGACACAAATTCCACAGTTATCAGCATCAGCATACCAGCAGTACATGCATCAATTGATGGCCATAGCACACACTTATGTTTGAAAACGCTCCGTTTGGAGGGTCACCTGGAGGACTGGATGACCACTGCCCCTCAAAGAAATGGGACACCGTACCCGGTAAAGTGCACTCCAAAACACAGTGGTAGGGTCAAGGGGTGAAATTGGGATTGGTCCTTAACGTTTCATACAGACAGAAGTACAAAGTGCAGTAAGACAAGAAAAAATTGCGGCTTTTCTGGAGGACAATTAAGGGGGTGTCCTGGTGGCTTAGGGGTTTAAGATGCTGACCATTGGGCACCAGGATAGCTCAGTTGGTAGAGCAGGCACCCATATATAGAGGTTTACTCCTCGACTCAGCAGGCCGGGGTTCGACTTCAACCTGCGGCCCTTTGCTGCATGTCATTCCCCCTTCTCTCTCCCCTTTCATGTCTTCAGCTGTCCTGTCAAATAAATGCCCAAAAAAAAATCTTTAAGATGCTGACCATTTAATCACAACATCTGGACTCCAGTCGGTGACCTTTGTTGCATGTCATCTTTCATCTCTCCACACATTTTCGGTCATCTCTCAACCATCACTATCAAATAAAGGTAAACATGTCTGTAAAAGTACTAGAAAAGAAAGAAAGAAAATAAATAAGACAATGGTGTATCCTGACAAGTTGACACGCGACATACCGACACCAGATATTCTGGTATTATTCGGGTTTAAAGGCATTCTTTGGACACGTATAGAGTGCATTCGGAATATGCGTCTCAATCAGGGTTTTTGCCGCAGTTTACAGCCAGTTTATGGCCTCTTGCCTGTTAATGGCTCATGGTCAGCTCTGTGCGTTGCTATGGTTGCTGTACACAAACCAACCAGCCAACAGTTTGCAAGGCTGCAGACCCGATAAGAAGGCAAAACACACTACTACTTTTAAACATTATTAAAGACTTGCATATCAACAGGATTTTGGATATGCGCACACATCGCTATGCCGATGTTATGGTTTCAGTATTTTGCCTTGTATTTTGTTCTTTTTCTGTTACTTGTATTATGATTTTCGGTATTTTCCCTGTTTTTGTTGGTTATTCTGAATTGTGTATGTTTTGGTTATCCTTGTGTTCTGTTCTCCCTTGTGTTGTCTAGCGTTGGTCAAGTTTCTGTGTTTAGGTTATGTCATGTTTCCTGTCTGTTTTTCCGGTTTCCTGTTTTATTTTGATAGTCAGTTTTCTGTCTTGTCATGTCTAGTTTTACTTTGTTGATTGTCCTGCCCCGCCCTGATGTGTTTCACCTGCTGTACCACCTGTCCCTCATTTGTTCATTACCTCTTGTATTTAACCCCCATGTTCCCTTTGTCTCGTGTCAGATCGTTTTGTATCCAGTTGTGTCCTACCCCTGTAAGTTTGCGCCTGTTTCCTGCCTGTGTTGCCGTCAGCCTGTGTTTTTCCCGTTGCTTTTGCTTTCGGTTTTTTCTCTGAGTTTGTGAGTGGTTTGCCAGTCTCTGTACTGCCGTTTTCTGTTTTATTAAACCCCGAAGTTCACACCATCTCCTGCCTGCCAGTATCTCTCTGCAATTGGGTCCTCAATCTCTCGCTACACCTAACAGCACCTAACAGCCGACATTCCTTCTACCAGCTTCTGGTAGAAGGAATGAAAGAGGAAGGCTGTGTTCGCACGGTCCAACAAGTCCACCACCGCTGGAAAACTTTTTTTGCACGGCTACATGTAAACGGGAATATTAGTGGAAGATTCACTTTCATTAGCCATGTAAACAGCTTAGTCGAAATATCGTCTTTTTTGGAATAATTGTAAATGGACTGCATTTATATAGCGCTTTTCTAGTCTTAACAACTACTCAAAGCACTTTTACATAGTACAGGAACCATTCACACACATTCATACACTGTGGCCAAACAAGATGTAGACTTCTTTTAAACTATTATTTGGTTAATATGGCACACTGCACTGTATCTTCACACCTCTAGTATGTAAAAACCACTGATTCATTTGAAAGGCATTCTGATTCAGATGGATGCTGTGAAGTTGGAGAGGTGATGCATCATCAACATCTCCATTTTAACCACATTTTAACCCTAACCCAGAATAATCTTTTCAGCACCAGTCTCCACCATTGATCATCAGTACCAAGAGACCTCAGATACCTTCCCTGTCTGGACAGAGAGACAGACAGTGGGAGAAGAGTCAGAGTGAGGAGGCAGCTCCATGACAACACACTGGTGTTAAGCCCACTAGTCACGACACGAAGGCACTCCCGAAAATTGTTAACACGATGCCATTGCCATGGCAACGTGGGCATCACAAAGCAAATTCAGGCCAATCAGTCAAGGGTGAGAAACTTCACTCCCACATACCTGGGCACCGTCGTACTTGACTGTCACGATTCAAATCGCTTTGAAAAGGAACAGAAATCATGTATTGTCCTAGTAGAACACTATTTCACGCTGATGAGGAAAGACGTTTTTTTGTTACTGCCGGAACATTTAACTTTAACTCTGAATCTTGACACTTGAGTTGCAAAAATTCTCGTATACAAAAAGGAACAATACGTCATTGCCACATATGCAGTGTGGGACTGCACACAGTCTTTACTTGCTAGGCTACTTGCTATATGTCACTTCCCTACCCCTCTATCTCTATCTGTTTCTCTGTCTTCTTCTCTCTAATGGTTACTAAACCAATTTAAGATTTATAATATGCCAGTAAGGGATAACATGTGTAACTGTATCATCTTAAGCACAGTTTGTTCCTTTGTTCTGAGGATATAAGCAGGCTGAGGTCGTGTTCAGATAGATAAAATGATAAAACATAAAATGATTGTTATTATAATAAACTTCCGGAGTTGTACAATTCTGTCTCATAGTATTAGAAAACTCATGTGCAGTGTTTTGACATCTGGTAAGCCTTCAAGCATGATGCTTTTGTGGAAAATATATTTCAGATTAAAGCTCTAAATAATCCATGTCTATGCCACTCTCTATACCATCCCATTCAGTGTCACTGTGCAAATTATAATACTGCACCAGGATTTCTCAGCTGACAACAGCAAATAACAACAGAAAGTTCACTACATGTGCATGTCTCTGCTAATATCAAAATATTCTATACCAGTGGTGCCCAACCTGGAGATTGGGACCCCTCAAATGGGTCACAAGATTAAGGGCATTGTAAAATGATTAATGAAATATGAAAGAATAAGAAAAATATTGTTCTGCTTGTTCTTTTTCCTGTTAAATGAAAACTATCAGAATCTACTGTGCAGTAGGTGCACATGTCAACAGGCAAAGTTGAATTGCTAATAATCCCTGCAGACTGCATGTTTAAGGCAGCAGAACAAGCTCCCATGCTACAGCTGCCATACAGTACAGGCAGTCCAATAGACAGCTATAGAGCCCATAAGACCTATGGGAGCTGGCCTACATATGACATACAGTATACTGCATGCTACAGAGAGAGAGAGAGAGAGAGAGAAAGTCAACAAGAAGAAACAGAGACGGCAAGAAAGAGTGGAGAGAAAGAGAAAGTCAATGATGCATTAAGCACACACACACACACACACACACACACACACACACACACACACACACACACACACGTAAAGTGATTGAAGGAAAAGATTTTCAAAAGGAGGAAACGGCAGTGTTGTGACTAGAAAATTCATAGTCAGCAATCAATCCAGTCTCTCTCTCTCTTTCTCTCCCTCCCTGTCACACACACACACACACACACACACACACACACACACACACACACACACACACACACACACACACACACACACACGAGAAGTTCATACAGTCACATGCAGCTCTACACACTCAGACACACGCATGGAGTGACGCTCACACGCTACAGCGACACAGTATGCCCCCCCCACACACACACACACACACACAGGTCTGAGGTCTCACGTGTTGTGGTCTATTAACATTCTCCACACATCGGTGACAGTGAGCCGGGGGACTTTGCTCTCAAATGTAAAGAAAAAACACTGTCAAACTAAATTACCACACCACATCTCATGCAAGAGATGAACTCATGAATAGAAGAACATCATTGAATGGAGCATTATACAAAACTGTTTAAAATGCCATGTATCATCATAAAGCATTATCTCCTTCTCTCTGATATAAAAATTGAAACCCTTTTGACATTAAAACACTGACTTGTCAAAAGCACTGGTGGGACTAATAATGTCATTAATGATGGCTCTGTTCCATTATTAATGTTATTAGTCACACTTGAGCGTTTCTGGTTATGATAAGACAAAATGTATACTAGGAAAAGGGTCTATTACTACAGTTTTGGTTGAGGCATTTCTTCTTTTTTTAGGGAAAAATAAGTGGTTTTAAATGGTTTATCGTAATGCTGACTCTCCTTGCTGTCAAAGCATTCATTACTGACTGCTACTAAAGAAATAGTGGGATATAATTTCCTTCCTCTGAGCCATAATTTACAGCCATACTCTCTACACAAATTAAAGTCACTGTTGTTGTACGCATTAAATGATATGTCTGGTGATATTCTGTATATTGTTTTTGTTGTCAACACATCCCATTAAGTGTTTTTTGTGTGTATCCAAAGCCTGATATATCTTCCTCTGTCCCACAGATCTCCTCTTTTTGTCCAAAAACTATTACAAACACAATAGTGAGCCACATGGTTGCACTGGGTGACATTCTTCTTAATTACACACACACACACACACACACACACACACACACACACACACACACACACACACACACACACACACACACACACACACACACACGTTAATTTTGAGTTGATCCCACAGACACCAGCCTGCTGTTAGAAACAAAATCACTAGTGCACCAAATCCGTAGCTGAAAATACTCCCAAATGAGTAACGTTTGCTACAAACTGCAGCCGTTTTAGTAAATTATCTAGCCATTTGGAAAAATGAAACTATATATTTGTGAGCCAATTCAGTGGTGTACATTTCAGTGGTGTGCATTTGCTCAGGTGCACTTAAGTACAATTTTGAGGTACTTGTAACCCTACAATTAGTGCATAGTGTTACCAGTTTATGTTACTTTATACTTTTACTCCACTACATGTTTTTTGACGGTACAGTAGGTACATTGCAGATTTAGGTTATTATTATTCTATATAAATCAACTAATAAATATATTATTATGGGTTACTTTTGTACTTTTACTTAAGTAAAGTTTTGAATGCAGAACTTTTACTAAAATAAAAGATCTGAGTACTTCTTTCACCACTGCCATTTATAAAGATGCATGTTTTCAGTAGGAACTAATGCACCAGGAACTGAGAGCCACAGGCAGGCTGCTTAAGTCAGAACGTTTTGAAATACAATGTTGTAATATTGGTTTAGGTCTTGTCATGGGATATCATGGGATATAAAAATGCCAGACTTCTCATTTAAGGAACCTAAACATATGACATGGATAGATGGCTGTTACAGAGGAAAAAGCTGTCTTATTGAAATGATAAAATGCCAAAGAGCAGCGAACCCAAGCGTACACGGAAACAAGCTATCTCTCAGTCTCTTCCCGTCTGATAGCCAATGACAGCTGAGCCGAGACAGACAGAGCAGGACAGGAGGCAGATACTGTCGATTTAGAGAGATTACTCTCCTGCTCTCAACCCATTCTTCTTATCCGCCTTTAAGACTCTCTGTTCACTCTGCTCTTCTGCTTTTTTTAAAGTTCCTCTTGAGTCACAATTATCCCGAAATGATAAAGAAAACTGAGGATGCTAATTCTAATCACATGCGCCGTGCAATTAAATGTGTCTTTGCGTTTCTGCTTTTTTATTTTTCTCCACGGTGCTCTTTCAATAATGGAAGCCGTGGTTATTTTTGCTACAATAACTCTGCCTTTTTTAATAGACTCAATAGGTTCAAATTGACTCCATGATAAAAGCTATGAGTCTGAGACGGATGAGAGGATCTTAAAGACTCTAACAGAGGCCTTAGGGTCGCTCACTGTCTCCCTCTCACTCACATTGAAACTTCTTGACGTACTCAAAGTCCTCTAAGATCTCAGACCAGATGCTGCCCGGACCTTTGTGTCATTAAGAGGAGACTGGGTTGCCCACGGCAACACGTGGACCAACCAGCACAGGAAGCCAGGCAGACCCGTCTCCTCCTGTATCCGGGGACTTTGTCACTTTTTACTGTAGATCCCTTTTCCAGGAATTACTGGATCAGTTCGGACTTGGTACTTTTTTTTGGGACAGCCAACAATTCATATCATCAGAAGTAGTACTGACTTTTTACATAATTTGAAGCATTTGAAGTGGGCATCCTGACAGCTAAGATGTTCTATGGACTATGGCAATGTTTTAATCCCAGAAACAAACTCAGAAGATGCCTTATTCTTTCATTATGTTTCATTTCCACTTCAATTTTCTTTAATAAAGAAATAAATATTGACTCTGCCCACAATTTTATAATTACATTTAAGTTATTAAGTTTTTGCAGATGAGCTCTCAAACTTAAAGTGTTTGGTGGAAAAATAGAAATTAAATCTAAAAGTGGAGAGCTGTATTCTACAAAGGACTGACTTCTCAAACAGCTATTGTTTGCTGTATAAAACACATTTGCACAGCAACAATAATCTGGAATTTAATTTAGTTTTCTCTGTGGTAACAGGGTGTGAGAAAATAGATTACTCACTTTGTTTGAAATACTGTCTTTCAGCTCTTTTGGAGCTTCACCCATATCCACATACAGTATATCCTGACAACAGAATGAAATGCCCTCCTTAGCTGCACATGATGACTTGACGTCTTTAAAATGGGGTTATCGGTCGAAAGAGAACCCTTGTCCTAGGACAGTTCCCAGCAGATTTAAACTGAGCAAGCAGGAAACATGGAGACAACATGGAGGAACATATAACTGCACACACATACACACAGCACACACACAAACCTCGCAGATTCAGCAGAAACACTGTGTGACACATTGGACAAGTGTGAAAGACTCAGCCACACACACACACACACACACACACACACACACACACACACACACACACACTGAGCCTACGGTGCAGTGTGAAACACCTTGCTACAGTCCTGCCAGGTTGTTTAACAACTGCATGGTTACCTATGGTTTCTGTCAAACTGTTATTTTGTCCATTATCAACATACAAATACAAAATATACTGCCACCATATAATGTGCAGCCCAACAGCTTCCCAATAGTGAGTCATATATGTGACCATGCTGTCCCACCACTGTCCCCATGAAAGGCTACATTATCTCAGAAACATTGCACAGTCTAGCTACAATATCCTTGCTTGACTTCCACCTTATCAGGTCATCTTCTTTGGTGCTCTTATAGCTGTCACAATTGATGAGGAGAGACTTTTTGTTGAGACAGAGAAATACCAGGAGCTCTGTGACATACAAAAGATGCCTGGTGAGCCACAGCTGCAAAAAACTTTAGGGGATAACTCAAAAACACTCAAAACAATGGGAAACTAGAATAATAATAATAATAATAATAATAATAATAATAATAATAGACAATGACAATAGGAGATTGTCTCAGGCTTCTTAAATGACTCTGAAACAATGCTGCAGAAATAACATCTCTGACTGTTTTAAGAGGTTAAAATGAGTTCACTCTTAGCTTAGCTATGATGCAACCATGAGAGAAATAGATTAGTTAATATGCAATGCAAACTGTTTGGGTAAAATATATAAGAAATGGGCTTCAACTTCACTATTGATTTATCATTTAGAATATAAAATGTCAGAAAATAGAAGATAATATGTTCCCAGAGCCCAAGGTGACATCTTCAAATGCCTTGTTTTATCCGACCAACAGAAAAAAGTAACAAAACATTCACTAAAACCTCTCAAGAAAGGCTGAAGAATGTCTGCAACTAACAAATATATCCTTGGTTACGTAGTTTTTGGTCTATTTAGAGCCCAAGATAAAGTCTTCAAATGTCTTGGTTTGTCCGACCAACAGTGCAAAACCCAAAGATATTCGATTTAAGATATTCAAACAACAAAGAAACAAGGGAAAGCAGCAAATCCTCACTATTGAGGAGTTGAAATCAGAGAATATTTTACATGTTTGTGCGATAAATCACTTAAATGATTATGATTATAGTTGGCGATTCATTTCCAGATAATCAAGACATTTTTTAGCACAGATGAGAGAGATTTAAAACAAGTAATTCTGTAATTTATTTCCTACTTCCTTGTGTTAATGTTCATTCTTGTCAAATCCGTAATGGCATCCATTAGTTTTTGTGCTTGAACGAGTTGTTCTCTTCCTACAAAAGCACACAAATGAGAACTATGACTGATCCGTGACAGCAAAATCGGACTAATTTTACTAGAATTTGTCAGGAATACATGATGTACTATAGAATGACCCTCCAGAGCAAAAATAGCACTGTCAGCATTGGATGAAGTTAAATATTTCACACCCAGATTCATTTCCTTGTTAGACTGTACAGGAACAGCATCCAGAATCTCGTATCCAAGCCAAATAATTATGTCACCCAGGAAAGAACAATGTGCATGATGCAACCATGGCAACACTGTCACTGAGACCGGAGAAAGGACAGAACGGATGCTCATACATGAATCTGTCGTCGCAGAGAAGGAAAAAAAAAATCACATTAAACTGTCTAAATGAAGCAAAACGGATGAGTTAAATTGATCCTGTGAGAGACCAGTTTGGAACAGTTTCATGCAGCCTGTGTGAACCTACGGTACAGTACGTGTCGTGACCAAGAGGATAATATTTATGCCAGACCCTCCTCCAACGCGTGCTGAAGGAGAGTCTGGCTACCCCACATAGCATTTGGGGATGGGATGAAAACGTGCTCTGGTTTATTGGCATTTTTTTAAATCAATCACAATCGTCTGGGCGGTGCTAAGCACCGGAGAAAAGCTGCGGTGCCGCTGCAAAATAGGCTCGGAAGGAACTTGTTCTGGTGGAACGTGTACGTTCAAAGGTTGTTTTAGTCATGCAACAGAAAACTCAGATTGGACAGATAGTCTAGCTAGCTGCCTGGATTTACCCTGCAGAGATCTGAGAAAAGGTTAACCATAGTCCTCATAAATCCACCAGAGTTTAAAATGCCAACACAAAGGAAGCCCAAGGCAACGGATATCCGGCCTAAATGAGTGAAATCCATCAGATTTTCCGGCGGCAACGGAGCAATCCCGGAAGTGGAACGTCAAGGATATAGACTGCTTTAAGTCATACTCCATAATACAAAATCTGACCAAAAATGAACTCACTTTAGGCTTAAAAGGTGGCTGTAAAACATTTGCAGCTTTGATCAGTTTGAACTCAAGTTACAAAGGATACATGACTAAAATAACACAACATCAGAGCCAGTTTAACTACATCAAGTGAGAGCAGGGGGTAGGGGAAGTTCAATGTGTTCTTTCTGCAATTTATGTACATTATGAAATTCAATAAAAAGAACTGTGAAATAAAATAAAACATCTCAACAAGTCCTCCAAACCATACGATGATAGGACCCACCCATAGGAGCCTTATTCATTAATTAGTGCCCCTAGCAGTGGCAGAAAAAAATGGTCCACAGGAGCATTTTCCATCCTCATATCTAAACATAACGGTCGCGGTTTGAAACATGTCAATAACATTGTAATACGGTTGCAGTTTGGTTAGGTTTAGGCAACAAAAGTTTAGAAAAAGATTGTGGTTTGTGTTAAAATCTGTACATTTGTTACATAATTACTTAAAGGACAATTCCAGCTCAAAACGATCCTAGGGGTTAATAACAGATGTGTACCCACTCGATCGTTCTCTGGGACATGTTTTCATGCTAATCAAATGTGTTTGTAGCTTGAAACAAGCTAGCGCGAACCGCTGATTAGCTTACAACGCTAGTATTCGGGCACAGGGAAAGTAAAAACCAATAGATATTTATACCACTAAAAAGGCTCAAAATATCACCAAACTTCAACGGTAGCATAATGAGGGTCCCAAAATGTTAACCGAAGCATTGAGAACTTTGTAAGTGTACAGACAGTTTATTGAACGAAGAGCAGTGGGAGCTCCATGAAAGGGCTACGAGAGAGAGCGAGCTACCGGTAGTCAATGCCGCAAAACAGCCTCGTACTTCGGGAAACTGGTGGTGTACCTGTAGATATTGTGAAGCTATGGCCACCGAACAGGAGTGTCTGTGTTGCACGGAGTGGGACCTGTTGCATCGCAACACCCAAGATCTGGGTGTCTAATAATAATAATCTGCCCATTATTTTCTTGATTAATTGCAGAGTCCGAAATAATGGAAAAATGTCCACAAAAATGTCCAAGTAGATTGCTGAAAATATCTTGTTTTGTCAAAAACCCAAATATTATGTAAGTTTATGATCATATAAAACAGAAAAATTTAAAAAATCCTAATATTGGAAAACACGTGGAATGACATCATTTTTGCCTTCATTTTTACTTAAATTTGTCAATTAGCAAACTATTTGCAGATTCTTTTTCCATTTTAATCAGCTAATTGTTGAAGCTCTATCTCACAGCATATTCTTCTCCACTGTTCACCCATAAGCTCAGTGCGTGCCAAACAATCAACATTTTGGGAAAATATCCTAAATACATGTCGAGCTATCACCCTCTTCGTAGCTTCAGTGAGCTACGAAGAGGTATAAAGAGGTATAAAGACGGTTTTCTCATAAAATCGCTAAATAAAGAGTCAGTTAATTTAACTAGACTCTTCATCTCTTTCTTTGAGCATCGTCAGTGGCATCACCACAACTGACAGCACCAATGTGTATCAGTCATAGCCACCATAATCATCATCATCATCACCTGCGACAACATCACAATTCACCCCTATCATCACAATTACACACACTGCAGATGTAGTGGTATCTCTGTCCCCCTTCCCTCACCGGGTCTCTTTCCCTTGGCCCATCACCATGACGATGGGAGCCGGTTTCATGGATACAGTCACTAGGCAACCAGCAGCATCAGCAGCAGCAGCAGCAGCAGCAGGAACAGCAGTGTCCTGTCAGAACTGTAGTGGAGCAACAGAGAGAGTCGGAGCCAGCCTTCCTTCTCTAGCTGCATGCAAGTTTGCTCTTCGAAGAGGAAATGTTAATGCTTTTATCATGTCTTAGATCTGAAGCCTCTTACATTACACTCAACACAAGAGGTGCTTACTGCAATTTAGACTGACATAAAAGGACTTATTGAGTACTAGTTAGACTAAAATGGGTACAGGGTTAGGGTTACATGTGGGTATAATGGAAAACAGATGTCAGGATTGTGTGTATCTGATGCAGCTGTGTAAAAAAAATATACACATCGCCATTATTACTACTTTTACCATAATTATGGACACTGCTTCTTTTTCCTAATCTCTCTATATTATGGGTGGGGGGGAATGGGGGGGAATTGATACAGCATAGTATCGCGATATTTTCCGTGGCAAGACCGTGTCGATACACAGATGCCAAGTATCGATCTTTTATTATATATGTGTTGGTCAGTTTGTCTGCTTGACAATCCCATTTTGCATTCAATAGAAATATGTATATTTTTATTTTTAGATGACAAAGTTTACTTTTGGGGACATTATTTGAAATAGGGAAAAATTAGAATTTGGTTGAAATGTTTAAAATAGCAATAATATCGTATCGTGACATAAGTATTGTGATGATATCGTATCGTGAGGCCTCTGGTGATTCCGACCCCTACTCTATATGCTTTTATCTCTCATAAAAGGGAACTGCTAAAGACAAAAAATGAAGCACCAATAAATAATTGGGAAATTCTCGATTAAGGCTCCATTAACAATTATTTTCATTTCCGATCAGTCTACCCCATTATTTGTATTACTATCAATTATGCATGTGGTCTAGATTCATCTGACCGACAATCCAAAACCCAACGATATTTGGTTTACTATCCCATAAATCCTCACATTTGCAAAGCTAGAACTGAAGAATGATGCCATTTATGCCTGAAAAAAAATAGCCTACATTAACCATTAATCAATTATTAAAATAGCTGGCGATTAATTTTCTGTTGATCGAATGATCAATCCATGGACTAATGTAACTGCTACTAACAGCTGGCAGAACAGTGACCACAATACTGGAACCACTGCCACGAAGGGAAGGAAGACATATTCAGATTAGAGATGCACCGATAGACCGGCCGGTGACCGGAATTGGCCGGTTTTCACGTGCTCGGCCATGACCGGCGACCGGCAGGTCAGTCTGACATATGCCGATTTGATGCCGGTCAATGCTACAATTAACTGACAACATAAGTTATACGAGTTACAGTTCTCAAGGACGGACGCACGCACGCACGCACACACACACAGACGCGACAGCACAGTCTCTTTTTCCTTTCTCTCAACTTTTCCGCCGTGTGTCGCGCGTACCCGCTCGCGGTGTGAAGCGCATGTCCGCGCTATTCTTGAACATGTAGGAACCTCGGGAATTAACCTGCAATATGTCAGCTGTTGGGAAATTCTTCAGCGTGTGTGCAGAAGATAACAAGTTTGCAATATGCAACACCTGCAAGGAAAAAGTAGGGCGTGGAGGGATAACACCAAAAACCAAAAAAAAATTTGTTGGATATTGGATGTGAAAAGAAGGAAATGGTTCCAACTTTGCACTTTAGATGTGTGTGAATTTCCCACACCAGGAGTAATTTGGTTCTATTTTATAGTGATCCATTATCTGTTCAAAAATGTTTCTATTTTCTGTGCAAAATGTTCTATTAAAGAAAATATAGAAAATAAATATTTGTGTGTGCTGTAAAGTGGTTAGAAAAAATGAAATGAGAATCAGCTAAAATCGGTATCAGCTGGCCTAACTCAATGAAAATCAGAAATCGGAATCGGCCTAGAAAGTTGTAATCGGTGCATCTCTAATTCAGATACTTCAGTAAAAGTAATAATACCTCAGTGTAAAAGTATGCCATTACAAGTGCAAGTCCGGCATTCAAACTCTAATGAAGTAAAAGTACAGAAGTATTATCAGCAAGTGTATGTACTTAAAGTATAGAGAAAAAGACATGTACTGTACATGCCAAATGGCGATATGGGATTTTTATCACTGATGCCTTAATGTGTAAGCAGCATTTTTGTTATAGTTGGTCCAGTGGAGCTGATTTTAACTACTTTATAACGTGTTGAGCTGTTTAATCTCCAAAAACGTAATTTTATGATGACATTTCTGTCAACAATGGAGTCGTGTTTAAGACAGGTTGAACTATTCCTACACATAAGAAAAGAAAAAAAACCTTTAGACACTCAATTTCAGACAAGAATGACTTGATAAGAGGGCTATTTTAACCGCAGATGTAAATGCAAGTAAAAAGTAATATTGACTTCCAAAATGTAGTGGAGTATACACATAAAGTAGCGCACAATGAAAATGCCTAAATAAAGTAAAGTACCTCAAAACTGCACAGTGCTTGAGTCACTCTAATTGGTTACATTGCCACTGGAAGACATTTCTACTAGGTCATTTAATTCTTAAGCACAGTCTCAGTATCACTATAGAGTCTACGAAAAGTAACTAGCGGGTGGGTCTGCAACGTCTATAAGCCAACAGAGGGCATACTGTTACTGACTACATTCATCTTGAAAAATGAGGCAGGTTACTCTATGTGTCTAGAGAATTACATATAGTATATTCTCAGACTATAACCTGGACTGCTCCACGACGCCAAAGAAAGAGACCAAAACTGAAAACACATAATGTTAATAAGATGATACAAAACAAGGATATTAGCAGTGAATGCAAAGCCCTGCTGAAAAGAAAATGTATTAATAGAACCCATCTTAGAGGCAACATAGACAGAGAAGCTTTGAAAAATATTGCATTGAAGATTGTAATTAAATATTCCCTTTGATTAGAAGAAGCCCTTTTTTCCATGTTGCTTTAGTGTCCATGGCTGCAACTCAGAAAGACACTCTGTATGTGTGCTGTTTAGTGATAAGACTGGACAAAAAAAACTACGGCACATGACCACAAAAATTATGATCCAGACAATAAAACTGTTTAACCTTGTACAGGTTTGTAAGAGCAGCAATAAAACATTTAGCCGCATGGTTAACAACCCACTGTCATTACAAGCGTGACTAATAAAGCTAAATAATGGGCAAGATAGGCTAATAAGCTACAGTACCTCAGGCTGCTGGATTTAACAGGTGTGTGTGTGTGTGTGTGTGTGTGTGTGTGTGTGTGTGTGTGTGTGTGTGTGTGTGTGTGTGTGTGTGTGTGTGTGTGTGTGCGTGCGTCTCTGTGTGTGTTAATGTCTTATATCAAAGCATGAAGCTATCATGGTAGAATGGCTGGGGGCTACATGTCAATACAAGAGGGTATATGGCACTGCATCATATATCATCCACACACACACACACACACACACACACACACACACACACACACACACACACACACACACACACACACACACACACACACACACACCTCTTCCTGCAGTCATGGCTGTTTCATTAGCTCATCACAGAGCTTGAAAGGCTTGTGGATGAGGGTCTGAGAGAGGATGAAGGGACCATTTAGATAGAAATAGAAGTGAGGAAAAAGATCTAAATGATCATATACAGTAGTCCTACACAGTGCCAGATGGTGTTGCAAATAATAATTAATGTCATTATTTGTCGCATAATACCAGCCTAATTAAATATTTATGGTCATGACAGTACCTGGGTAGATCATGAGATGCATGAATTTACCATACAATACAATTTAGAAGATGTATATGACAGCAAATCTATAGGAGATTTTGGATATACATTTTGTGCAAAAAGGTGATGAACCAAAGCCTATATAGCCCATTGATTGATTAAAAGAGATTATTCATTAAGGGATCATTTACACACACTGAATGACAAATACTGCAGCAGGTAGCCTATGTGTCAGTCCGTGTTGCCTTACGTTGTAAAGTCGAGTAGTCATCCATCTGTCAGGCTGCTAGTAGCGGATCCGTTTTTGTTTAGTTTTTTTTTTAATCACTCTGGTGGCTCCTGTGTGGTCACCGCAGCACCGGACAGGATCAGTACCGGGACGAACCGAGCCGGTGTGAAACCAGGACAGGTACCCGCGCTACCAGCCGCATCTTCAGTACCCCCGAGGCCAGAAAACGGAGGAGGTGAACACATCAACTTGATCAGTGTGACTCATTTTAGGATCATTCGGTAAGGTTTAAATCCAAGTCGGTTACACACACCGTTTTCAATCAGATCTGGTTGGTAGTTTTGTTGCAAGATGCCTCGCTCCGCCTCCATGTAAAATAAAATAAAATAAAATAAAAAGCCAAGATGCAGGCACACCGGTAAAGAGAAAGGTCAGTGTGCGGTTATGGAAATCACACCGGAGGAACGGATCCGTGACTGAGAAGAGCGGTGCCCTGTTTCTTCTTCTCCGTTACCGTAAACCCGCTGCAGGGAGAACACATTCAGCAGGAGCGTCTCCTCCCATCCATCCAGGAGAGAGAGAGAGAGAGAGAGAGAGAGAGAGAGAGAGAGAGAGAGAGAGAGAGAGAGAGAGAGAGAGATGGATGAAGATGGAACGAGGACGCCAGATTAAGTGCGTGTGCATGAACGTGTGTGCCGGATGTGTGTATGTGTGTGTGACAAAGATACAAATAATAGAGTCATCTTTTTTTATCTCATTGTGTCGCTGTCGCCACACACATACACGCCCGCGCGCACACACGCGAACACACACGCGCGCCATGAAGCGTGTCCCTGAGACTGTTGCCACACTGCCTTAATCTATAAAGAAGAAACATGTTTCTTCTGTGGACAAAAATAGCTCAATGTTGCTAAAAGATGCTTTTAAATTATAGAAGTTTTTTTATGTGGATGTTGAATGTTTTATCACACTACTTTGTTATTCTAAACATGTTATTCTCAAATTATTCTAAACATAGGGCTATTTTCATAGTTGATTAATCTGCTGATTATTTTCTCCACTAATGGTTTGATACAGCATAGTATCGTGATATTTTCCGTGGCAAAACCGTGTCGATACACAGATGCCAAGTATCGATCTTTTATTATATATGTGTTGGTCAGTTTGTCTGCTTGACAATCCCATTTTGCATTCAATAGAAAATTATATATATATATATATATATATATATATATATATATATATGTCATATCGGAGTTATCGTATAGCATAATACCAATTTCCGGATTGAAGAAAACACACCAACATCCGAGTTGCAATTAAGAATGAGAAACGTTTTTTATTGTTTTTCGATATGTTGGATTTGGTGCTTAACAAAACAGAAGTGCCTAAAACAACTCAAAAACAGTTGGTGTTAAATTGCCAATGCACGGTCCTTTTTAATTCTCACACACATCCAACTCTGCAATCACACAACTGTCTTCAGTTGTCCAACGATGTGAATGCTTGCAAGTCTTACATTTTTCCAATCTCTGCCATTCATCCCATGTAATGCAAACACAGAATCAGACTCTCCCTGCCTCGTAAACGCCCATATCTTTATTACGTCCATATCTTACTCCTCCAGTTTGTCATGCAGGCTTTCTGTTACAAATATGCTATTTCCATCCACAAGCTGAGATAACCCTAATGGCATCATCATCATCATGCCGATTTGCTCCTCCACAGCCATAGAAAGACATTATACAACTGTTTTTACAGGCTGGATAGTACTCATAATGACAAATGAACAGATCTTCATGTGGAGTGCCCTTTTTAGTGTCAAATTTGTTTTTTAAAATGTTACTCCACAAAGACATGATCAACCCTGCAGGTCTTCCAATCTGAGCAGCGATAGCAGCAGTAACACGTTGATCACAGATGATTAGATGTGTGTTTGAGAGTCAGTTTGCAAACAAATCACAGACATTATCAGCACCTGTCCCCACTGCCAAAGATGTATTTTTAAAAAAATGAAAGTATTTGGCCTTATGCCCGGGATAATAATTGTGTCCCTCCTCTTCTTCATCCTCCTCTTGACCGACACTTTAGCTTCCAAAATTAAATCTGAATCTGAAAGGTAAAGGTGCCATCTATCAAAAATGATAACCACAGTGTCATTGAAGATTTAGCTCTCTAGCTCATTATTTGAATTCACAGGACAGGACTCGGTGAATGATGAGCATGGTAAACTTCAAAATTTAAATTTATTTGTCATCACTTATATTAGTGCTACACGCCATATGACTGCACCCGTATGCAGAAAAATTAAGACATTTCTTGAAAATATATAATGATGGTAGTCCAGAGGCTAAACATGAGTTTTACATAAACAGCTGTTGAGAAAACCAAATAATGTGGATTTACTAGCCGCATCTGTAGCACAGTTATGATTGCATAATTGTGATAGTCGCTGAACTGCAGAGGACCCCTGTTGGTATTGTGATGGACATCATAGAAGTGAACAGCCAGAGCTCAGAGCTCAAAGCATGGCAAACTGCTGCTCATAGTCAGTATAGCCTACAGAGTGGGCTGCTATTTTGTGGCTGCCTGAGCCCAATCAGCTCCTCCACAGCCAGCATGAGGCCAATTAAATTTTATTTGTTGCCTTTAATATCACTTTGCAAAGCAATACATCCACTTCACAGACTTGACAACTAAATATGAGCAGGTTGCTACTTAATCATTAGCTAATCTTCCTGTTAATCTATAATGTGCATTTTTTCACCTGAGCTACTCAATTTGGACTGATCAGCGAAGACAAGCAATCCACACAAGAACATCAATATTGCACAAATTCTGCAAAACTCCAGATTAAGTCCAATGGTAACAACATTTTACATTTCTTGCTTTTTACAACATCTGCACATCGCAAAAGTATGGATAAGGTTAGGGAAAGTGGTCATGGCAAATCGTTAAGGTATGGTTAGGGCTAGCTACTAAAACACTTAGTAGCACATCCTTACTTTCTGCCCTGCTACCTGCATTGGGAGCATTGGCGCTGGATATACATTTATTCACTTTTCTAATGTTTATTTGTATAGGGACAATTACTCTACATTGCATGAACCAATACCACTGTATAGTCTAAAATCATTTGCAATACCCCTCCCAAAATTGACCATTAAAATACACAAAACTCAACAATAAAATACAAATCAGAACAACTTGATTTCAACTTGAGTTTAAAATGATCCTAGCCATGATCTATTTAAATCCTGAATCATCTATGGACATCATTTTTTAGGGGTACTGGGCTGAGATTAAAGAATCAGGCATGTGGCTTTATTCCAGGACCATCAGGATAAATTTGTTTGGGGAAGGTGGTTGCCCCTCCCTTATAACCATTGCAGAGGAGCCCTTGAGCACAGCACCTAACCCACAGCTGCTTCATTCAACCTGCTCTGAACAGATCACACTGTGTGTTCATCTACTCAAACAAAGGTCAACAACAAAAAGCAAATCAAATACATTCAATGAGACATCTATTTAATGCTGTGATCAAATTAAGAAGATGTCTGATTGCGATTCTGATTATGTTTGCCTCAATGAGATGCAAAAATAAAAAATAGCTGCCTTCAAAAAGGGGGCAGTATCAGTCAGGATGGTTTTTAAATTCTGATGATCTAAATCCAAAGAGTGAAGACAATATTTCATACTACAGGAGGACTGCCAGGCGTGGAACAGGCACGTCCGAGGTCATGACAACAACAGAAGGCTTGAAACTGGAGCAGTAACGGAAGATTTCTGAAATACATATATACTGTGTGTGTGTGTGTGTGTGTGTGTGTGTGTGTGTGTGTGTGTGTGTGTGTATATATATATATATATATATATATATATATATATATATATATATATATATATATATATATATGTGACATTGAGCTGATGTCTACAAGTGGATACAATATGGTTGCTATCATGGCTTAAACTGACCTCAGACACTTGATAACTAAACATGACTGAGGACCTTCAGCTCTACTTCAATCCACTGTACTCAACTCAAACACATAGTATCATTATGCAATCTGTGCCAGTTGGCAGTGCCAGGATAAAGCTTCAGATAAACCCAGATGGCAGCCCTGGGACTCTCCAAGATTGACTGAGTTTAACAACAGTCTGGGAGAAAACAGGAACCTGGCCAGTCGACAACTCATCTCTCTCTCTCTCTCTCTCTCTCTCTCTCTCTCTCTCTCTCTCTCTCTCTCTCTCTCTCTCTCTCTCTCTCTCTCTCTCTCTCTCTCTGTTTCCTGGGTCACCCTGAGAATTTGTCTAAACTCATAGAAGTTGAAAAACCAACTTCAACCCATAGACTGTTAATATTAATGGACAAAGCATCAGGTTCGGCAAAGTGCTGCAAATGCGGAACTTCCTTAAACCTGCATTCTTAATATTAATGGACAAAGCATCAGGTTCGGCAAAGTGCTGCAAATGCGGAACTTCCTTAAACCTGCATTCTATCTGAATTCCAGCAGAGGGCGGTTGCAAAAAGGAGGTCGGTTTCTGTAGAAGTCTATGAGAAAGTGACCCACTTCTCACTTGATTTATTACCTCAGTAAACATTGTCATAATGAGTATATGGTCTCAATCTCTAGTTTTAAGTCTTTAAATGAAAGTCTTTTTAAATTTTTTGAATTATGGTCTCGTTGATTTTAAAGTCGTCGATAAAGCAGGGGGTGTTTTAGGGCGTGGCTATGATGTCTGCCAATGAAAGTGTGTAACGTAACGTAGAGTGTAAGGGCTCCTCCCTCACTCCTCCCTCTCGTCTAAAATCGTCACATCTGCAACCAGGATGGCTGCGCCCGAAACGGCAAACTTGACGACTCATAGCAGATCTCCACAAACCAATGGGTGACGTCACACATGCGCCTGGCAACAATTTAGAGGAGCCTTAGGGATTTTTTAGTCGACACAATTTAATGTGGAAACAATCAACAAGTTTTGTTTTCAAACAATAAAGTAAAGTGGTCTACCTTTAGAAAATGGATGACTGCACAAACAGAAAATGTATAATTAATTGAAGTATTTGTTGAAAGGATGGCAAGCATATTATAAATACTAAATTGATAAATTGGTGTATATCCTGGGAAGATGTAAGTCTCATCTTTTATTGACTGTTTTTTTGGTTTAGACTGGTAAGAGTTGTTGTATTACATTGTGTAAAAATGTTGAGGAACCCTTAGACATTTGCTATTGTTATTCCTCATGGTTTTTCTACATGCAGCTGTGCACTCTTGCACTGGCCCTTTGTTTGATTACAGTGATGTGTTACATTACCACAGTTTAAAAAAAGCAGTGAGCCACAAGGGGCCAGGCTTTACAGTGGTTTCAAATCAATGAGGAGCTTCATGTTGAGTTTGTTTATGACTGATTGCTTTGCCCAATAGTCCAATCCCAAATGCCAAACACCAATATGTAAGGATTACTGACTGTAGAATATACATGCATAATTAGTTGTGCATTTCTACTTTGTTTAGGCTATGAAGGATAAATGAAATACTGTACAAGAAATGTACACGCATCGTATTCTTATTCTTCTTTTAGGATCAGAAACTCGTGCAAATACAGGAGGAAAGTCTGAATGTGTTGGGCACACAAGGACAACTTAAAATAAGAAGCGTGCCACGAGACAAGAACTTTGTCATTTACAAACATTTTCAGATTTTACTTAAAGTGTACTGCAAGACTAATAAGGCATCATCTCATAAGAGCCTTGCTATCAAGCAACTCAGGTTAGAAGTTATCAAATTTAAACAAAATGCATGAGAAACAGCATGTTTTACACTCTGTGTAACACTTTGATGGGCCAAACTCATTTTAAGGGAGCCAGGTCTAGCCTACAGGTTCCTATTTCAGGCAGATCAGATTCAGCTGATTTTGCCCACAGGTCCTATTTTGGGCAGCTCTGGTTTAGAAAGCCAAGCATGGATCTGCTATAAAACATAGGCTGCACTGCTGTACATGTAGAGATCTCGTCTATTTTTGGTACCAAATAGCTGCTCCTTCAAAACCACTCATACCTATTCTGTAATGGAAATACAACAGTGATGCTCATATCACAGTGGCAGGATTCCCAGCTCTGCAGATACTGCAGCGTGACAGCAAGTTAAAACTGCAAACTGAGTGCATTTTGGCAGTTCTCACTACTCCAAAGGGCTGTTTGAGGGTGTAGACTTGATTTTAGGATTAAAGTGCTCATATTATGCTTTCTGGCTTTTTCCCTTTCCTTTATTGTGTTATATATCTTTTTTGTGCATGTAATAGGTTTGCAAAGTGAAAAAGCCCAAAGTCCACTCCAAAGGGACTTACCATCTCCAACAGAAAACACTGTTCACAAACTGCTCCAAACAGCTCTATTGTAGTCCAGCCTTTACTTCCGTGACAAACGTGCATCTCTTTGTAACACACGTTATAATGCTCGTCTAGCTGCTAGCGTGGCACTCCCTCATACTCTGCTTCTGACTGGCTAGTAGTCCTTACCTAGCTACTGTGCATGTGCGACTCCCAACAAAGATGGAACAGAAGTGAGATGTCTCACTCTGTAGCTAAAACAGAGAGCTCAACACACAGGGTGAAAAGATATAAGAAAATATGGTGTTTTTTGAAAATTAAACCATGTTAACCTATTCTGTTACAACCTCTAAATACAATTATGAACCTGAAAATGAGCATAATATGAGCTCTTTAAGTTTAAAATTAGGATAAAGTTAGGGTTGGGCTTTAGGCATGTAGTTGTGACAGTTGAGGTAAAGGTTAGTACGGAAATGATGGTTCTGAATATCACACAGATACAAACGTGTGTCTCAGGGGAGGATGGCTGCTGAGAGAATAGTGTGTTCACAAGCAGCTTGAAAGAGGAGTGTCTTCAACACAGACAGACAGACAGACAGACAGACAGACAGACAGACAGACAGACAGACAGAGACACAGACACACACACAGACACACACACACACACACACACACACACACACACACACACACACACACACACACACACACACACACACACACTTCCCAAAATAAATTATATGAGTATGTGATGTGCCCAGCAGGATGACATGCAGCAATCTGACAGCCTGGTGGGTGCAGAGCCAACAAAAATAGTTGTGTCATTAAATCACTGAAGCATCAATAGTTGCTTTCTGTTAAGATGTTCACTAAGTTAATGTTGCCAAGCAACAATTACAATTCTAACCAGTAAGAGCCAAAATCACTTGGCAACACAAATGTGCAGGGGCATGCAAAGAAAAAGTACTAAAGAATCAATAGCTTTGTAATGTCACATTATGAGTAGCAGCTGTAATCAAGGTCACCTGGGTCAAGTTCAAATCATTTTCAATAAAGCTTTCTTAGCATAGGTCATTTTAACATTAATATAAGGATGACAGTCTATTGTAAATCCCTGAAAGTGTGTGGGACACCGGGGAGAAAATCAAATCACAAGGCCACAAAGTACTGAACGCACATTATTCTGCCACCAGCATGTGCTTTCAGTTGAACAATCCGTTGCTAGTAGCAACACCTACAGTTTAACTGACATTGTCACATCTGCCATTTTGTCAGAATTGTGACCAAACAAATATTAACAGACATCTTTAATCAACTCCCCCCCATAACAGTGTCACCATGACAATGAATGACCCATAACCTCAACAAAGTCATTTTCACCCAAACCAATATCCTTTCCTAAACTTAACCAAGTCATTAAAAAAGATCAGAAAACCCTTCTATGTGTTTTGTCACTTTATTTTAAGGACTTTCTTCGCTAGATTAACTGCATTGTACTTCCTTTGAGGACATAATGTTGTTCTTTCACTGGTGAAACTTTGTGTCTTCCTGGCATAAGGGACAATGTGACTTTCAGATCAACTTTAGTCCTACTATGATTAAACGCAGCGGTCTCATTCATTTAATCAGGCCAGTTAGTTGACGTAGACAGGCTCTGTGACTGGTGAGAAAAGACAGGGATGAAAGGAAAAAAAAACTAAAACCTGGCTCACCTTTTTCCGGACTGCCACATCATCCAGCAAGGCACCGCGGTGGCGAATAGAGTACATGCAATTGTGCATTCTTGGTAGATTACTTAAAGGTTCAATGTGTATGAATTTCTCCCATCTAGCGTTGAGATCATATATCGCAATCAACTCTCTTGCGCCACGCAGTTCAAAGTACGTATTACAGCTATACGGTAGCCGTTCGGCTTCTCTTTCGATCCCCTTTTCCTTCATCAGGTCTTTCCATCTTTGGAAGGCAGCTCCAATGTTCACTCTTTTTTTATGATGATGCCGGTCTCTTGCTCTTTTCAATATCCTTTTTTCTTTTTGTGGGCGAAGAAGACGACTCCTGTTGCTTGAACTTGGATTTTGAATACGTGTGGTCCTCCATGTTTCTTTCTTCAAACTTGCCGGGGCCGGGAAGCTACGATACCCGTTAGCAGCATTAGCAGCACCTGTGAGTTTATCATATGACAGCAAAAACGCAAAAGGCGGAGCAGTATGTCCTGTATGTCCCTTACCGGCTAACGCATTTCAAGATGGCACATGAATATGGAGCGTCATGCAAATGCAAATGTAAAATTTCAAGCCAATAGGAATACTTGGAATTGATGGTGGTGGTAAATATTCATGAAGAAGTTTGTGAACGGGCAACATAGATTTTGATAATGAACAACTAAACACGTTACACACTGGACCTTTAACGTGAATGCTGTATATCTACTTTTTACATTGTTATCGTTGCAACAAAAGATAAAATAATTGCTTTCCATAGCTGTCTCAAAGTATTACAAACTGCTTTGCAGGGTTTTGGCCTTCACTCTCAGACCTTTTACTCAAAAGGGCCATATTTCTCACTATAGCCCACCAAATCACACATAGACAAATATTTGTATCTTCCAAAACTCTATCGACACCCAAGTGTTTCTCTGTGGCTTTGGTAAAAAGGATTCATCGATGGTATATGATCACAAAGTGTTGTTTTATTTTTTTCACATTAATTTTAATTAATGTGATGGATCCAGATCCAGATCCAGATCCAGATCATATCAAACACCACAACACTGTACACCAGAGGAGAGCAGAGCAAAACAAATCAATTAGTATTCAGTAAATTCTAACTCTCCATAAAACTACGTTCATACAGTCGACACAAATGCACACATGATGATCTGGGAGATGTTGTACATAGGTGAGGAATTCATTGAGGTTTCTATAATTCATAGGTCTATGAATAAGTGATATGAGATCATAATGTAATTCATGGAGACACTTTACTCAACTCCAATCACCAAGCAGTGAAGGGCAGTGCCTCTCTCTCTCTCTCTCTCTCTCTCTCACACACACACACACACACACACACACACACACACACTATAATAATATATAATATAATATTGTGTGAATAAAAACTCAAAATATGAACTGACAACTCCGCATTTGTAGGCTACACTTGCTTGTTTGGGGAGCCATCGGTGGCTGTGAGCCCCTAAACCCTTGTTTAATTTGCTTATGCCTCAGGCAATAGCGATAAATGCATCAGCTGTTCCAATATGCACTAAACCGCTTTAGAGGCAGACTTATCAACTTTGGTCCCCATGGTCAGACAAATTTCTCAGAAGTTATGTTTGAGGAATAACCTTACCACAACTGTCTGAAAAGTCCCTAAATGTAGCAACAACATTTGAAACGCTTGTTAGGCTTAGATTTGTTTGTTTATTCCATTCCATAATGTTTATTCCCTTCATTTAAATACATCTATTCACATTTAAATAGTTGCATGTTGGGGTCAGCAGTATATTTTGAGTGCCAGTATAATCTGTTCCTCTACGAGTCTAAAACCACAATGTTCTACTGTAAGAAAACAATATTTGATAAGAGAAGACAAGGGGAGAGCAGAACAGTAGGCAGCCTTGTCCCACAGTCTTCTTCCTGCCAGTAGGACATATCCATGGTTGCTATGGAAACACAGTTATATGAATTACTGTTTTATTTTCTTTTTCTGGGGCCAAAAAGCTGCCGTTTATAAATCTGTCTTGTGCACGTTGCCCATTACTGTCTACATTGTAAGCCTTAAGATCTGTTAAGTATTGGCTGTGGGAAGAGACCAAGTTTTAGTCTGCTCCCACTGAGATGAGTAACTGACTGTCTAGTTGGGTGGCCAGCTGACCAGCAGGCCAAATGACTGAGTGACAATGGAGAGACTCGCTGAGGAAAGACATACATGGAATTACATGGCAGGTAGGAGCTGGTATTTGGATGACGTGGTAAGCTGCAACAGTGCACAACGGAGAACGTGTAAACGTGGTAGGATGCCAAAGCAGCTCCAGCTCATGTAGGACTTAACTGACTTAAAATCATTGACGGTGGATCTTTGTAAGAATGCAGGTCAACTGGACTGTTTCCAAGAAATACAATATACATGGTATTGAGATATCTTGCATGTAGAGAGCCAAACTGACTATTTTGAAACCAGAAGCCCCTTGTGCCTTTATAAGACCAGAGCAGATATTCACTGGTTTGTTATTACTCTCTGAAAAAGCCATGTCTGTTTAATGTCCTCTCACTCTGCCTCTCTTTCTGAATCTGAGCGTACATTCAGCCTCCATACTGCATTATGCCTTATATGGCATTTTGTGAATGGGTGTTGCTAGGTAACTGGAGTGCAGTAAACCCTAGCGATTTGGTTCTTGTATTTAGAATGATTAAGGATTAAGAAACATTTTTTACCCTTGTGTTGTCCGCTGTCTGTTTTGCCTGTTCTTAAAGCATAAAGTATAAATGATCACCCAATTCTCTGTTACATCTTCTTAGCCAACTTCATTCCAAATAATTACCACTAGTTTAAAACTAATTTATGGAATTCATAGTCAATAAAATTCATTCATATTAGATTATACCTAATTTTCGATTAAAAAAACCCAATAAATTATGAATTAGTTTGACTAAGTTAAGATCAGAGAAACCTATGTTGACAGATAGTCACAGCCTGTTTTGTGTATGGAACCATCCAAGTTATTTTTGGGCAATTTGGTTAAAGAAACCCATATTTTTGACATAGAAACTTTGAAAACGGGTCAAATTTGACCGAAAGACAACAAGAGGGTTAAGCATTGGAGCAGCTAAACTAACTAGAAGAATTCTGTGCAAAGAGAAGCTGTGGAATTTCTAATAAGTTATTTGAGACTGACCTATTCACCAATTAAAACTTGCCAAATAAGAAATGCCAAATAATTCCCTCCCCCAAGTTGCCAATAAATAGATACAAAATCAGTTAGTGCAGGTTTAAATTGTTCTCAATGTTTTTCAAATAAGGAACGTTTTAGTTTGGCATTCTGTGTAGGTGCAATCAAATAAGTGAGGGGTGGCCATTGATCTCTATCTTGCACCTAAAAGACAAATCAAATAAACACTCTGTAAACTTGCTACTTGCTACACAACCCGGAAATAATATCCATCCATCCATCTTCGTCCGCTTATCCGGTATCGGGTCGCGGGGGTAGCAGCTCCAGCAGGGGGCCCCAAACTTCCCTTTCCCGAGCCACATTAACCAGCTCCGACTGGGGGATCCCGAGGCGTTCCCAGGCCAGGTTAGAGATATAATCCCTCCACCTAGTCCTGGGTCTTCCCCGAGGCCTCCTCCCAGCTGGACGTGCCTGGAACACCTCCCTAGGGAGGCGCCCAGGGGGCATCCTTACCAGATGCCCGAACCACCTCAACTGGCTCCTTTCAATGCAAAGGAGCAGCGGCTCTACTCTGAGCTCCTCACGGATGACTGAGCTTCTCACCCTATCTCTAAGGGAGACGCCAGCCACCCTCCTGAGGAAACCCATTTCGGCCGCTTGTACCCTGGATATTGTTCTTTCGGTCATGACCCAGCCTTCATGACCATAGGTGAGGGTAGGAAGGAAAACTGACGTCACAACGGTGCGATAAATTGAATGCAATACCGCACCCGCTGCGCCGATTCTCCGGCCAATCTCCCGCTCCATTGTCCCCTCACACGCAAACAAGACCCCAAGGTACTTGAACTCCTTCACTTGGGGTAAGGACTCATTCCCTACCTGGAGAAGGCACTCCATCGGTTTCCTGCTGAGAACCATGGCCTCCGATTTAGAGGTGCTGATCCTCATCCCAGCCGCTTCACACTCGGCTGCGAACCGATCCAGTGAGTGCTGAAGGTCACAGGCCGATGATGCCATGAGGACCACATCATCTGCAAAAAGCAGCGATGAGATCCCCAGCCCACCGAACTGCAACCCCCCTCCACCCCGACTACGCCTCGATATCCTGTCCATAAATACTACGAACAGAATTGGTGACAAAGCGCAGCCCTGGCGGAGGCCAACTTTCACTTGAAACGAGTCCGACTTACTGCAGAGAACCCGGACACAGCTCTCGCTTTGGTCGTACAGAGATTGGATGGCCCTGAGAAGGGACCCCCTCACCCCATACTCCCCCAGCACCTCCCACAGTATCTCCCGGGGTACCCGGTCATACGCCTTCTCCAGATCCACAAAGCACATGTAGACCGGTTGGGCATACTCCCAGGCTCCCTCCAGGATCCTTGCGAGAGTAAAGAGCTGGTCCGTTGTTCCACGACCAGGACGGAATCCGCATTGTTCCTCTTCAACCTGAGGTTCGACTATCGACCGAACCCTCCTTTCCAGCACCTTGGAGTAGACTTTACCGGGGAGGCTGAGAAGTGTGATACCCCTGTAATTGGCACACACCCTCTGGTCCCCCTTTTTGAAAAGGGGAACCACCACCCCGGTCTGCCACTCCTTAGGCACCGTCCCAGACTTCCACGCAATGTTGAAGAGGCGTGTCAACCAAGACAACCCCTCCACACCCAGAGCTTTAAGCATTTCCGGACGGATCTCATCAATCCCTGGAGCTTTGCCACTGTGGAGTTGTTTAACCACCTCAGCAACTTCCACCAGGGAAATTGACGACAATCCCCCATCATCATCATATGAATTACATATATATTTCATGAGGAATTCCAAAACAAATATCTTTTTTATTACCTCTTATGTGGTTGTATCTGAAGTCAGTGTTCATCCTGTTGTGACGTCATTGTACAAAATACTTTCCTGTGTAAATAAAGAATTCCTCTTTAAATTACTTTTCAATCACATCCATATAAAAACTAGACAAGCCTGTATAAACAAACATACACACACCACACACAAAATTAGCGGTGTGCATCTCCATGTCTTGTTTACTAACTATCCAGCATGTAATCATCTTGTTTCTTACTGGTACAACAGCCCTTTACAGTTGTGAAAAGCTTATGCATGTCACACCGGGTTAGCTGTGAGATTCAGCCAGCTGTCCACAGTATGGGCATGCCTCTGGTAAATTATGGGTAATTCTTGACATGGTCAAAGGTCAATCATTTGTCCTGTCTCTCTCTCTCTCTCTATCCTTCAGTTTCTATTTTATATCGTCCTCTTTTCCTCATCTCTAGGTGTACATCATTTTTCGCATGTTCCACTGTTTGTTTGGTTTTCTGTCTCATCAAATTGTTGTACACGTTCCTTTGTTTCATTTCTCTCTTTATGATGTCAGCACAAGTGTAGACAGAGATGCACCAGAGAGCTGGGTGCACTATGATGTAAGCTTGCAAGCGAAAAATACATGTGTGGAGTTTGTATTACTGTAGCATGTTATTTTGGTCTGCATTTGAGGATTAAATTGCCCTTTGATCCTAAATAAGAAGAAAGAAAATTGTTTTTCCCTGTCCTAATTTCTACATGTCTACATCTCTCCATTAACCTTTCATTTACTGTATGTGCTGTATGTTTGATGTCTACACCAAACATCACTATCAGCACCCTGGATGGATAGATGGATACATTTCTGGATTTTGTTCTCCTCCCCGCACTCTATCTCACACTTTCTGCCTCTCACTACCATGCCTCCTCTCCCTCTCACTTGCGTCAGCGCTTCTGCCTGCTGATGAATATATGAATGAGATTAAAACAGAGAGACACACACATACACCCTCTCGCTTCTTCTCCAGCACATAGCCTACACCACAAGAGGACATAAAAAAATGTTCATTTCCATTTCAGCGATATGAATGTCCACTGAATTTTTCAATTGTTACAAAACCTTGATCAATGTTAGTTCTTTTAGAATACAATACATTTCAGTGTTTTTGTTGCATTAAAAAACGTAAAATTTCAGAATAGTAAGTATAATGAAATCCACCTAATAATTAGACAACCTTCCAGCAGGTGACACCCTGTTTGACTTTGATTATCTGCTTTAAATCAACCCACAACATCTGCAACAGCAAGTAAATAATGCAACTAACAAGCACCTCAAGCAAGACTCACATCCTTCCCTGTTTACAATTGAGGAGTAGCATATAGAACACACACACACACACACACACACACACACACACACACACACACACACACACACATACACAGAGTGTAGTTGTGTGCATCATAAATGTTTCTCATACCCAGAAGGTATAATTGGCCCTTAACTCCAGGACACAGAAGGATAGATGAAGGATTAGAGATAAAGCTGGAGGGAGAGATAGAAGGAACAGACGAAAGCTCCGTGAGAAGCTCTAGGAAACTAATCTATGTGAAGAGAAAAGAAGAAAACAGACAACAGACAAAGAAAACACAGATGTAGAGAGAAAGACAGACGCTGTGAGGCAAAGATGGATGAAGTGCAGCTTTCAGCCTTAAAGTTTTTTCTCACCTCACTGTAGGCTCTCTGTTGCTATGGCGACTGTTCCTGCCATCGCTGATGAAGAAAGGATACCTGAGGAGAGGAAGAGAAGACAGCAGAGGAGAAAACAGATAGATGAAGATGGATAGAGAAGACGTGGATGAACACACCTCTGTGTAGATTCTGGATCCTTTTAATATGTGCACAATAATGCAACTAATGCCCAATATGTTGGGCAATTTTAACAAAATAGTAGACATTTTGGGAAAGCACAATTATGATGTGGAACTATAGCTTTAAATCATGTAATACTTCCCCTCAATGCTCCCATTTACCAGTATACTTTTTTTGACTATGCCCTAGAAATGTAGGGAGTGACGCTTGTCCCGTCAGCCATGTTTTGGCTTGCATTTCGTTTGTGCTATGCACACATAATCACGACCTGAAGTGTATTTTTACAAATCTATTGTATTCCTTTTTATGCAAGTAACTACAATGATTGTGACCTACACTTAATCATGTGTCTGAATGCATCCTGAGGAAGACAGAAGCTGCAGCTCAGCTAACATGCAGCCTTCGTGACGTGGGCTGTGTAGACAAGGTGTTAAGAGGTGCTAATGTTAAATTGGGAAGCAATTACTGTAATTTGGTTGGAAATAGTGAAATATGTGAGTTTTACCTTATGCAAGTTAAACTAGCGTCCTCTATGAAATCCTCAACAAAGCCTAATTCTCCTTACTCACTTAGATTAATGTGGAATGGCCTGCTGACTCCCAACATTACAGTAGGGTAAGATCAGATTCAACGGGTGATCAACAGAGCTGCACGTCTCATTACAGGCCTCCCTCCGAAGGATCACATGAAGATGAAGACTAATTAACTTATGAAAATTGCTGTTATTGACAGCATAGTGGAGACAATTAAAATAACTCTAGTGACAGTGCTCTTTAACCCACATTTCCTCCCCCACACCTGACAGAACTGTTCAGGTAGCTTCAGCAATGGCCCCTAATGGTCACACAATGTCAACAGCAAAGGATTTGTGGAGATGGAACTCACATCAATACCTGTTGCTTTCAAGAGCAGCTTGCAATAATATGGCACCACTATCAGCTGCACAGATTTCCAAAGGAACAAACTAACTAGCTCAGTCAGTAGGGTTCCCAACTCAACCAGGACTGGTTCAAGTCCCTGTACGGACCAAAGTATGGTGGTAGACTGGTAGCTTGGGCACTGCCAATGTGCTCTTGAGCAAGGCACTGACCAACTGCTTGGGGTGTCTTTCCATGGGCAGCTCCCTCACTCTGACGTCTCTCCATTAGTGCAATGTATAGGTTCTGAGCATGTGTGTGTAATTCAGGCCTGTGTGTAATAACAACAGACTGAAAACATTGTGATTTCTGCTTGCGGGATTAGTAAAGTATACATTACATTATTATTACGTAAATGAAAACAAATCTCAAGAACAATCCAGTACACCTGCTCAACAGACTGTTGTAATTATCTTATTATTCAATAGTTTGTTATGTTTCAAGTATGTTTTCAACTCAATGGAAAGCAGTTTTAAAACTGAGTGGATTATCCTGGTAAATTAAAGTTAACTAAACGGAAACGTATCTCTCCAATTTGGGCAATTTCCATATTTAAATTTAGTTGCAAGTCTCTACCTTATCATTGCTGCATCATAAAGCCCTTACACTTTTATTTCGGTAAACTCAAAAATCAATGTGTTTTTTACGGTGAACTTTCCAAATGACACTAGTTGCCTGTAATCTTGGCAAACAGGAAATTCCTTAAATGATCCCAGTTTAGCCAATAATCCCAGCCTTTGCTATGCTCTCACTCTCTCTGCCATGTCAATGGACTTATCTGCACCTGTTTATTATTTATTCCCTGCATGAGCTCTCATAGATGTGTCTGCAGTCCAAGGAGATGTCAGGCTTTTGCCCTTTCCCCTGCAAATGTCTTCTCATGTCACTCAGCAACAACAATATGTTACAGTGATTATGTTTATGCTTTAACTAAGCACATAATCACATTATCTTAATCACAGCATAATGACAATAGCTACGCCTTTTTCTTGCCTTAATCAAATTACAACTACAATGTGTAGTCTAATATTACATGCTGTAGTGCATTTACCTGTTGAAGCTCAGTGTGCCAACGTTCTTCTTCAGAGTTTGCAACTTTGGTTGTTGTATTGCAGGTGTAAATTAACTTGGAATTGACTTAAAGTCAATATAGTGACATTGACATTCCTGCAGTTTGGAGGTTAGCCTGAAGTCGACTTTCTGAAACAATGCCTGGGCAATTGCAGAACAATTTTACACAGAGTTGTGGCATAATGGACTATTCACAAAAGCTCAAAACTTTCCCACAAATTGTTTTGTTGAATTTTGAAGATGTTTCCAATTATGAAACGAGTCATGACTTTGCAATTCCTGACAAAACAGTGGAAGTTGCGTAATTAGCTCAGGGAGAAGTCAATCTTGAATCATGCTACTGTATCAGATGAAGTTATCTGGTGCCTCTGCAGCAGATTGGGAGTTATTTACAGATTGTTATTTTACAGCTTGATTGACAACAGACATTGCAATTAACAAAAGTACCTCTGTCTTGGAAAAAAAAACCTCTAAATTGCTTTCTTAAGTGGGATTAAGATGGGATTTTCTCATTTGGATGTTCCTGTAATGTGGCCCCAGGAGTGAATCACGCGGGAGTTGTTCACAAACGCCATTAACTCTGTTCAGTTCAGCTCAGACTGAAGATACAGTCCCATGGGATTCATTTGCAATTGCTTCAATTACTATGGACTTGCCCAACTGTTCTCTGTTGCTCTAACTGTCCTCTTTTATGGAGAAGAAAACTGCAATCACAAAGGACTCATTACAGCAAATTCCACTCACAAAGGAGCTATTTAAAAAAAGCACTTTGCCCAAAATACAAATATTACAGACATAATCTTGCACACACCACATACTCAAATCTACAACAAAATGTGTGCTTGTGAATCATGCCATCCAGAGTAGGCTAGACTCTACCCTTGATCGTATTGTGTTAATTGCTCAGTCATTATGGTGAGCCCCCACAGACACAGTGGGGGGGGGGGGGGGGGGGGGGGGGGGGCTCTGTGAGAAAAACATAGTTCCCAAGAGATGAGGTGGTTGAATGCTTGTATATATTTTTGTGGCAATATAAATACAAGAGATGTGTTATTTAGCTTCTACCCCCATTGATATAAAAGGGGTAGACAAAATAATAGACACACTTATCAGTATGACACAACACAGTTCAGCAAAAACTGCAGCCTCCAAAAGACGATACAGTTAAATCAACATCTCTCTAAAACAGTTAAAAGAAGAAACTGAACAGTTTAACATCGAAGATTTATTGCAGGACTGTTGCATTAGTCTGCATTAGTTTTAGCTAGGTGGACCTAATAAACTGGTATATGAAGAAAAGCAGGGCTGTTAAAACATTTATGATGACTCAATTTTAACCCTAGCAAATCTCGACTGAAGCTGCACTTTTCCCCAGAAAGTTCAAGTGCCCATTTCATTCTTTATCTTGGGATCTTTCAAAAAGAAAAATCCTTGAGCTCATCCCGTGGCCCTTTGCTGCATGTCATCCCTCTCTCTCCCCTCTTCCTGTGTCTATCTGTACTATCTTATAAAAGTCATTAAAAAGCCCCCCAAAAAAATCTTTAAATAAAAAAAGAAATCATAGCCTAGTCTACATTATAAAATATAACATGAATGAGCTACAGGGCCAAATTACACATTAGTGAAATTCTGCTTATTAAAGGGGAGGTCTTTCATAGTTATTTCACTGAATGTCATTTTAAATCTCCAAACTGCTATGAGCGCTAGATGTTGTTTGGTAGACAGGTCTGAGATGCCACCTAGTGATTCCGATACGACCACCACAGTCAAACTACACCTCCTTTTCCTGACTCAGCGAACAGGGATGAGTAGGACTGGTTTCCATAGCAACAGTAGACAGAGAGAGAGAGATAGAGAGAGAGAGAGAGAGAGAGAGAGAGAAAACCACAATGAGGCTGCTACACTTAACTTGGCCCGTGTACGCCCACACAAACACCCACTCAAAAATACACACACACACACACACACACACACAGTCTCACACCCACACACACAGTCTCACACACACACACACACACACACACACACACAAGCGTGTTTTACTGATACATATCGTACTGTAAATCACATTTTAATAGCTTCTCTGTTTTTAATTCCTTGTAGGGAGATACAAATTTTAAATATGAAGGATCTGTAGTTCACTATAGTACAAAAAAAACTTTCATTTTAGAGAAATTGTTGCCTTCTGTTTAATCTCTGAAGGATGTGGAAGAAGCAAGATGGGAAATAATCTTTCATTAGTGAGGGATCTAACTGGTGACAGACTGTCTATGAATGTCCTGGGCAATAAACTTTATTACCACAGTAGACATCTGGAACTTAATGAGAAATATATCCACAAGAGTAACATAACCTAGCTATGGTGTCTGGTTGAGTACCAATATGCTCATCAATAAAAGATCTTATAATGTCTTTGTCATTGTCACTGAAAATGTGTCTAAATTTTGAGCAACGTGTACATATTACAATAACATGAACCCAACATGGTTAGTTTGAGAGGTAGTTAGATAATTAAAATGACAAGCGTTAGGTCTATTAGAAGTTATTTTTTCATGTTTTCAAGTCATTTTTTTAATCTTGTGAGTGAGATCTTTCACCCAAAATGTGGTAGAACTTTAAACTGGCCATAGCAGTTTTTTTCATTGATTCATAACTGCGACAACCCAAGTTCCCTGTGACCCGAAAGAAATGTTGCTGTCTACAACACAAAAGATTGAGGAAGCTTATATATTAATTGACATTGGGGCAACTGACACTTTGGACAAGACAGAGCAAGATGTCTGGGCAACTGGGCTGATTTCAGCGGTATTCGCTCTGGATGTTCAGTCCACAGAGGATAAATCATGAATATTTTAGTGTCCACTGTAGCACAAAATGTCCACACATGAAATACCTAAATATAAATGGAAATGTACGAGGGACCTTTACAAGGCTCCAAGAGAACGAACCTTTTCCACTTTGGACACTTCATCTGCTATCTATAATACCACCTTCAAGTTAAATGGTTTTTTATATATATATATATATATATATATATATATATATATATATATATATATATATATATATATATATATATATAAAAACATATAATATACTGTATATATAAAAAATAATGGCTAGATTTCTATAACATTTCTGCTGGTTATCCAGGGTCCATGGGAGAAAATATGTTTTAATGACTTTCATCTTGCATCACCATCAGGCCAAAAACTCCAAACAATAAAAGAAAATTACAAGAAAAAATAATTGGCACATTGCCTTGAAATTAAAAAGAACACATGCTGTCCAGAGGATGGACCCCACCAACCAAAAGTGGCCTAAATTTCCACTTTGCACGCATGAAATCTCAGGAATATTATAAATCAGATTACCACTAAATTTGCAAAGCATGCTTCCATTTATGAACCGTTTTGGCATTTTCTTAAGTGCCATGATACAGAAGATTTGTTCTTGGTGGATATAATCAGCTTTGATACGGAAAAAGTTTGATACAACAGATAGTACACATTGCCTCGTGCCAACTTATTGTTTTTACGCCTTGTCTGATTTGAACCATAAGCAGCACCATGGTTTGTGCTTCCCCTGTACCTCAGTGGCTCACGTGGTAAAACATAACTGATCTGCCAGCTGCTTCGGCTGCAGTATCATGGAGTATCTGTGTGCTTGTGCTGCTTAATATCACATTCACAAGCTGTGACGTCTGTCACAGGAATCAGGGGGACCAGTAGCAGCTTGGTGATTCATACAAATTACATAGGAACATGATTTCCATTAATCGTACAGCCGTAAGTACTTCACAATTTTTCTGTTGGTGGCTGGAATCCCTGTTGTGCAATTTATGTTTTTGTGTATGTATGTCTATTCACCAGCAGTTGGTTTCAGTAGAACATTCTGTTGCTAGTAGCAACTACAACTGACTCAGTTCCATAGCCGCTAAACTGACATCATCACGCCCAGCCTGTCTTTTCCTGCCATGAGGGTCCGATGTAACTAATTCTACAGTACGTTTATAATTTATTTCCCCTTGTTTCTCTACTTATTCATTTTTTACAGTTTTTCAGTCGTCATTGTATTTCATTTTTTTATAATGTGTTATCCTTAGCATTGAACTTGTTTTCCAATACTGCTTTCACAGTTTCACAAATGCTTCCAGGAAAAACACTTAAAAGGCCAACAATCCGACAATTACACCCACTTCCGACAGCAACTGTATACAGAAAGTATGCAGGGTTTGAACTTCTATCTTAAACTTGATTCACTCTTCACACATATTACTTTCAATCACCTTTTGTGTGTACAACCAAGTGCAACACCACAAATAATTTGAAGAACATACTGTCTGAAATTGTGTGCAATTATCCACATTTTTATGACTGCATTGAGCTGACCAAAGACATAATTCTTGGATAAAGATCTTAGATGTGGTCAACACTAACCTGGTCCTACCAGACTCTCGTACATTTCATTTGTACAGAGAGTCTGGCATCTCTCCATTGATAAATGTTAACTTCCTTGAATGCGGGTACTCTGTTGAAGTTTAAAACTATTGGATCTGCCCAGAGCCACTCTGGATCTACCATAACCAAACGCTAACGTTTGGTCGTGACGTATGTCATGCGCATATGCAACAAGAGGGGAGACCGTCAAGGCTTATATTTAGCATTAGCATCGCTAGCGTTCGCCTTAGCCACTCCTTCACCACTAACGGAGCGAGCTGGAGAATCAAACTTTTCCCGAACCCTGTGGGGAGGAGGGCCACAACATCATGGCCACCGACAAAACTAAGCAAAGATTGTTCTTGCTCGGGCTTTAACTTCTGGATATTCGGCAGCGTTGCCACAACGGACCGAATGGCTTCGCTTGCATCTTTCTCCACCGCAACTCTAGCGCACGGCCTCAACGTCATCATTCTCAGCCACTCCCTCTGTTCGCTGATTGGACCGCCAAAAATTTGGCTGGAGAAAACCCAAGACTATACCGCTAACCCAGACGTAGTACTGATGGGAAATGAAAATTGAGTGTAAGTATGTAGGAGGGTGGAGCCAGGCTAGGTCGACACCCCATTCCCTACCTCCCACACCTCTACTCCTCACCCTTCAGCTTCCCTTTTCATTACCCCTCCTCCAGCTCCATAGTCAGCGTGATAACCAGGAAAGATGCTGATACTGACAAACACAACGTTGAGAACTTGCGATATAAAAGGTCTTGCCTCCTCTCCCCTTTGTTTCCTACCTGTACTGTGGGCCAATGAAGGTTCAGATGCTGGCGTATGAGGTGTTGGTCCAGCTGTCAGTCACCCTAAAGATCAGTGGTGGGTGGAGCTTATATCCCCGGGTGACCGCCTGTGGTTGGTCAGGTTCATCTCTGCCTCCTGGTAACCCCACCCACTGGGCCCCTGCAAGGCCTTATGGGTACCAAGCTCTGGTGAACATGTTTGTTTCTTTTTGTCGTTTGGTTAAGCAGTCAGTCGCAGTCTTTTCGATGATTCTTCTTGTGCCGTCTTCATGTAGGTTTCCTGTGCGAACAGACAATAAAGACAAAATCCCGTTTCTGTAAATCAGTTAACCCTTTGCTAGGCCCCGTCCACCTTAGTTACAAGTTTTACCTTCTACCTTGGCATATGAGCAGTTTACCATGATAACAGGGGCAGATTTATCAAAGAAATTCATAGTAATTTCTGAATGATTGAGCCCTTGATTTCAGACAGAGACAGACAAAAGCAGGCTTCCCATTTCAAGCAGTGATCTTGTGACTTTGTTGGCTGAAATAACTGTTGCTAGCAGATTTTATCAGCTGTAGCTAGCTGGCTAATTAATGCTAACACCACATGTTGGTTGAAAACATGTCTAGCTGTCTTGTTTTTTAAAGATTTTTTTGGGGCATTTTAGGCCTTTATTTATAGGACAGCTGAAGACATGAAAGGGGACGTGGGAGTGAGAGGGGGAATGACATGCAGCAAAGGGCCGCAGGTTGGAGTCAAACCCGCAGCCAGTTGACTTGTTTTTTGATGGTAAAAAGTCACTATTACTATACAACTTTATACTATTAAAAAAACATACTTGGTCAAGCGACACACAGGTTAAGCTTTATAGTTTGTAAGTATAAAAGTGTATCTTTCACTTTTACAAAGTTTAGCAACTTCAACTAAGTTAAGTTTAGTTGAAGTTGCTGGAGTGTTAATTTCCTCAACCCAACAACTAGCTGAAAAGCGATGCAGATGTTAGTCTAAAACCTAACATAACCTATAATTCCATATAATAATGAAGTTAGCGATGCTCCTTAGCTATGAAAATAACGCTACGTTACTACTGTAAGCAGTAAGCCAGACATTTGCAGATAGACACAGTTTAATCCATTCCTTGCATTTTTGCTCATGTGTTTTTGGTTTTGGAAAGGTTTGTATTGCTCTTACTACGACCCCATGCACACCGCTTCAACATGTGGAGAAATTCAATCCTTGGCGAATTTTCACTTATCACAGAGCAACCATTGACAAAATATCAACATTGGAGTTATGCAACTTGATCCTTTCTTTAGTGCCTGCCTCCATTTTAATTGTTATAATGCCCTTACGTAAGCATCACTGCTTGGGGGCCGGATTTTCTTGTATATAATGTATTATGACATATTGTAAGATATGCATAGAATTATGACAGAATCATTTCTAGCAAAAATATAAAAAATATGTATTAATTGCAGTAAAACCTAGGCAAAAGCAAAAGACTAGGCAACTGTCAAAATATTAACAGTAACAAACTGGATATATTGTAATTTAGAAAACCCCAAAATACAATAAAAGCTTTGTGCTGACTCCAACGCCCTTTTGTCACAAGAAAATACTTGCCTCTCATCTCCAATAACACGATGAGTTAAAATAAAACATGCATAACATCTCAGTGGGACAATGTTGGGTTGGTGCTTTGTCACATCTGTGTAATAACACAGTGACTGTTTTGGCACTAATGGGAGACTGATGGAAGAGTGAAATGATGGGTTACAATAACGATTTTCTGCCCCTGCATCATATCATTTCTTTAACCAGCCTTCTGCCAGCACACTCCTTAGACAATGATACGTTGTTCTTTTATTTAAAGTTCTAACACTGATCACTGCAAATAAAAGCCGTATTACAAAGACATTAAATGCAAAACTGTTCAGTATAAGGCTTTATGTACTCTTTTTATATCAGGCATAACATCCTAATGTGAGCTTCTTCCAAGAAACTTCCTGGTTGGATCCATTATTGCAGTGTCAGGTTGTATGCACAGTGTAGTGATTTGCACTTTGAGATTAACATAGCATATATTTAAATTGTTTATGGGTTCATGAGACTTGCCGTTTCATATTCCTCTGCAGCAGACATTACACATATACACACACACACACACACACACACACACACACACACACACACACACACACACACACACACACACACACACACACACCAGAGATGGGGACTCGAGTCTGAGACTCGGGCTCGAGTCGCACTTAAGTCACACAAACAGCTGACTTCAGACTTGACTCGGACTCGACCCAAAAGACTTCAGACTTGACTCGGACTCGAGCTTCGAGACTCGTCAACAACCTATTTTCATGCAATTATTGCTTTTTAAATCTAAATTGATTTATGTATTTCTATTTTCTTTTATTGGCGCATATACGTTGGGGAAACGCATGACGAGCTGCGTGTCCCTTGGCCTTGGCCGTAATGTGCAATGTATGCATGTGCTATGCGGCGCGCGCACACATCAAAAAATGCAGCGACGATGGCGACACCAAGTCCTCCTGCAGTTGTGCCTTTTGTCATTAGTTTTGCTTACAATAACTTCATAAACAGTGGCAGTAAGCGAACAGCTACATGCAAGGAGTGTGGCACCAAGATACATGACGCTGGATCAACAACATCGAACTTCATCAGACATCTCAAAAAGCACCCTGATAGGTCAGTCACTCACGCTCATGTGAAAGAGACGTTACATTTAGCAGATATCGCCACAGGTAACAAGCTAACCATCGCAAAGTGTTGTGCTAATGCTGGGGACAGGCAAATTGTATTGTTATAGTTGTATCCATATGATGTGACAGACTTAGGTTAATATTTCACCAGTAGCAGAAGATTAGACTAAGACTAAGATTAGACTGTCTTCATTTTTTTCCAATTTATTTTCATTCCAATTTTTATTTTTCTTGTTGTTAAATAGCAATACGGAAAGTATCAGTTCTCACATGTTTGCACCATGGTTGGTGTATTAACTTTCAATACAGATGTTTTCCTCAAACTTTGAACACTGAAAAATGTAATGCATGATGAGGTTGGGCTTTACAGCCAGTTAGTAACACAGACAAACATGTATTCTTTGGTGCAGATACCAAAATGTTGAAAAATACAGTTATGAAATTGAAACAGAGTCCTTCATTTGTGTTTCTTCAGATTGCATTGCAGTAGACCCCATAAAGTTATCCTACAACTGATTTTGATACTGTACTGTATGGATGGTAGCTACAGGACATGCTTTGAATTCATAAGATTTAACAATACAGTGTTAGGGACAGATCAGACTTGAGACTTGACTTGGACTTGACTTGGACTCATGGCAAAAGACTTGAGACTTGACTTGGACTCAAGCTCAAAGACTTGAGACTTGACTTGGACTTCCAAAAAATGACTTGTGAACATCTCTGACACACACTCAACAAGCATCTCTGGATGCCATATGATTGTGTTACTTGAAGAACACTCCACAACAGTTATGCAAAGTGACTCTTGATGGGTTTAAATGGATTTGAATTGAGAACATTCTCAAAACTGGACTTATTGCATTATATTAATGTGAACTGCAACACAAACTACAAACCACTTCACACATGCGGACTACTGTGAGGAACTTCATGAATGCTTGTGCACTCAGCGCAAAACTTGTAAATCATTCTTCCTTGTTTACAGGCAGTTCATTACCACCTAACTACATCTCTACAGACCACAAATAAAAAGAAAGGATTGCTTTGTAATGTCAAATTATTTTTCAGTGGTGGCGAGATGAGCAGTAAGTCGAACCAACAATGAGATAATGGCAGAAGCCTGCCTGCATGTGTGTCAGTTTGACTGTCCAAGTAATTCAAATGACATACAATAAAATGGGGATGCTCGTCACCATGGCGATGCAGCATGAGTCATTGTGAGGTTCGTTACGGAGACAAAGGCCCGTGTTGAATGTATGATTATGATAAGAGAGAAAGGGTTAGCCTAGATACAAGCACATATACAAGTAGTGTATATAAATATACTATATTATATAGGGAGAGTTTATTATGGGCCTCTCCTTTCCATCATGCAATTCCACACACCAATCATTACTCTTTCACAGCCTAAAATTGCATTCTGTATCTCTAACTCTTTCTAGGTTAGTTATCAGCCATATCCTTTTGTTGTCACTATTTGTTTTTTGTATTGTTACTGTTGCTATAGCACTCCTCTCTATCTGATGCAACTCCTGGTCTGAGGGCTGAAAGGTATCAGTGGTCATGTGCTTCGCATTCATTTGTGTATTTAAACACAACTTAATTCTGTTAGTCAGTGGGTCTGACAGGAGCAAGAGAGAGGGTTGGGGATGTTGTAGAGACGTCTAGGAGCACCATAGATGATACATTCATATTGGGAGATGGGATCAGGTCCATAATGCTTAAAAATACATGGTTTTCCTCTGATACTGGATAGTAATGGGAAGTAAATGTACAATCTGATGCATCAATTTGATCCGCCTATAGACCAGCTGTTGAGCTGAATCAGACACACTTGTTATTAATGTTTTTACCATATGTTGGTATAACATATACCATATACAATAATAGGGGTGTGTCATTTGTAGTGACATTTTGAAAGTGAAGGCCTGGGTGGGGTAGTGTGTGTGTGTGTGTGTGTGTGTGTGTGTGTGTGTGTGTGTGTGTGTGTGTGTGTGTGTATGGGGGGGGTTGCATATGTACGGGGCCCAGATTGTTGTGCTACGCCACTGATTCTTGATAACGAAATACACAGACTTTGGGTACAAGCCTTTAATTACATATGTCTCACCCATGCACAAGGTAAAAGTCATTATCATGTTCTCAACGAACTTTGCAGTTTTCCCCACAATCACTGAACACGTCAATTAAATTTTGACAGAGCTGGAATGCAGCAGTGAAGCAGGCATCATTCCTTAAAGTGTCCTCAAAATCTCCTCAGTGCATCTGAGATTTTACACCAAATAAATGGAGGAACAGACAAATGTACAGAAGGAAATTGTTCTGTGGTCCTGCCCGCAGTTTCAAAATGCTCCCTCTCTCTAAATAATCTGAATGCTGACTCGCCTGCCCACCCACAGTCTGCTGGCCGAGACCTGTTGTCTGCTTCACCCTGGTCTTATCTGTGCAAAAAAAAAAAAAAAAGCCAGTGCCTCAATCCTTTTGGATGAATAGCTGCAGTTTCTCAAGGATGTGAGGAGTGATCGGTAGTGAAAATGGGTTGCTTTTAAAATAATCAAAATGTTCAGGGTGGATAAAAGTCAGAAACAAAGTAACTTCTACTTATAAACTGCAATTTCTGAATGCAAGCGAAACAAATAAGTATCCACTGTCCTCCCTATTAACTTCAATTCAATTTAGAGTTTAGATTCTCTGCCCGGGGCCGGGCCGGGCTGACATTTTACACCGCTATGATCGGGCCGGGCCGGGCCAGGCCCTTAAACAAGCATTTGTATTTTTTTAATCATTACTTTATTAGCCTTATTCGGTGGGGAGCAAGCTATGCCTCTCCAGCTTCTCCTGTAGATCTGGGTGTATGTCCTACACTGACTTGAGTGTGAGGTAAACTGTGCTACATCGCGTCTCCCCCCTCCAGCACTGTTGTCGGCCAATTAGGTGATCGAGACTAGAAAGTCTCCTATATGGTTCCAGGGCTTTGATTATGTTGCTGCCTTGATCTGTTACCACACTATTCGGCTGAGGGAGCTAGGGTCAAGTTTTTTTTAACGTTTCTTCATTCGGATCCATTTGCGATCCATTCCATTCTGAATAAACAAACAGCGCAGTTTAGCCTACATGCTTCTCCTTGTTGCATTACCGGTAGGCTATTCATTAAGATAATTCTAAACAGATTTCTGTAGTTCAAACAACAACTTTTGGGCCGGATCTAAGCTCTAATTCAATTGTCTTACACCCTCTCTCTCTCCTTCCATCCCGTCCATTCTGGCAAACAGTGGGAGCTAAGGGTGAATTAATAAAGGAGTGAAAGTGGAGCACAACTCCCTGAGGTCCGCCTTTTCTGGGACGCTGACACAGAGAAACACACAGACACAGGCACATGCACACGCACATCCACACGCACACACACACACACACACACACACACACACACACACACACACACACACACACACACACACACGACAACACAATCTACATAAAGACTGACACACACATGCATTCTTCTCGTGCATTACTGGGGTGATGAGATGAGAAGAGGAGGAGTCAGAGAGCAAACAATCCATACATCCCATCATCTGCATGCCCCTGCCTTAGAGTGGAAGGCACATGAGGAGGGGGAGAGGGCGAGTGAAGAGTGGAGGAGACTAAGGAAGAAGGAGAGGGAGGGTAGATGGGAGGGCAAGAGCCACGTGAGGGGGGGGATGCATGGAGAGTGTCGCCGAAGGCGGTGAAACTTGGTCCCATACTCCCTGTGATTCCACCTCTCATCTCATCTTTCCTTTCTTTTCCTCTCCTCGCTTGTGTCCTTTAATTTCCCCTTCTTTTTCCTTTCTCCTCTTCTCTCCTCTGTCATTTCCCTTTCTTTTAAATATCACAATGGCCGCATACTCCCTTGTCTCCTCCTCTCCTCTCTTTTCCCCTTCTCTCTTCTCCTTTCCTTTTATCACTCCTGTCCTTTTCCCTCTCCTCTTCTCTTCCATCTTTCCTCTCCGTTTTCCTCCCCTCTCCTCTACATGGGGTGAATATGTAGATTTACACTGGTGTCTTGCATGTGGAATACAAAATCTGGTAATACATTACCAGATACATTGGAAAATGAGAGCAAAGGGAAGGCATGCAGTGGTGGAGGGATGTTAACACTACAGAGTCCTGTCTGACAAAACTATCAGCAAAAAAAGTGACAGCCTGAAGTGGTTAAAAGATAAAAGAAAACGAGAAAGCAATTGATATAAATGTGGTGCACCAAATCTGAGCCAATTTCCTGGATTAACCTTAAATGCATCATGAAAGACAGTCAGGAAGGGAGTTATTGTTTATTAATGGCTTACACTAATAAAACCTGTTAACAATGAATCCTCCTTTAGCGAGGAATCAGAAACATCCCCCAGGAGTTTCATTATAATCCAAAGTGTTGTAGTGGGCACAGTTGATTAGACACTGGGGATCAAGCCAGCAACTACTCACTAGATTCCCTTAGAGTTCTGCCAACCAGTGAGCTCCCTCAACTCCATCCATCTTTCCCCACTCTCTGTTTTCATCTCTTTTTCCCTACTATCTGCTGACAGAAACAAAGGCAGAACAAGAGGAAGAAAGGAGCGAATGAATGACAGTAATTGAATGAGTCAGTGAGTTAAAGTAACTTAATGAAGGAACGTATAAATGAATGAATGATTCAACTTTTATGACGGGGTTACAAAAGTTACTATAAGTTACAGTAATTACCTGCTCTACTGGCACAACGTAAGACTTTGGTGACCAACTATATATAGTGCTGGAGGCTCAATCAGCCAGTGCAGGACTGTATGAATATTACAGAGTTGACACAAGCCAAACTTGCTCTCCAGTGGTGGAAGAAGTTTTCAGATCATAAAAGTAGCAATACCACCGTGTAATATGTTACAAGTCCTGCATTCAAAATGGTAAGTATCAGCGTCAAAATCCATCCGTCATTAATCCACAATAATCCATCATAATGTATTACTTGATTTGGTTTGTATAAATAATGTGAATCTGCTAAACTAAAGTTATCAGACAAATGTAGTGAAGTAGAAGTGTAACATAGCATTTCATGGAAATATTCAAGTAAAAGTACCTCAAAGTTGTACTAGTTACATTCCATCACTGGTGTCCTCTGAAATCTTGATTATAAAGTAGCAAGCTCTTTTTCCAGTGAATAAGGCTAACATGTTGATTTGTAATGATTAAAGCACCTGGTCATGAAATATTAGAGATGACATCTTAATAAAACACCAAAACATGTTTTTTTAGTATTTCATCACAGAGAAGAGATGTATCCTAATGCTTGTCTCTACTCTGCATGGAGGCAGAAACTGGAACAAGAAACGTATAATACACATATGAATGTGATACAGCATGGGAAGGCTGAACGCTCACCATGCTACAAGGTAACAAAGGCTCAAAGATTTAGGAAAAATATTTAAAATAAAACATTTGAGTCTGTTAAAAAAATATAAAACAACTTGATTCCAGTATCTTAATCTGGTGAGGGATTACCTCTTTTTCTTGCTCTCTCTTTCCTGTATACCCATTAATTAAAGCAGCAATTAACTTGATGCAGAAAAAAGTAAAACACACACAGAGAGAGAATAAAGCGATGAAATCAGTGAAGAGAAAGAATGCAAAAGAGAGAAATAGAGCAAAAAGGGAAAACATGCAGAAAAAAAGTGAAAGAAGATTTAGAGCTAGAAGCAGCGAGAGGAAGAAAGTAAGAGAGCCTCTTGCAGAAGCCCAGGGGGTATCCTGCTATCCCAGAATGCTTTGCTCTAACCTACTTTGGTATTTCTGTTTCTCTCTTTGTCTCTGCAGCGCTCTGAGTGGGCTAGCTACTCCATACATACCATATCTGACTGAGTTTTGTGCATGTGTGTGCTCCTTGGATTTCTATCCTTCTGAGGACAAACTTAATAGGAATATACACATATTTGTGCCTGTATATGTCTGGGTCTGGGACCCCATGTCTGCAACTGACCTCACTATCCTTAAAGTGGTAAAAAAAAAAAAGAGGCCTTTTGTCTCTGCTTAGGGGGGTATATAGACAAACACACATACCTACACATATATACGCACACACTGCTCAGAGTCATGGTATAAAAGCCTCCAAACAACAAAGCACTTTTCTGTAGCTTGTGTGTGCGTGTGTGCGTTTGTTTGTGTGGATTTGTCTGTATGTAACTGTGCCATTGTAAATTCTGTTGTGTGTCCTTGAGTCAATGCAACTGTAATACATATTTGTGTGTCTCTATGTGTGAGAGTATCTATGGGTGAATGATCGTGTGTGTGTGTGTGTGTGTGTGTGTGTGTGTGTGTGTGTGTGTGTGTGTGTGTGTGTGTGTGTGTGTGTGGGCTGAGTGGGCAGCCTGACGACCAGCTCAGCAACACTCTGTCACCATGGAAACTAATGAGCAGAGCAGAAAAGAGGCATGTAATGAAGAGAGCAGAGGACATTGTAGCTATCTATCTATCTCATATAGTATACTCCATAACCTGCTGTATTTATTTATTAAATTGTTTCATCACATTTCACAAATCAGATGTGCTCAAATTATCAAAGGTCACTTTTGTAAAAATGATGATTACTCAGCTAGCAAGTTAGCAGCTTGTTCATAACATAATACAAGCAATTACGTCAGGAAATGTGTAGAAATGCATATGTAATGTTCAAGGCCATCACTCTGATTAACACTTAAAATCAGTCATACACTAGCATCCACTTACTTCCATTATAGATTATATTTGTACAGTTAAAAAAAATAACCGCAGTCAAATTCCTTGTATGTGCACACATGCTTGCCCAATAAAGCTGATTCTAATTCCATGTTCAAGGTTGCTTCTATTTTCTTCTGAAAGAGAACAGTGTCTTGGATTAAAGGAATTGTTGCATAACAGTAACAGACTAAAAAAAACAAAAAAAACCTGCAAACTCGTAATGACCACACTACTCATGACAACTTGTTCTATAATTACAGGAATTCTAAAAAAAAAAAAAAGAAGAAAAAAACTTTTATAAATCCTATGCCATTTTAGTTTGATTTTAAAGATCATATAAGGGATAGCAGTTCTGTATTGTTCTCACTATGTCTGTTTTGTTCTAAAAATTCTAAAACATTTTCTCTGCACTCCCTTTCACAACTTCAGACACATGCACACAACTGCTTTACTAACTTGTGATGAGATTGTATTGATTGACATCAAATACCTTACTTTAACTCTTAATCTTAACCACTTTATATCTGGCCCCAACGTTTACGCTACCCTTAGCGCATGTGTAATTCTAAACCAAAAGCTGAAGCCTATCCTTAAAATAAATCGCTAACCTAGTGGGGACCCGATTTTTGTTCCCATGAGAGCTGAGTCCCCACAATGTGATTGCAAGACACACACATGCATTTATAAACAATGTGATATTCAACACTAGAACCAGGGCTCCACCTGCTGCATGCACAGGAATACACACACATTACACACACATTACTTAGTTCACTTTTGGGAATATAACATAGACTTAAATTCATTTAATTTACCCTAATCACTTGACTTGTCTACTTGACTAACCTTAACCATAACCACTGACCCAAAAATCAATTGAAAATTGGACAACTGTCCCCAATTAACTGGTCTTTAGTCTGGAATGCGTCCCCGAAGGTAGCCTCAGTCTGAACGAACGCACACACACACACACACACACACACACACACACACACACACACACACACACATATACGCATCCATGACTCATGACTGTCCATACAAATCACGCACTGTTCCTTTTAGCTTCATGTCCAGAAGCTGTTTTGGTAACCTGTTTTAATCGGTGACCATTAACACCTACAGTAACTCCTACCTCACACACTCTATACACTCTACACATAACTTTAAACACATCAGCAAGGAAGCAGCTGTGTTTTCAACTTAGCTGCTGAATTTGATTACACGTATTTTCTCTCCTACCCACACCTCTTGTGTTCTTTGTGCTAAACAACTGGGACAAACTCCATTGACATTCTGACCAAGGACAGCCCACACCGCCTCACAACACTTTTTGTATTTGCTGTTAAAATGCTAAGAACAAAAACCTCTGCGGAGAGCCTGAACAGAATCTATTCAGGATGTGCCACTGCATATAATAATTTGGCTGCAAAATGACAATGACTATAAAAAAGAAAAATGTGGCAATGAAAAATAAACAAATGAAAGGCATATTTATATATAGTGTTTCTCACTAAACGTGTGTATCCTTCAGATCTAACCTTCCTAATAATACCTTTATAAAGCCAATTTTAAGGTATTGTCAAACTTGCGTTGCATATGTGCCTCCTCATGCATGGGCTAGTATAGAGCACATGGCTCTATAATGCCCTTAGTGGTCAAAAACAAGGTTAAAGACACCTTTGATGAAAGTGCCATTACTAAAATAGGCTTGGGGTTAAACATACTTAAACATAGTTTTTGACCACTAGTAATTGTGATATCATGACTTTGCGTAAACATACACGCCACTTTCGTACAGATAACACGCCACTTGGCATGTAATCTGTACGCATTTGGAGCTATCCGCGTGTATCTCTACGCCAAAACGGGACGTTGCATTTGTAGCTATCCGCGCATACAGCGGACAGGTTGGGTTCAGGAAAAGAACAACCGGACGGTTGGATTCAGGAAAAGAACAGGGTTGGGTTTAGGAAAAGAAGAAAGCGATGGTTGGGTTTAGGAAACGTGACACGCGGGACACGATCCCCGGTCTCTTGGGTGAAAGTCCTGTGTTAATGATTATTATCGTATCGATGCAGCCACAACAGCAAAAAAAAAAGTAAGAAAGGAAAGTTTATTTAGGCTCTTTCACCAGAAGGGCAGCTAAGCCAATCAGGGCAAACGGGCAGTTGCCCGGGCAACAATAGCCCCTAACTGTGCACGTCCCAGTTTACAAATGTTTTATGAGGAAGCAAATGCATCCACCGTTTTTATTAGGCCTCAATTATACATACAATGTGTTTTGGGTTAAACACTGAATGTAAACATAAACTTCATATGGCACCTTTATATTACTCTTAACTGTCTGCTACTTAATTGTCAGCCAGTAACGTTAACAGTAACATAATGTTATAACGTATCAGCTATTTCTGCCTTGATCGGATGTATATAATCCATCTCTTTAGCGACGAGCGAGGACTAGAGGTCCCTCATTTAGAGGGCAGGATGGCCATCAGACCATAGAAGGATCCCCTGGAGAGTCTGAAGTCCACCCTCATGTCACTTTGCCCATCAGACTAAAGTACAGTGCCAGCACTGGGACTGTATCGTTCAGCTGGCAGTAACATTACGGCCTGGGGTTTGGAGCCTGTAGAACTATAAGCACAGGACCGTCTTTTAAATAAAATTCTATTAAATGTATTTAATGTTGTGTTATCTTTTGCATTGCACTTTGTATGACTGTAGCAAGCACATAACGTTAGTGCATAAAATACTAGAAGAATGGGGGTCTATTTAAATGTCAATTCTGTTGCCTCTGCTTTCAATCTGGATTGTCACTGTATGAAGACCATTTAGAAATGATGACTTAAAATAATAGCTTATATAATAAATATGATATCCACCATGTCGGAGTAACGTTACAGGAATTTACTATCACACAGTGTACACGTGTACATATAATGTGAGCCTTTATAAAATGCTCAGTCTAGCTAGAAATATAAAATTATAAGTTTTGATGATGATGGTTTGTCTATTAGGTAAGTTGTAAGGGTAATGCTTCACAACAACAGTCTTATCTATGAGCCATAAGGATTTTCTAATAAAACAGTCAAACATTACAATTGCTACTCAAATGAACAGTAATACATTAACTTTACTCATTTTTAAAGCAGAAACATAAAATATACACAAAAGAGAGAGGTAAAAAAAAAAAATAGATACAGCTAATTAATTAATTGAAAACATTGAATAGAGAGCAATAACAAAAAATGGTATTAAGATACTGTTACGTTTTCTAGCTAATAGGCGGATGACACGACGGCAATGTCACAATCGTCTTATCCTTGCGTGACACGGAGCAAATGCAAGCAACAATCAAAATCACATTTCTTTTTATTAAAATATCAAAAACGAAGCAGGAATGTATTTTTCACCGAAAACAATAGGTGGCTGGAATGCTCTCCCCGGGTGAAATTCACAATTTTACAGAAGAAGAAGAAGAAGGGGTGTGAAATGTTGTGATCGTCATTTCCGGTAAGTGCACAACAGCTGTACGCAATTTGAAATGTACGCACTATGCAAGTCAGTACGTAGTGTACAAAGTGTACTGCCTGTTAGATCGCTAACAGAAGTGCACGGTTTGAGACACACTATATATCTCTACAGTTCGCATGATTGACCAAATTTGCCAAATTCGACATTCCACCATTATTCATTAGCAGCGAAGTATCCTGCTGATCGTCAGGCCACATAAATGATCAAATACAGTAAATACTGAATGGAGCAGACAGCAGATGGTATTCTGAAAGATCACTGGGAAGTAAAAGTGGACAGACTGCCAAGGCATGCTGGTTTCCTCTCCTTTACCTCATGTCCTTCCTCTAATCCTCTTTGTCCTCCCCCCTTTTTTCCTCTGTTTCCCTTTCCAAGTTCTGTTTTACAGAACTCCATGGAGTGACTTCACTTGAGGACATTTAAGAGACTTTGCACAGCTCCCTCTGGAGTCACCTTCTGAGACACATTTGTGATTCTGGGCTATATAAGTTGACTCACGCGCATACAAACACAACTCTTTATAGTCGTCCACATAAACTGGCCTTAACATGTAATAACCGCAGGCTGTCGTTCACTTGTAACCCCAAACCGCCTCATCTAATTGGTTAATGGTTGGCTCTCAGATGACTCACTGTCTTTGTCTCTCAAATACACACAAACACAAACAATGACGCACAAACATTTGCAATGAATATTTTGTTAGCATTTACACAGATGCTTAACTAGTGAGAAGGAACTAGACAGAAAAACAAACAAACACAACTGAAGACTTCACACACATTAGTGGCTTGTTCTAGCTTGCTACTGTCAACAACTTTAAAGAGTCTTAAGGGCCCAGTCAGAGCCCACTCTCTCCTGTGTGTGTGTGTGTGTGTGTGTGTGTGTGTGTGTGTGTGTGTGTGTGTGTGTGTGTGTGTGTGTGTGTGTGTGTGTGTGTGTGTGTGTGTGTGTGTGTCTCTCTCTCTCTCTCCATGGGCATCCTGTGCGTGTGGGTGGACAGTGAGGCTGAGTTGTCATGTTGGCCAGAAGAACATAACTGCATATTCATAACCAAGCATCTATGCATATAAGCCTGCACATACACACACTCAGGTAAACACAGATGTACAAAAGTCCCTGTGAGATGTAAACAATATTTAAAAAAAACTCCGCTAATGGTCATGCTGAGGAGAACAGCAGGAGACAGGAAAGACAGCGAGAGAGAGGTGAGGTAGACAGAGATGGCAAGGGGAAAGACACTATGGCAGACTAGAACGAGAGAAAGGAAGAGAATGAGTGGTAGGCAGGAGACTGTGTGGGTTGACTTTTTCTCTCTCGGGTGCTATGGTAACCTACCGAGCTGCAGCTAATCAGAGGAGGGGAGAAGAGGGGAGAGAAGAAAAAGGAGGGAGATGAGAGTAGGAAACAGAGAGAAGAGAAGAGGAGAGGAAGAAGCAAGAGAGAGGAAAGGAGGAAACAAGAGTAGAGGAGATGAGAAAGAGGAGAAAACGAGAGGAGAGAAAAGCGTAAAATAGAGCAGAGGAGGGGAGAGGAAGAAGCAAGAGAGAGGAGAGGATGAAACAAAAGAGGAGAGAGGAGGAGATGAGAAAGAGGAGGGACAGGAGAGGAAGAAGCAAGAGAGAGGAGAGGATGAAACAAAAGAGGAGAGGAGAGGAAAGGAAAGGAGCAGAGGAGAGAGGAAGTAACAAAGTGGAGTGGGAAGGTAAGAAAAGCAAAGAGGAGAAGAGAGGGAAGAGGAGAGGAATGGAAAGGAGAGGAGAGGGGAGAAACAGAGGAAAGAGGAAGTGAAGATATGAGAAGAAAGGAAATGAAAGGGAAGGAGAGAAAAGAGGAGATGGAATGAAAGGAGGAAGGAAACAAAAGAAAAGATGGCAGGAAAGGGAAGAGAGAAATTAAGAGAGGAAAAGTAGAGCAGTCAGGATTTCTGCAGGTTTCACAAATCTCTTATTTGAAACTAAACCAAAGTTGATAGATAAGAACATTTTGGTTTTAAAAGCCTTTAAGACATTAATGTTATGCCTTGTTTAGAGCTCCTAGGATCATTCAGTACTGCTTTATTTCCCAATCATAACATGTCTAACTGCTTCAAGTGTTCAAGTATCACTAAAGGAGAAACACACTGTGGCTCTAAGGATGCTAATGTCAGTCTGTCAGTTGGTCCAGACTGAAATATCTCAACAACTATTGGCGGAGTTGTCATGAAATTTAGTGCATAATGTCTGTATCTCTAAACTCAATTTATTATTAGTGAGTTTTGTCTTTTTGTTGGCAAATATCAGACGCAGAGGCACACGTCCGGTGGATTTCCACTCCTGTAGCTTTATTTTTAGATCTTTAGTGAAGTGTTTTGATGGCTTGTCCTATGGATTCTAAACAGACAGCGTCTTTATTGTCTCCACTGTCAACGGGAGGAACAAGCATTTAACTGATTGAACAATAAAGGATTTTGTCATTCAACCAACATAAAGTGAGTTTATTTCCTCCGTTTAATAAGTGATGGTTAAATTGAGAACAGTCTCCTACTCTTGGTTACCCTGCACTAATATGCCCTCCGGGGATAATAAAGATACCTTGGACCTTGGATTTCCATTCACTCAGATTTTTTGGTTTCTAAATATAAAATCAAATACATAAAACTGTTTGTGGGCGGACTTCTTTTGTGTTTGTTGTTGTGGCAGTTGATGCATATATACAAAGAAACTGCAAGGCTGTAAACATAACAGTCCTTTGTTCCATAGCCTGTTGTATTATAAACACCCTAGAGCACAATTAGCGCTAAATGAATCACATTATGATTCCACCACATGAAATTTGGTGAGCAATTTGTCGGCCCCTGATGAGAGGCCCCATGTTCTTACCTTTATATGGCAGTAACAGCTGCACAGATAACCAGTGTTGGAAAGTCACTAATTGCATTCACTAAAGTACTTTACTTAAGGAGAGTTTAAGGTACTTTACTTGAGTATTTCCATTTTTTGCTCTAATTTATTTACTTTTGATAGTAAATTTAGCTGAAAGGGCTTCTGTACTTTTGAGTAGGATTTTGGATGCAGGACATTAAGTATTTTTAACATTAATGTATTTACTTAAGTATCTAGGATCTGAATACTTCCTCCACCACTAAAGATAATGGTGCCAGTTAGTCCCAAAGTGTACTATAGTGTAGGACAACCAAATAGAAATTGGCTAAAAAGATATCCACCAAAAAGAAGAAGAAGAAAAAAGAAATAGAAGAATGTGTGAGAGCGAGGGACGGTAATATTATGTTACTTATATATATAATATTATGTCTCTTGTGTCTGAATTGTCAGAGCCAAACGCATTATAAAATCAAAAACAATTGATCTCAGTCCAATGAATGTAACAATTCCTTATTCTGGACAACAACATTGAATCTGACAGACACTGGTTATTTGAAGCTGCAGGACAATCAGAAGCATTAATTATGGGCTGTTGTTAGTTGATAACAGATTACAATGCCTTCATGTTGTTCGATAACATAAACTGTTCAAAGCTTGTCATCGCTCAAAGCTAGTCGCTCTCTCCGAGTCTCTTTTTCTGTAGTTGTGTCATCATCATGCTGTTTCTTGATTTGTGACAGATGAAGTAAATATAATTCAGCGTTGCCAATGTCAAAGCTTTGTTTCTCTCATCAGTCAGTCTCAGTCAGTCTCTCTCTCTCTCTTCCATCTCTGCTAATTTCTCCCCATTTCAAAATCCTGCTGAGAATGATGCAACCATACAGTAACTATACAGACAGACAAATAAACGCACGCACGCACGCACACACACGCACGCACATACACACACACAGAGAGCGAGAGAGAAACTGTTTAAAAGATGAGGTTTGTAAATGAACTTGGACGAAGTAGATGGAATTTAAGTAGTCTGGTTTCAGAAAGACTGTCTTTCTCTCTGTCTGTATGTCTGTTTTTTTAACCTGTCTGTCTGCCTGTCTGTCTATATATGTAGGTCAGGGTGCCCCAGTTGTAACTGGCCCTACTTTCATGTGATTGGTTTACATGTTTTCTGTTTTTCTGGCTGATTAGACCTCTCTTAGGGCTATACCTATGCTTGCAGTTCGCTGATGTAACCAACCTCCATAAAACAACCAAAAATGTGTATATTGTCCTGCCATAACAGTTTCAACAGCAGAGTCAGTTAAGCTCGGATTATAGCTAATGTCTTATCCCATTGAAGTCATAAAGCATCTGTTTTTGTTCGAGAGTCGAGAGGGTCGTTTATCACTTACTGCTGTTTTGAAGGTATTTCGAGAATCAATAAATAGTCTTTTGCCCATCTGGATAAGTCTAACCCCATTTCCTAATTCAAATAAAGATGGCAGCTGAAAGTGACACCTCTCTTTGCCCAAATAGAAAACATTTTTGACCTGTCATTTTTTAATAGTAGGAAAAGCACAGGTGTTACTAATAACATTAATGATGGCTCAGTGCTATTTAAGCTGCCCATTAAGCCATGACATGTAAAAGTGACCCTAAAACCGAGTTAGCAGCCAACAGGCTTACGAGTCAAAATCGACCGGAATTCTCCTTTAATCAAGTTGTTCTCAGCACCAGAATCAAGTCCCTCCCCCTAGGAAGAACTAGTCCCTGACCTGGACTTTCAATCAAAGTAAAACCTTCCCGAAATGTTCTGATCAGAAACCATCAATCTGTCAGTTTTAAAAAAAAAACGGAATAGTCGGTTTGATTAACCCTCTGTAATTACTGGGGATTTTGGAAGGTTGCAGGATATCATTAATCAGGGGCGTTTCTAGGACTTGAGGAGGTTCGGGGCTTAGCCCGGACCCATGTAAATAAACTGAATGCAACGCAAAACTGTGATTGGCTTGCCCAGCTTGTTAGTAACCAGTGTATGTTCCTTTTAGCTTCCAGTTTGTAGATGTTAGTTAGATGGCACCAACATTTGGCCTAATCATAACTGTCCTGGCAACCCAAAGGCCAAGGTTTGTTTCCAGATTTGTGTGGTGACAACCCGTTCTCATTCCGAACTCGTAAAATAAGGACGTTTGGACAGCGGCTGTCAGCATCTGATGCAACAAAAAAGGCGTCTTTCAGCGTGTTTGTGTAACGCACCGGGGAGAGCAGCAGTTAGATAGGATTTAGCGAGTAGTATGTAAGGGCAAAACACAGGACTTTCACCCAGGAGAGCGGGATTCGCGTCCTGCTTGTCACTTTTCCTCCCGTGTGTCACAGAACCGTACGCCCACCCACAACCTTTTCCTTAAAGGAGAACTCCGGGCAATTTTTACGTTAATCTTGATCGCTATAACTATGTGAGTACTGTCGATAGCAAAAAAAAACAAGCCGAATCGGTGCTAGCATCATGTAGCTACTGCAGCTAATGCCGAGAGCTCCCACTTAGCTAAAACGGCAGTTTTGGGGGCATATCATAAAGAGTGCCTTTGTTCCTCTTAACAGACACAAAATGCAATTAAAATGGCTGTGCAACATGAACAGGGCCCTTACATGACAACAAGAAGCGTTTTCAACTCAGACATTGTTTAAATTCACCTACCCTGTTAGCTGCTAGCTGCCGTCTGATGAGTGAGAGTGTTCAGCCAGGCTTCGGTAATAATCATCAAGCAGCAGTTCTGTGTGTATTTGTAGCATATATATCCATTTTGTGTGCGATCCATATGGCGTTGGTGAATAGTAGTCTCTGCAGTGGCGAACTGTGTGTTAGTTGCCTTAGCCAGGCTAGCAGGTCCGACCGGCATCCTTCTACTTCCTCCCCGCCTTCCCCGCCTGCCGCCGCCGACAACAATCCACGGGCGCCCGCTGGTCTGGTGGATGTCCTCCAGAGGACAGTTCATGCTTTCGCAGCGAAACTTTTGCGCCGAAAAAAGTTCCACCTCAATGATACATTAATTCCTTTTAATTTATTAATAAACTCCTGGACTGTAATATTTCAGATGTTTGATCAAGATTTCTGCTCATGTCCAAAACTGTGTGCACATTCAAAATATATCTGTGTTCTCTGAGATTTGGAGGAGTTGTGATATTTTGAGAAAAATAAAGTTTAGAAGTTGCTTACACGACACATCTGCCGCAGCATGTCGACAGCAGAGTTCATCCATAAACTTGAAGCTGCACAGCTCTTTACAGCGACAGGTCTGCTTCAGAGCTCAGTGTGTTTGAGTCTGAACCATAGGCTGTAAACGTCACGTCACAGGAACTTCAAACTAAATCATTATATTGCGCTCCTAAACTTTGTGTTAATGGCATCAATGTATTAGACTGATGTATGCAGTATGTGCAAAGCCAAAGCACAATAAAATAAGGCAACTCATAATTTTGGGGGTTTACATATGCTATTGTCCAGTTTCATATTTGTCAGTCAACCTTTCAAAATACATTCGGTGTTACACTACACTTTACACATTACACTAAAGCCCCGGCAAAATCGGCTGACGTCGCCTCTGTGATTAATGATGTTACTTGGTGGTTGGAGTGATGATTCTTATTTGTAGGTCTGTGGGATGATATCAGCTGCAGTCATCACACATCTTCCTCAGACAGATCAAATCAAATGTCCCCTTAACTAAGTAGTTCAAACATTACAAACTACTTCAGACTTTATTGACACAGGCCAGCGTGTTCAGTAAGCAAATGTTTCCAGGCAACAAATACAGTTGCAGCCTCAATGCTGACTCTTGGGATGATATTGCTTAGCAACAACATTTGTTTGTAGGATGTTAAAACTGGACCTCACAGTGCTTCATGAGTGTGATACAGTTGAGGCCACACGGGTGTCATTGTGGCCAAATTGCCTTTAGAAAGACTGCTTAACCTTGAAACCAGACAGGATCATCTGGATATAATTATGCATCTCTCCATCTTCGTCTGATTATCCGGGGTCGGGTCGCGGGGGTAGCAGCTCCAGCAGGGGACCCCAAACTTCCCTTTCCCGAGCCACATTAACCAGCTCCGACTGGGGGATCCTGAGGCATTCCCAGGCCAGGTTAGAGATATAATCCCTCCACCTAGTCCTGGGTCTTCCCTAAGGCCTCCTCCCAGCTGGACGTGCCTGGAACATCTCCCTAGGGAGGCATCCAGGTGGCATCCTTACCAGATGCACAAACCATCTCAACCGGCTCTACTCGGAGCTCCTCCCGGATGACTGAGCTTCTCACCCTATCTCTAAGGGAGATGCCAGACACCCTCCTGAGGAAACCCATTTCGGCTGCTTGTACCCTGGATCTCATTCTTTCGGTCATGACCCAGCCTTCATGACCATAGGTGAGGGTAGGAATGAAAACTGACCGGTATATCAAGAGCTTTGCCTCCTGGCTCAGCTCTCTTTTGTCACAAAGGTGCAATAAATTGAATGTAATACAACCGATCCAGTGAGTGCTGAAGGTCACAGGCTGATGATGTCATCAGGACCACATCATCTGCAAAGAGCAGCGATGAGATCCCCAGCCCACCAAACTGCAACCCCTCCCCACCTCGACGACGCGTCGATATCCTGTCCATAAATATTACAAACAGAATTGGTGACAAAGCGCAGCCGTGGCGGAGGCCAACCCTCACCTAAAACGAAGCTAGACACAGAATCAAAACCATCCACATCCTCCACAGGAATCTGTCTGCTCAGAGGGAATCCATGTATCTATACCACAGTATGGGACAGGTACCATACCGGAGCCACACATCAGTTGAAAACACTACATTACATACAGTATTTTCTGTATCTGCTTGTTCCAGCATTGAAGCTTTTTTCAATGGCTGCACGGTCACATCTAAATAGTCTAGATGTATTGTGCATTATTCTATACTTGTGTAGGTGCATACAAATATTCATAAGCAACTTCCTATGATGCACCTCTCCTGAGCATGGACCAAATACTGTGTCAGCATCATCCAACACCAGTAACACCCCTCAGTCCTGCAGTCTCATTAGTCTAAAGCCACATTATCACAAACCCTATCACAGGCACATGTATTTTATAGTCAAACATATTGGCTGCTGTTTTATTATGTAACTCAGGTACTTGCAAGTGTGTTGTGTAAGTATTGTTTGATGCCCCAAATTAAAGCCAATATTTGTGACAGTTTTCACATTAAAATGTTTGTTTTTTTACCCAAAGGTAATCCAAAGTCCAAAGATTAAGATTTGGCTAGCTGTTTCCTCCTGCTTCCAGTCTTTAGCTAAGCTAATTGTCTCCTAGCTGAAGCTTTATATTTAGCATGCAGCCATTAAAGTTATCCATCTTCTCATCTAATTATCAGCGAGAAAGGATTAAGCATGTAGTAGTGGCGATGGCTAAAGTTGGGTTAAACTAGGGGATTAGGAATGCATTATGTCAGTATGGGCACTCACAAGTACAAATGTATGTGTGGGTATTGTAAATAAGACGGCATATGTCCATTTAATCATTATTAGACATTTCAGACACATTAAACAGTCCAGGTGTGAGTGCACTATTAATGCAATATTGGTTATATTTGAAGAATCTTAAATCCTAGTTTTAAAACAAGTCAGTTCAGCATAATATTACAATTGAATTTGGCAATAATTACTGTTTAGCACCTCCTGTTGACACATTGCCACTGACAAACTGTCACTGATACACTGCAATCTTGCGATCGTACAGGCTGTGCTAAAACATGATTAATTTCAACGAAGCCTTTACCAGTCGAGAGAGATTTGAGGCTTACTAAGACTCAGGGATTTAATTACTATGTTACTGTACACTTGGCTACAAGAAGCTCTCAGCTGTGGGGCATCCCAGTGAATCCGTGGGCTAAGGTGAAAACCATGTACTTGTGATGTTGTGGGCTCAATCTGGCTCCTAGTCTGCCCCCCTCCCACCCTCTCCCACCCCTTCTCTCGCTCATCATCCTTGCCACAGCTCTGCATGCAGTCTAATGAAGCAGAAACAAATCCCAAAGCTTTATATCTGCAGTAGACAGAACTGTGAAGATGAGATGTTTCCTCCTACGCAGGTAGACAGACAGGCAGTAGCTCGAGAGACCCGAACACCTACCACTCTATAGCTACTTTAATGCTATGGAATATCTAATTTATTCTCACTGAGGAAGCTCAGCTGAACTTTTAGCTAAACTGAGAGATTTATTCTGTATAGATGTATATCTGCAGCGAGGATCTGAATTCATTGTGTGGACCGATATCAGACATGCAGTCACTGTACAGGTTCATAAAAATATTAACTGTCTACAGAATCGCTTTGGTTTACCTACGACAAATTCAAAAACCTGTTAGGCTGCCATGTTAGTCAGTTCTCTTCCAGTTGACAAGATGGAGCAGAGTTTTACAAACAGAGTGAGTCAGTTACATTAAGGTGGTTGGAATAAAATGTCTCCGTTCAGAAGGAAGAAAGAGTGCGATCATAGGCAGAGGAAGCACATCTTCAAAAACGGATCAGAAACAAATCTGTTCCATCTCTTGACTTTCTATATGATGCTTTTAAAATGATATTTAATCAAATATGATATTTTTGAGGATGTTGGGTAGCATACATTTCTGTTTTAATCAATCTAGGCTCTTGTTCAAATCATTCGATAAGTTTGTAGTACAGTCAGGAAAGTATTTAGGTATTTAAAAATACTGAGGTTGTGATTTCAAATTCCCCTTAGACATGTTTGAGCCACCAACCAAACTGATTAAAAAAAATATATATAATTATTATTTTTTAATTCAACTGTTCTTCTATATTTTCTGTAAATTGAAACAGAATGGTCTAAATGTTGTTTCAAAGAAAAGAATTTCACAGAATTCTGGTGAATATAGTGTACACTAAATCCTTTATATTGGTATTCATTTAGTTTTTGCGTTAATAACTGTCACATTTATTCGAAGAAAATATCACAATCGGCACACAAAAAAACAATGTGTTTTCTCTGTGTCACCAAAGACAATGCAGGGTAAAAATGACTTCTAAGTCAAATTACTTTAGTTTTTGTTTTGGGTCACTATATTTTTATAGAAATGAGTAGTTTCCTCTAACAAAACTGAAGATGGTGATGTGCTTCTTGAAGCATTACTTTGTTTTGAACAAACACTGGTTAGATTATGCATTGAAAAATATAGATAGGATCAATTAAATGGGTAAACTACATGCTTCACTCATACAAATGACTATGACTTGTTGAGGTTGATTTTGTTTCACCGGTTATATATGATTTAGTATTTAGAGAGATTGTTGTCATTAATGCAAATTACCCAAACCAGGGCAAAGATCTGTCATATGGATGCTGAAATGTTGAATGTATGTAGGGCTGCAAATAGCAATTATTGTCATTATCTGTATAAGTCTGTAACAATATTGATTAATCAATTGTTTTGCCTATAAAACACTAAAGCCTGAAAGTATTATTTGATTTTCAAAGTAGTTGCCCATTCATTTTTGAGTGATGGAATAATCAGCTAATCCTTTCACTTACTTTCATTACTGATAATCAAAAGGTGCAAGAACAATCCAAAACTAATTATATTTTTGGATTGTGCTTTTCTTAAAACTGTGATATTATTTAGGATATATGAAATGATTTTATTGCATTCCTGCACTCACAAACGTACAATAACACATCTGTAAGTTTGCAACTGTATGACAGACGCGAGGTCTCAATTCAAGCCAATTTGTTCCCTACAGGGTTCCTCAGCTCTCGAAATCTCCTTGACACTGAATCAAAGTTTTTAGATATTGGGTCTTTGGAAAATTGTCTATAAGTCAGTTCTTCTTTCTGTAGTCCAACACAAATCTCACAAAACCCAACAGAAGAACAACAAAAAAAGACTTCCTACAGATTAAACTTTTCACACCTGATTTAAAAGCTTAAAATATTTGAGGCGTCCTCAGGTAGTCGGGCAAAAGACTCTCTGCAAGAGAGCAGCCGAGCAGAAAGCCAAGTCCCCTGATTGTGCACAGCTGAGCCCTGAGGGCACGAAGGAGCCGGCTGTCGCCTGACCCGAGGTGACTAATGGAGGTTTTATGGAATCCTGGTGGCACAGAGGGCTGGCACAAATGCCATTTCCCTTACAGCGAATTGAACCCAATGCATGAGTGCTGTCTCATTGTCTCTCTTTATGATCTTTCCAAATTGTAACACAGACATCAGGGGGGGTCAGAAGAGTTTTTCACCTGCCCACTTGTTACATCACAAATCTGTTCACACCGATAAAACGGAATCCTCCAACTCAGGCACGTATATAGCCTACCGTGTATACATGCAGATTGATTTCTTCAGACTATCCCACTAGAAACGTCCTCTACATCTTTCTAGGTTACAGTAGCAAACAGACAGCCACACTCCTCCAAATGACTGTAGCAGTGAAGCTTTTCTGGACTAGTGGGACAGCATGATACTGCACACAGCCCAGATACAGAAGTATAGATGGAGCGTTATGTAATTAATACTCCTCCTCCTATGCAGATACAGTAGGCAAGCCTAGAAATCCTGGCCTCAGCTGTAACTGTAGCCATGAAATGACTGACACAGCTCATATGTACAGTGTCATTTTAATCACTCTAACTCCTATATTCCCATTTAGACCAGCAGCTCTTGACTCAGCTAAAGCCTTTGCATACTGTAAAACAGCCACCCAATGTGATATACAGTAAAATCAAACCTCCTCTACAGCCACGCAGCATGCAGAAAATCTGTCTCTCTTCATCTCACCCCCACACACACACACACACACACACACACACACACATATATATATATATATATATATATATATATATATATATAAAAAACATTGAGCCCAAATAACAACCTGTTTACCTGCTATCCCATAATTCACAGTTCTGGCAAGGACAGGTGACTGGTGAAGTCAAGACAGACAGAGAAAAGTGGTGAGGGGCTTCTCTTACCAACAAATCCCCCTTCTTCAGGAATCCTTTCCTCTCCCTTCAGCCGGCTTCTTCCAGTGCTCCGGCTTTCATCTCTCCAGTAAAGAGAGCAGGAGGAAGACAGCCAAGGACTTTAAATAATTAGCATGCCTCTTGCTCTTGTGTTTTCTCTCCGTCTCCTCCAGATTTCTCCACAGTCTCCGGGGGGAGGCAGGAGCATCAGTGATACACTGCCGCGCGCTCCGCTGCAGGAGGCTGAACGTCAATCACACAGGTAACCTAGGGAACCGCTGGGTCCGCCTCCCCCTTCCCCCCCTCCCGGCCAACGCTGATTGGTCGGCTGACGGACAACCAGAAGTCCTCGCAGATTCACAGATGGTATACTGAGAGCTGTGGTGGGATCATGTACAGAGCCAAACAAACAGTAGTGGATTGCGGTACTTGTGAACTCTTTCTCTCTCGGACTTCAGAGCCTACGGCTTTATTTTACAGTTGCTTAGCAACAAACCGGCATGTGTGAGTGTGTGTTGCAGAGCAGGAGGAGAGATGTGGGAGAGATAAAGGAGTTCAAGTCCTCAACTCGCTCTCTCTCTTTCTCTCTCTCCGTCAGAGGTGCGGATGGATGTTGAATATTTCAGCTCTCAGCAGCAGCAGTATTATAGAGGCTGTTGTTGCTTCAGAGCAGCCTGATATAAGCAGTTACATGCAGAACTGAGAGTTAGTTATTAGGGGTAGCCTTGGTATGAAGGGGGTGATTAAGATTAAGTGAACAAATTATAGTGTATTTAAAAAACAAAAAGGGAAACAACTCTCCATTTAATCTTTAATTGTGGTGCACAAAATCCTTCCATCCTGAATGGAAGAGTTTATAGGGCAAAATCTGAGAAGTTGAATTATTCTCTTAGTCTACGGTTTAAAGAAATAGTCCAACCAAAATCTTTTTTTGTATGAAACAGACTTCACAGCAGTAAAAGATTGTTAAGCGTTTGCAGCTGCACAAAATGTCCATACAAACTTCTCAAGCCATTCCTGCACCAACATCCACATCTCTGCTTCCCAGATATAGGCTCACTATGTACGATACAGTAAAAAAAATGTCTAAATACATGACTTCCCTTCTAAACCTTACCCACAATCCTGCCAAGCTCTTGTGCAGACAAATGGATTGGTTGGCACAGGTTAGAGTGCCTGCCTCCTGCACTTTTACTCAATAATTACATTAAAATGTTTACATATCAAGTACATCTTTAGAGTTTGCTCAGTAGATAATTCTAGGATGCATGCAACACTACTTGTTAAATACTACACATAGTATTTAATAAAGACGACTGGAGACTAAATCTGTTGTTTCTGCAGTACTGAAGTTGCCACAACCTTCAGTGTAACAGTAAAAGCTGATTGTACATACAGCTGTCAGCAGGGGGCACCTTTTTTCACTAAGTTAAATTAAGAGAATTTTTATTGATGTATTTGGTGAAACAGTAGTGCGTATGAAGTGTGTATATGGAGTTCAACTGAAAATATATTATTGATTTTTGAGAGTGTTCTTTTCAACACAAGCTGACCGAATATGAGCAGAAGTACATGACTACAATTGAGTTGAATTTCCCTGAAGTAGAAAACAGACCCACTCTGTTAAATAACGCTTCAGTTTGTTTACTGCTGAAATCAGAAATCGGGAGTGTCACATTTATTTGTTGCAATGTAGATGAGCTGATTGCATCATACTTTTGTGATGGGAGTGACTTAAGGGAGACACCGGTTTGCCTTTGAGATTGGAACACATCTATTAAGAGTCTCTATGAAGCATTTGGATGTGAGAACTGTCTTTGTAGAGTCCTGTTCTAAAAATCTGTACAGCCAGACTATGCATTACACGGTCGTGATATGTGAACGCAGCATACTACAGAATGATGAGTTTTGTCATTCAAGTATTGTCTTTTTTTCAGATTATTGTTTCTTGCAGTTGTGACTGTGAGCGTGAATATACTCACTGAGGTCACGTCCTTTTACCGTTGTTGCTTTGGAGCCATGACTTCCTCTACACAGCTGCAGTCAGCCTCTCAGAGTGCTCACTCGAGGGTGAGAAGAAAACATCAGGCAGTCTTTTTTTAAAAATTAAAAAAAGGCATGTTATGAATATTCAACTAGTAGAAGAAAAAATATGGGCTGTGTTAGCTTAATGTGGTTGGAGAGGTAGAAAGTGCAGAAACTGAGAACTTTTTTATGTTTGCTTCAGACAGGATCCCCAGTTTGCCTGTTAAAATAGGCTTCATTTGAATTGGAAAGACTTCACTTTTGATACATCCATATACAATATAAAATGAGATAACTTATAAAATAGGCAGGGGCAATTGGTGGTATGTTTAGAACTCATGGTGGCATGGTGACAGTTACCAACAAACATACAAGCCTCGGTAGTTAAGGAACAAACCAAACATGTTTTCCAGCCTTTAAGTGAACTGACCCTTCAATTTCATTTTGAATACTACCAGGTAGTTTGTGTATTTATTTGGAGAATACTCTTTGCAACAATATTTTTTGGGGGACCTAATATTGTTTTGTGTATTATTTCTACAGTATTTCAGTTTAAGGTATTTGTTTAATATTTAAACCAGACTTTATTTAAGCTTCCTGCAACCCCCCCTCCCCCACATGATAAACACCAGCTCTGAAACCAGATGGACAGGGAATTGATCTGCGGAGAATGTAACATGGTGTTTCGCTCCGCTGGGCTGCTTGAGAAACACAAAGCACTGTTCTGCATCGGGAGCGAGGTAAGACACCTTCGGGTGCAAAGACACAGCTCTGAACATCTCCTAAGAGACAGACCTGGATGTGTGGACCCTAAACAGACAAGAACCCCTGATCTCATCCAGGTGAGTAAATGATACTGAAGGAGAGCAACATCTGAGCAGGTGGATTAGGTAAAAGACTGAAACTAAGGAGACAATGTATGTGATTAAAGTGGAGGGGTTCATTTAGCTAAACATCTTTACACTGGTTACCTGTTAGTTTTCATATTGATTTAAAAAAATATTTTACTAGTTTGTAAGGCACTACACGGCCTAGCACCAGACTACATCTCACAAATGCTTTTATTTGATGAACCAGGAAGGCCCCTCAGATCCTCCAACTCTTCTTTTTTAGTTGTTCCACAAAGCAGAACTAAAACTTATGGTGATGCTGCTTTCAGCTACTATGTATCAGCCTGCCTGAGGATCTGAGAGGAGCTGGAAATATAAATACCTTTAAACGGAGAATAAAAACCTACTTATTCAGTCTGGCTTTCACATAGTGTCTTATAATTATAATTTTATTACAATTTTACTGTCTTTTATTGTTTTAAGTGTTTATATTTGTTTTAACATGTTATAACGTCTATGGTTTCGGTGTTTTATACGATTATATATATATATATATATATATATATATATATATGACAGTTATTGTCTTAATTATTTTATAACAATTCATACAGTTTTATATTATGATTTATATTTTTTTTTCATCTCTTTATTTATGATTCAAAGGATTACAACAAGGTACAAACACAAACTGAAAATATTTTACATTTTAACCAAATTATTCCCACTTCCCCACCCTGCCCCAAATGTAGGTCCTAAAACAAGTAAGAAATGAATAAACTTTAAAATGACTAATCTGTCAAGCAGAGTTAAGAGGTTCACACACAATGTTTACAATATATCAACTGTTTCCACATTATTATTTGACCCAGTGTCCATATTATTATAGAACTACAACATGTTTAAAACCTTAGTTATACCATGCTAAGGAATTAGTTTACAAAAGAAGAAGAAAAAAGATTAGGAGAAGGTAATAAGTACAAAAGGTATGAGTCCAGGTGATCTAAGTAAGAGGTAGAGATTTTAAATGTTCTAGATAATGTATTATGGGGCCCCAGATATCTTCAAATTTATCAGCCGAACCCCTCATGTCCAATTTAACCTTCTCAAGGCTGAGGAATAGCATGAGATCTTTGATCCATAGAGCAACTGTGGGTGGGAGTGGTGACTTCCAATTTAATAGTATTCTTCTTCTTGCAAGAAGCGATGCAAAGGCAACAATGTTTTTTACTCTTTTCCCAACTAACTGATGATCAGGCATAACTCCAAAAAGAGCTACTTCAAGGCACGGTGCCAAGTTTAAGTTTAATGAGGTAGAAATACTTTTAAAAATGGTATTCCAGTATGCTTGCAAGCGATGGCAAGACCAGAACATGTGTGTCATATTTGCTGGAGATCTGTGGCACCTGTTGCAAGCATCTGTGATGGTCGGATAGAATTTAGAAAGTTTGGCATTTGTGTAATAGATACGGTAGAACACTTTGAATTGTATGAGTCCAAGCCTAGCACAAGACGTGCGGTCATTCACTCTCTTAATAGCTTGCTGCCAGACTTCTTCAGGGATTGTATTATTTAGATCTTTTTCCCAGTCTTCCTTAATCTTAACAAGGGGGGATCTTGCCGTAGTAAGCAGTAGGTTATAGATCTGAGAAATAAGACCCTTCAAATTCCTGGGTGTTCCTAAAATGAGATCTGATTGATATTATTTTAAACATTTAATTGTTTTTTAAATATATTTTATTCATTCCTATTTATCTTAGTGTGCATTGGTCTCTAAATCCATTTATTTATCTCTTATCCATTTATATATATTTTTCTCTTATTATTCTTTTTTCTTGTCTGATGTTTTTCAGTCACTGTTCAGCACTTTGAATTGCATTTCGTCATGTTTGAACGGGACAATATAAATAAAGATGGACTGATAAAAGAAATTGCTACATATATTGAAAGATCTCATGTTTCTTGCAGGAGATGCACATGGAACTTTATTATTTATATTTGTTAAAGGCTTTATAACATGAAGTCAGGAACTTCCCATAACATTGACAGTTGGTGTAGTGGGGAATCCTTGCCATGTTGATAGGTCAAATAAAAAAATAATAATAATAATATATAGATAATAGATCTAAAGACATAAATAAACTACACTGTGTTTGCATTACAAATGACTTCAGACAGTTTTTTGCACAATATTTGATGCTGGTGTATTGGACTGCATGGATGTACAGGTGTAATTGATAAACTGATTTAAGGAGCAATGAAGAAACGGAGTCAGTGGGAAAACGCTGTATGTGTCTTTGTGTGTGCAGCTGAGAGGTCAACGGAGGAACATCACCAGGCGGACAAATGTTGATGCCAAACCAGCGCCAGCGAGAGCAGAGGACAAACCAGCAACCAGTCAGACAGAGAGCGCTGCTCTGCAAGATCTCACACATGAGGTAAAACTGAACCTCTTCACCAGCCAACCAGCCTTCATGTCTACTGCATTTGAGCAATGTAAACATCTAAAAAAAAAACACCATGACAAAACCCAGCGGGCCATAATTGTTTTACCTAAGATTCATAAGAACCCAACAGGGATGAAAGTGCCGGGGCAACATTTTGTAGTATCAGTCAAGACACTTTGGAAGAACAACTTCAAAAAGGTAGTAAGTAAGTAGGGTATTATATAGACATACATTCTATGAGTATCATAAACAAATGATTATCAAAGATACATTTTAAGCGTAAATATGTGGAATACAAAATAATTTCTCTTTTCTGACTTTCAGTTTCACAAGTTGAGGATGTCCATTGAAGAAAATCTGCCAAAATGGTCAAAAGGGACCTCAGATACTGAGGTGGGCACTATGTTTCTTTTGGCTGTCTTTTCTTTTCACCGCTTACTCATCTAGCATTTCATTTTACAGTACCGGTTGAGTACCTTCTCAGCACTTTAAAGGATGGTGCTTTAAGTGTGCACATTTTTTCTAGCTCTCTTTGTAATAAGTCATCAGCCAGTGGTGTCAGAATGAGTTACAGGTCATTCTGTGAAGACGGCCACAAGACTCCAGGGTGTAACATGTTTAAGAACCAATGCTGTGCATGAATCCATTCATTTATAAACATGTCGTTTAGTCAAGTGGGCGTCAGCTGGGTCACAGTGAAAGACTGAAGGAGATGAGGGAAATGGCGATGCTCCACGAGCGCCAGCTAGCCCTGATACATGCGCACAACCAGCAGCTGGAGCAGCAGAGAGACGGTGAGAGACAGATACAATTAACCGCTTGAGACCTTGAAAGACAAATATCCTCTTCAGCCTTTGTGTAAGCTTCACGCTCAATGCTGATGTCAAAGATTGCTCTAAGACTGTTTGTGTGTGTGTGTGTGTGTGTGTGTGTGTGTGTGTGTGTGTGTGTGTGTGTGTGTGTGTGTGTGTGTGTGTGTGTGTGTGTGTGTGTCAGAGCTGGCCCATCAGGTGAGTGTCCTGTCTGAGCAGAGCAACACAACTCACCTGGAGAGTCTGCTGATGGAGCTCAGAGAGCAGGAGGAAAGAAACGAGGACACGCTGCAACAACTCGCTGAACATCTCCGTGCATCACAGTAATGTATATGTACATGTATATGTGTGTACTGATGTTAGTATAGTTAGCCATGAATACAACAAAGAGTTTTTTTCCATATATGTATTTGTATATGTCAGATACAGAATTCAAAAATAAATGACTGCTCCTGTGGTGCTTTGCCTCTAAGATGAATATTTAGTGAAATATGATTTTTTTCTTCTAGCTACAGGATGACTCAGATTCAGAGCATCAATTATGTATTTCAATAAGCCTGGGTAGCTCCTCATTGCAACATTAGTGGTAGAATAAATTACATTTCCTATTGTTTGGTGGATTATTGCTAGGAAACGTTCCACAAATGCCACAATATGATCTAATTTAGATGATATACTGTGTTTTTGTTTTCTTTTTAGTGTGCAAGAGGTCTCTGTACCCACCGATCAGCCAGACCCACGCAAGAATAATCATGACAGCTACGAGCTCATTTCTTCCGCGGATGGCCCTCTCTCTACCCAGATAAAGTATGTACATACATCCCTCAAGAGGCATTTCTTTAAAAACACTATTGGAAGGGGAAAAAAAGCAGATTTTCTTTTCCCATTTGTCTGGTTTGCCACTTACAAATTCAGTGTTCAGTGATCATGTGAATATGAATATTATTTTTCTATTGAGCTGCCTAGTTATACAAGGGTAAATCACATCTCTTTGTTGCAGAGCCCTGTGGCAGGCATACATGCAGTCACGTGGGTCAGATCCAGCCATTGTGGCACAAATGATTGAGCTGCAGGCAGAAGCCCAAAGTCTGGAGAAAAACCAAGCAGCGACAGCCGGCAAGGCCAAAAAGAAGAGTAAGAGTGATGATGAACTGAATAACTCTGTCAACACAGCTGTGCTAAGTGGAGAAAACTAATTTCCACCACAAAGTCCAAGGTTATTAAATTCGGGTCCAACATTTGTTTTAACGTGATCAGTTTTAGCATGCTGAATGCAAAACACACACCCGAAATTGGAGTACTGTCTAGCGGCAGCAAAGATTATTCTAATTCTTGGTAGGCCTACACACTCCAGACTAATGGCATACAACTAGGGCTGTCAGCATTAACGCGTTAATCGCGATGCAATTAAGGGCCGAGCATAACGCGTTAATTTTTTTTAATCGCATGCCGCCTTTATTAATTTATTTTACACTTCACTTGGCTTCGCGTCGTGCCTAACAGGCTATGTTGACACTTTGCCACACCGTTACTTATCATCAAGCTGCCACTTCCTCGTAACACATCCTGCTGCTGCAGGCTGCAGGCATGATGGAGAAAGACAGCAGAAAACACAATTCTGAATGGCGTTTTTTATTTTCCAGAACTCCTGGACAGCTCATTAGACAAGTCGAAAGCCATATGAGCATTGTGTAAAGCTGAATTAAAATATCACGAAGCATGTCAGGCTTGAGCTACCACCTACAAGCTAATTAACGTGACTCAGGTTGATGCTAGGCTCAGGGATTTTTAGTTTCATCACGGTTATCCTCGTCTCCAGGGGTGAAGCCTCGTCAGCGGGGTGTGAGCTGGGAGCTGCTGGCTGTGGAGCAGGAGAACCAGAGACTGGAGGAGGAGATCCTCAGGATCCAGCTGGTCAGAGAGCGACACCATAACTATGACGGTTGGAAAGTTCCCACAAATAAAAGCGGCTGTTAGCTGTATGTTATGTTAGCTGTATGTAATGAGCTCAAATGAACTACAGTCCAAACACCATGCCGTGTTAACAAAAAAATTGGTAGTTAAAATCAATCCCCCTGACATTTTAGGTCTACATGTTCATTTAGGGAATTAGAAATGAAGCACAGAATCCTCCTACAACTTACCTACAGCCTCTTAATCATTTATTCTTACACCGTGCGTTGTGATACATGTATTTATTTTATAATTTTTTTGTCTAGGACTTTTGTGATGATTATGTATTGTGCAATATATTGAGCTGCGGACACTGTGTACCGAAAACAAAATAAGGGTGGGTGTCTTGTTGTGTTTGTGTGCTCTCCAGCAGCAGTGAGGACTGAGCTTGACCAGATTCAAAAGGAGAACCTTCTGCAGTTAGCCAGTTTACAGGCAGAGATGGAGAGAAGCAAAGAAGCTCCCAGGCCCAGGAAACAGCCTTCTCCACCTCCCCTCCCACCCAAGACTCGCATTCATGCACCTCTTTCACTGGTACATCAACACAGTAGCAGTCAAAAACAATTACATGACTCCAAAATAACACAGAACACAAGGACAACTCTGTTTTTGTTTTAGCTCCAAGTAATTTGACAGCGTTGTCTGTGACATAGATTCAGATGCTGTACCTCTGTGTCCCTCAGCTCCAGGCCAGATCCTTCTCCTCTCCACTGGGAAGAGGCATGTTCCAGGACTCATTGGGTCCAGCCCCCTATGACCCTGCGTCAGTTATATTTAATATAAAATTTTAATTTATCTATACACACTGAGCTCTCATCATGCATTTACTTGTATATTCAAATCCTCCCAAATAGCCCATAGTCACATTTAATTAATAATAAAATGTGTTTAAATCACATTAAATCGTCTACTGATCTGTCAGTGTTTTATCCCATTTACCTTTTCTTGAATTAAATTGAGTCCTCTGGTGTTGCAGAGCTGGTTTCGTGGTTTTTTACGACCTGGTGCTGGGAGTTGATGTCTCCCAGAGGGCACTGCGCCTGGTGGCAGCTCTCTACTCAGAGGGGGAGGAGGTGGGACCACCAACTCCGCTGCCCCCAGTCCAGTGCCTGCCGGGACCGTCCCTGCCTTATGCCCACACCCCTGGAAACTACGCCCTCCTGTCAGCCAGACAGCCTGTACCTAGGTAGGAGCAACGCCTAGAGAAGAAGAGCTGTTTATTATTATATACAGCAGAGATGTGACTCAAAATGTCTGAGGAAAAGACTTAAAAACTGGAATTGGTAAATGATATGGAAAAAAAATATTTAAAATCAGTTTTCTTCATTATAGCTTTCCCATGATGGTAACCAAAAATGACCAAACACTACCCAAACTCTCACGCATGCCTCCTGTGGCTTAAGGTCAAGCATAGAGACAACCAGGCTCATAGAATGAAATCAGTGCACTATTATTTCAAGGGGTAGAAGCATTCAAGTGCTTGCCCGTGGGGTGGGGGGGTGGGGGGGGCGTAGTTGGGTCTCTGTAAATTATAGTGTGGGGTCTAGAGCCACTTTATCTGTAGTGTCCTGAGATAACTTCTATTCTATCTACTTCTGTGATTTGACACTATAGATAAAATTGAATTAAAGTGAATCAAGAAGTGACATTTCGTTTCCTGAGAAGAGGGAATCAGGCCACCTTCATTATCACAAAAAATATATCTAAAAATGTACATTTCCCTCTGTAGGATCCAGCCATCTACCTCCCTCTCTCTAGTGGTGGAGGTGCAGGCGGCAAGATATCTGGATGTTGACGGCCAGGAGGTCTTCAAACTGGCATCCTGCGGCTGGACACGAATGGAACTCTTTGACCAATACAACCAGGTAGAAAAGTGTACAGTTATACAGTAAAAAGGGAGATGACAGAGTCAGGCCTGGCCTCCAATTTTTAGGATGATGCAGCTCGATATGTTGTTTAATTAAAAAACAGTGGTGTATAAAGGCTGTGGGACTAAGCAATTTTACATTTCAAAATAAAATGTCTTCTGCGCCTACAGAGGTAATTCATAAATTGAATGCACCATCTGGCAGTTTATCATTAATCAGAGATTATCATGCAAATCTAAAATCACAATCTGCTATTTTTGCACAGTTTAACCATGTCTCATTGACACATCAGGGGATCCTCTGGTTTATAGTCAATATAATGTGCTTAATATTTTCTCTTCACCAACAGCTCCGTAGTGGCCACTGGAGGGTACCAGTGCGAAGTCTGCCTATCAGACCCTCCTTAAGCCTTGCCCAGCTCAACTCAGTACACCAGGTATAAAGACACCAAGTTATTTTGGGATAACATCTGTAGGCAGTACTTGCTACATAAATCAGAAGTTCTACTCAGGCAAAAGCCTAAATGGGGGTTTCAAGCTGATGCACTGTTTTGATAGAGTGAAGCAAGGCAGTAAAAGTTACTCACTTGACTGCATGTTTCTGTAAACAAAAGGTGGGCCACTTGGAGCTGTGTGTACGGTTGGTCAACGGACGAGATGGAGATGTTCAGACTCTGGCAAAGCCTGACCCGACAAGCACCAGTCACTATAAATACCCAGCTGTGGTAGGATGTTAAACATGGCCTTAATCAAAATCTAATTTGAAAGTAACTATTGCAATGATTTTGTTATCAGCTATAAACAAGGCTGTAAGCATAAATAATATTCCCTGTTCTAACCCTAATCCATTTGTGTGGACTTTATACATGCTTGAATGTGGCGCTGTTTGTATACCTTGTCTCAATACAGGTGTCCGCACATCCTGCCAGAGTCCACGGAAATGCAGCTCTGCCAGTTTCAGCTCCACAGCCCACAGGACTGGATGAACTCTCCTCTCTTGTCTCTCACTGACCACCAAGACCCTCCACCCACAGATGCCAGTCAGAGTTGAAAAGGACAAAAATGTTATGCAGTAAACATCTCTACAATCAGGATGCAACATATGAACTGTTGTGGAAGTTCAAATGCTGGCTCCTTACTCCACTCATCTTCTAAAGACAATTACTTTCCTTGTTGCAGCAGAAATATGCAGAGGTCAACAGTAGAAGCTTAGTTATGCCATACGGGCATAAGTGTAATTTACAGGGGAGGGGGAATGAGGAGGTTACAACCACCCAAATAAATAATTTCCTTTTCAGACCTTTGCACCATAAATTGATGCAGAAAATGGGTTTGTGAAAAAGAGATCATAACCGCCCCCCCATTGTTAAACCCAAAGTTACACCCTTGCATACAGGTCTTATGACTGTAGTTGCACATTGTTGAAAAAGAGCACAAGGATCATTTTAACAAGGTCATGTTAAAACTGTACATTTTGACTTAAGTGCCTCAAGTTGGTTTAAAAATTAACAGTCGTCTATACATTTAGAAAGTCAGGAATCGAGAGTTCCAAAAGGCTGGTTTTAAATGTCTTGTTCAACCAACAGCCCAAACTTCATTTGTATACAATTTGTAATAAAGGCAAACCCCCATCCTGACCATTTTGTCTTAAGCGATAAGTTGTAGTAGCAAAAAAAAAAAAACAGTGTGCGCAAAACCCCCATTTCACAAGTTCCCAGAAAGTCAGAGTTCATAGATACAAATTTACAACTGCATTTTTTTTTTTTTAATCTTTTACTACAAGTATACAAAACTGGACAGACAAATCTATGAAAATGGATCTTATTTACAGAAACAAGTGTTAAGGTGGAAAGGGGCTGGACAGGCATGCTGTGCTGGTTCCGAAGATCAGGAAAGACGAAGACGGTCATGATGAAGACTCGACGGAGGCCGACTGGTTAGCAGACTACAGGAAACAGAAAACACACTTACAGTCAAATAAGGATTTAGCACTCTGCCTGCCCATCATCTCAAGAGAAAATGTTCTAGATTGCTGGTTTGTCTTGTAAAGAGCATTCATCACCTGCAATTTTAAACACTTCAAAGTGGTTTCAACAAACTACCAAAAGACAGCATTTACAAAGATTTGTTTTCCAAGTAATGGGGGGGGGGGGGGGAAACAAACACATTTGAAGCCCATCTACAATTCAACCACAGTAACAGCCAATGCTGCATATAGTTACAAGTGCTCTGTGATTGACCAGTATAGCCACTTCACCTAATAACTTGGTTTTTATTAAAAAAAAAAAAAAAAAAAAAAAAAAAAAAAAAAAAAAAGTCCCAGACACAAAGTGTATCCCACGCATCAGTTTCATCATCTTTAACAACCTGTATGTTGTAAGCATCAAATGGCACAGGACTCCGAACTTCTTTGGAGGCAATTTGTAGTTTTGATTAGGCTTTGAGGTACATTTCCCTCCATAAATGCAAACTGCAACATGTCAGCTTTTTCAGATGACCTACATTAATTGAAAACCAGAAACCAAATTAAGTAAGGACTGGAACCACCAGAAAACTATATGCAAGTAGTTCCTACTGCATGTTGGGGCTATCCTTCCATCTAAGCAGGGTAGCATCGTTAAAGCACATTTTGAGAGTGCTGTCCTGGAAACTTATTACTTCATAAGACATGAACCTATCACTCGCCTCCTGTGATTTCCCCTCCTGGACTCCATTGCTGGCACTAGAGTCTGCGCTGCCATTAACTGTGGCTTCCTGTTTCGATTGTTTAGCATCAGTGTCCTTTACTGGGCTCTCCTCCTCTGGTTTCCTCTGTAGAAACATAAAACCGGTCAGGGAGGGGGAGGAGGGCAGGGAAGAGAAGACTGAAACGCTCCTGTGCATGACCGTTCAATGCAAACAATTATAAAAATAAGTTTACATTCAGAAGAGGGTAACTAAACCCAAATGTGGATGTCAAGGACACACATTTAGTACATCATGCACACAAAACACCAAAAAATGAAAACCCTTATTCACAGCATTAAGCAGTACCACAACTCAAACACCTACACACACCACAACTACAGTAAGGTAACCAACACAAGTCAAACACACAAGAGGGCAACACTTGCAAAAAAAAGCCATGACATCCCTACAACCAAAGCAGGCAAGCACATTGACCTTGCAGCATAAAGGGAGCGGTACATTGCCAGTTACAGAGGATATACCGCCAGTATGGAGTCCACTGTCAAGGTTTCTATCCTTGAATTAAAATAGTTGCGTTTCAGTGGGCAGAATGTACTGCAAAGACACTTTGGCTTCTGAGCCATCGCTGGTGTGAAATTGGCAGTAGTCAAGATGAAAAAACAATTGGTGGAAACTGGCCAGGAGCCAAACGGGCCTCACCTTTTTCCTGACGAGGTGAGAGATGTTAGAGACTGCTTTGGAAGACGAGGCACTGTCAGACGATTTAACCGGGATCTGAAACAGTTGTTCGTTTAGAGATGTTCTGTAGGGCATTCAGTCATGTTACACAATAAGCTGGGCATTTAAAAAGCTTCAAGATGCACTAATGCAGTGTCCTTACCTGGCTGACCGCTGCAAATGCTGACGATGAAGGGCCGCCATTTTCACATAGGAATGCTGATGAGGTTGAGGCTCCGCCCTGCAAGAGGTTAGTCAGTTACTCAGGCGCTGAGGTACATCTATACTGCATTCTAATAACCTCTGTGGATTTTAAACACAAGAAACTTAAACACCAAGCAAAGATGTACACACAAAAAAAAAAAAAAAAAAAAAAAAAAAAGTACCCTTGTTTAAAGAGAATAGCTCCAACTCTGGATGGGTTTCACCCCCCCAACATTGTACATCTTGTCACTCTGTACTCACTAGTGTCTGCTGGATGGCCTGGGAGGCAGTGCTGGCTGTTCTCTGGCTTTCCTTGGCATCCTCAACCTTTTCCCTGATGTCAGGCAGAAGCTGCTTCAGCTCTTCCATCTCATTCTTCTCTTCAGCAGCCACATCTGCTAAGGCTATCACCTCCTGCAACATGGCTATACACAGACAATGACTGATTAGTATAACAAAAAATGTGATAACTGGATCAGTGCAGACCCTCAGCTGCAATCATTTGAGTTACAACTTTTGAAAAGGGCGAGGTATTTTTTGAGTGAGTGAAAAGTGCATAATGTGAGCATTTTAAGACAAAAAGTGGTAAGTGCAACAGCTCTTTTAAAAAAAAAAAAAAAAGCTGGTCTCCAAAGAAAGAAAAGTCAGTCTTACCGAGACGGGCCTCGATGACCTTTATGGAGCTGTTGTAGTGCTGGATGGCCTGGCTGTACTGATCCATGTAGCACAGCGTGGTGGCGACATGGTAGTGGGTCTCAGCCAACAGGCGACTGTGGGGAGGCAAGTGCTTCAGCTGCAGGGCAAGACACTCCTGGAAGTCTTCTAGTGCCTGGGGATAGTTACCTGGCGAGGGGAGCATGAGAGGCAGATTTTGGACAATTGCTTCATATTTATCTTACCAATGGCCACTGTAGTGGGGAATGAAAGAAACATTCCGACATGTTCAACGATAACTGATAGACATCAGCAACACTCATGTTGATGGGTCACCGATTTGTTGAGTTTTCAAACTCATGTAATCATTTTCAGGCCCTACATCCACACCTTGCATCCTACTTACACCATTTCAAGAAAAAAAGAGAAACATTTAAGGCCCCAAAATTACTAACTATTAGAGGGGTGAAGAGAAACCTTTGTGAGGGGCCAAACTTAGATTTCACAAGAAGCCATGGCGGAAGTAGGTGTTTAATTCAGAACATTGATTTTGAAATGAGGGCCCAAGTGAAAGGGACCATCCCAGATACGCTGAATGAATCCTACCTGATTCAGCACTGACTTCTCCGAGTTTCAGATATGCCTGGGCTGCCATCAGCTGGTCATCTTTGCCTTCCTTTCTGTGATAAAGAACAATAGCCAATAATTTTAGTGCACAGGTCTCACATCCTCAAGCATGTCCGTCATAACAAAGTCTGAATATGTATGAAGTGACCCGATTGAACTTATTGTGTATGAATCCCTCCAGTCACTTAAAATGCAGATTAACTTGATTTTGAGCCATCTTGCCCTTACTTTTTGTAGATGACTTTAGCTACCTCCAGCATCTCCCACGCCAACTGCAGATTGCCAACTTCATCCTCTTCCTGTAAAGGGAGGAAGGCACATCAAAAACCTAAATACTCCCATGTCAAACAGACTTCCCTGTATGGGAACTCACCTTGTCCTGCCCATTTTTCTCTCCATCCTCATAGTCTTCGTCATCATCATCATCATCATCGTCATCTGTTGAAACACATGATTACAGAGAGCTAGATAATGATTTTTCTACGCTGTGACTGAAACTGAAGTGTTTAAATTGACAAACGTTTCCCCTAAAGTGCAATAAACATGTGCCCCAGTGAGTCTCCCCCCCCTTCACCTTTTACACCTGTAATGTGGCCGTTTTATCAAGAAACACCAAAATTGTGCGCCACCCTTCCACGCAATCCATGTTCTGTATCCAAAGACCTACTACCCTCTGGCTCCTCATTGTCCCGTTCTGCCTCCGGCTTGGATTCCTCGTCATTTCCTCCGGTCTTCTCGCCAGTCTGCTCTTTTAATTCCCCAACCTTCTCCATCGCGGCTTCTTTTCCAGAAGCCAAAGGACTTTCCGCTGCACAATTGACACAAGAATCTGGGCTTTTCTCAACTCCATCCACTTTAGCTTTCTGGTCTGAACACTTTTCTTTCCCACTCACAGGGGGACTTGAGCGTTCCTCTGATCCATTCAGGCGTTTGCCTGGGGACTTGACCACACCATTTTCATTTTTCACCCCAGTGTTGCCCTTTCCATCCTCCGACTCCAGCTTGAGGTCAACTGGCTCAGTCTTCTCCTTCTCAGCCATTGCATCATACACCTGCTTTCGTAGCTCATCTCTAGTGTCGTCTGCACCAGAATGGCATTTGAAAACAGAAGTTCACATCAGATAGTAAAAACACCAGGACCAGTTCATCTATGACAAAATGTCATAAAGCTGGCACCTCACACAAACACTTGCCAGGAAGCTCACAACTCATTGAAAGAAACATAAGGAAATGTCTGTTGTTGGGCTTCTTACCTGCACATGTTTAACTTATGTGCTGAAAAGCAAAGTCAATGTTTTACTAGAATTGGGATTTAAGGAAATTCACGCTAGAAAATACACCTCTAGACAAACTCACAATATACATATAAAACTGACTTGACCTACCAAACTAGAATCATTAATTGTGCCTTGTAGGAAACTAAAAACTTGCCATTATTACACAGACTACACTAACAGTCTACAATTACTTCTGAACAAATTCCTTAATCTGGCACCTCTTCGAGATAGATATACTGACCATCAAGATTGTTGGCACTCTCAATATTTGAGCTGTTAGGCTGCTCTTCTTCCTCAGATTCTTCTGGGACTCCCTCCAGGGCATTACCAAGGACACTGTTCTCCATCCTAACAACAAAAAAAAAAAAAACAAAAAAAAAAAAATACAAATCTGAACATTATTCAACAGTCCAGTCAGCACTTTTCTACAGTCAATGCGAGGACAACACTGCATTCTGGGCTTGCATCATACAAATATCAAAACAAAAATCATAGTGATGTAACATGAATCTCTTTGCATCAACTTTATAGTAACATCACCTAATATGCATTATAACTTAAGTTTTCAAAAAGGTGAAGTTAACCAACCTGGCAAGCTCCAGCAGGGACTTCCCACACAGGAAGAAGGCCTCGCCACACTCTTCTGCAGTGTCCCCGTACTTAGCAGCCCTGGCAGATAAGACAAACTTGTTAAGGGGAACAAGTTCGGTTGGGAGGGGTGGTGATCCAGGTACAGCATACAGTTGTATAATCAAAAAACAAACTACTGGAATAGCTGAGGAATTTAAACTACGGCATTCACGCATTTCAGACTCCATACAAGATAAACAAACTTTCACTTTCCAATTAAACAGGTAAATTCTCAGAAAACAGCAGTGAGTAATACAGAGTGATTCAGTGGTGTAACTTTGTTTAACAGTGAATGTTGTTTTCCGTGTTGAGTGTCACAGGGCTTCACACTCACAGCATGCTGCAGGCGTCCTGGAAGACGCTGACAGCAGAAACAACATCTCCCATCACTAAATGCCGGTTCCCTGTGCCAATCAGTTTCTTTGCCTCCTCCGCGACGTCAGAGCTGCAGGGAAAAAAAAAAAAAAACTTGTATATAAAAGTGAATGTTGAACAATAATGTTAACCGATGCAGTGGAGTTTTCAGCATGGATAACGTTACTCACCTGTCTGCAGTAACGTTAGCTGCTGCTGCTGAGGAGCACGGCTTCTCCTCCACACTGCAAGAGGCAACGGAGTTTAAACTTTCAGTCAATGTCAATACAAACTTAGCTACATTACCTGAACTGATTCTGAAGTACATCCACTCGAAACACACACCTTACTTTTACTGTTAAATTAAAAGGTTTACGCTGCGTGTGGTCATGTTAGTTGCGCTTTATTGTTGTTAGCACCATATGGTTAGTAGCCAACTAGCATAACGTTACCAGCCGGGTGGATTGATAGTTTGTTAGTAGCGCTTGCAGCCACAGTTAAATAGCCCTTTAGTTTCATAATCACTGTCATTGACTGAAAGTATGAAACCCCTAGATGTCATGCAACCAGTAGCGTCCCTAACCATGCAAGGTTGTCAATGTTAGCAGCGGTATCTAGCTAAAGGTAAGCTAGCTGTGTGTGTGTGTGTGTTTTCTTTCCCAGCGTAACGTTACATCGTGAACAATTACAAGCGAATCTTACCTCCCAGAGCTCGACGCAATGGACGTTTCCTCCGGCATTTTTTTCAGGACGACGGTGGCGAGAGACAAATGGGCGATGTGGTGACCAGCAAACGAAGAACAAGTACCTCCTGTGACAGTCTTTTGTTGGCGCGCTTAAATAGAGAAAAGAAGGCTTTCTATTTCCGCTTAACTTGGAACGCGGGAGATTGGAGTTAAAGGGACCGCAGCAAGTATCACGATGCATTCAGGGCCCGTGGGGAAAATAAATTCAAGGCAGCATGGAACATAAGGGACCGTTCAGTATTTATGGAATGGACCACCGGAGGAAAATATGGAATGGTCATGTATTTTTATTCTTTGTTGAGGGGAGGGTCACCCAACGTTTTTTAGTCTGGGGGGGGGGGGGGGTCATCCAACGTTTGTATATATTCATGAAAACAGCAACATTTGAAAGTGGCTTGTTTGGTGCATATTTTTTCCATGTAGCTCTCAGTCTCGGACCCCCATCGCTAGCAGATGAGTCTGACCCAACAAAAATCGCACCGCGGACTGCTAGCTGGAAGCACAAAAACCTAAAAGAGTTTCACTCCAGTCCAGACCCTTTCGGGTGAGGAAACATAAACGTATAATTTGTGCTAATCCTTCCAGCCTTAGCCTTTAATGAAAAGATAAGGAGAACATATGAGTTTGTGACGGCACAGGTGCGCACCCGCCAAGTAAAACACGTTTGTCTTTTTGAGACTCTGCAGTCCTCCTGACTCCTGAGTGAAGCCGCCAGGGAGAAATCGAAAAACTTCCGAATTGACGCCCTGCTTGCTGATGAGACCAACCGTGTGAACCGAGACCTCTCCCCTGGTCTGAGCAGCGACAGCCCAGCAGGCAGCCCGTTAATCCTGCCGCCGCGCGGACACACTGTCTCCGAGGGGCCGCACAACTTCAAAGAATAACCCGCAAACCGGGTGTCCTAGGTCTCGCTTCAATTCCCGGCATGTAGGCTATCATGTCCCTATGTAGGCCTACCCATTATCCGCGTTGGGTGGACAGCACCCCGCGTTTGCATACACCGGTTTCACAAAACTAACACAGACCTACCCAGAGCACCTAAAGGCAGCTGCCGTGGCGGGATCTGCGCCGGTACCATGATGCCACGTAGGCCTACAACTACTAGATTACAGCAGTAGGCCAGCCTATATGATGAAATAAAATGATTTTATAGGCCGAAAATATCCAGACTTTAAAACACAAGAGAATTACATACATATTGTTTATCCTGACCAGATTTAATTTTCCAAACACAGGTACACATCTGTCACTCAAGAACCGTTTTCCGTTATCAGTTTTCACAGTTTTTAATGAGCACTGAAGAACCGCTGAGGTGTCAGTCCCTAACAGAATTGTAGGCTATTAAAGACAAACAAAAATATATTACTGATTGGCACACAAAAGTAAATAACAAGTAGCCTACTTTAACAAGTAGATATTTTGTTTGATTTTCCTTTTGATTTAGCAGCCTAAAATAAAGTATATCGGCTTACATTAACGTTACCTGGTTATGCATGGGTAATTGTGTAACTTAACGTTAGGGGAGAGCCGGGACGATTGAAACGCGGGACGGATGACACTTTCCAGTTTTCTCCGAGTGCAATGATGATAGACAGACTTCCTCAGGTCAAAAGACAGAGCATGTTAACCTCCTTCTATCAGCCAAATATCTTCCTGTTATTTCCTTTTATCACGGAGTTACAGTCGATAAACGAGTTTTGATGGTCCAAAGTAAACTTCATTAGCGGTTAATCTTTAAGCGGTTAAGAGTGTTTTTCATTTAAAGGTTCAACTTCATGCTTATTCAGTAGACCATTTAGTGTTCTCCACAATCCCAGACTTTCATATTGCATGCTTGTTTACATGGAAAGCAAAACAGGTTACAATGGCATAGGCCTAGGCCTATGTCTATGTCGGGGACAGTTGAAACAGCTCGACCTGGCTGTAACTCCGTGTATTTTAAGTAAATGCACACATATCTGTGTTTATACAATAATTTATGGAGGTGAGACATAGAAAAGCAGTTTTAAAAAGATGAAAATATATTTGGGCCCCACCAGGTAGGGGGTCGAGTTTTCCCATGTTATCCTATGGAGACTGACGGGCTGTGGGTCGTTAAGGGCACTTATTTGGATGTGCAGTGACCTAACCCACGTAAAAACCTAGTGAAACGACATTTTCCACAATAGAAACATGATATAAATGGGAAAACGTACTGTTCTAGCTATAAAAATTGCAGAATCATCCACAGTGCATGATATTTCAATAACCGCTTCATGATGACGGCGATTAGTTGTTAACAGACATTCACGAAGACGTATAGCCCAGCAACAATCTATCTAAAATAACACCTTTTGGGAGTACCATTCATGATATGTAGTAATATTGAAGTTGTGGAAAGTTGAAATGGCTTAAACTGTAGGCTGTTTCATCCGTCCCCCCATGCTGTTTCAATTGTCCCGGCCAGCACGGACGAATGAAACATTACGCACGTCCCACTTTTGCTGTCATATTTCCTGAACGGTTTTGTTCAAAGCTGAAAATGCAACTGTATTTGACAGATGACAGGTGTAGGTTGCTAGTTACAAAATATTAGCTTTCAGTGCGATACGATCGCTTTGTAAATTACGTTTAATTAAAAAGGTGTCCAGGCTCTCCCCACTGTAACTGACGTTCATCATCTTTTTTAATAATTAAACTTTTTATAATAATGAAACTTCGAGAAAATAAAATAGGCTAGCTAGTTCTACCAATTATGATGGTGAAAAGTGCAACGAAGAGTGGTTTTCACAATTCTTGCTAGTGGGGCAGCATCATGGATGTGGCGGCATCTGATCAAATCTTGGTAGAATTTTTGGTCGCGATGGGCATAGCGATTGGCTCGCATATGATCGCGGTGGGCGGGGCTTTCAGAGTATGACGCGTCCGCTCTGGTTCGGGACAGGGACCTGAAAGCTCAAAGCTCAGGTGAGCTACTGATACATGGTAATTTTATATACTCGTTATACATAAAAATCAAATATGTTTTCCATATGGTATAATTTTCGGAGCCTCGTTGGCATGGATGTGGCGGCATCTGATCAAATCTTGGTAGAATTTTTGGTCGTGATGGGCGTAGCGATTGGCTCGCATATGATCGCGGTGGGCGTGGCTTTCAGAGTATGACGCGGTCCGCTCTTTTCTGAAAGGGAAAGCTCAGGTGAGGTACTTTTACATAGTAATTCCATATACTCGTTATAAATAAAAAATAAATATAAAGTAGACTTTTCGGGGCCTCGTTGGCGCAGTAGGCAGCGCGTCAGTCTCATAATCTGAAGGTCGTGAGTTCGAGCCTCACACGGGGCATGTATTTTTTCCATCTGTATGGAACTTTAAAAAAAATAAGGTATGTGGTCCCGTTAAACCGTTTGATCGTGTTTGAGCGTACCATTTCGATGCTTTTATACATTTTGATAGCAGAGAATCACAGTAGCTTATTACACCTGCAATGGACGTGTCCTCGAACCCAATTAACTGACAGGGTGCCTTTTATCAATAACGGGTAATCTAACGTTACTGATACTAATAGCACTGGCACTAATTTTCTGCCTCAGCTAACCGCTAACAAATTGTAGCAAGTAATAATGAAGCTAACTATAGAGTAGGCCTATTGTTGGTTTATTCAACAATACTCATCCTAAATAATATAATTAGTTAGTGGTAACATATGTAACACCACACAATCATTCTTGAAGTCCATATAACTATATAACTTAACGTTAGCCTATATTATGAATATTGTGATTATTTTATTCAATTTCAGGAGCTGTTAAACACATGACTGCTATGAACCAAAAAGGCCAGCGAGTGGCGCTCATGTTCCACTATTAAACAGTATTTTCCTCTGATTCCACTTCACTCACAGCGCTCAGTCAACTGTAATGGACCTTATCTGCAGAAACAGCTGTTGTAGACTAGTATGTGTGTGTGAGAGAGGTAACGTCAGTAAAAATAAACAGATGGCTTATGACCACATAACTTTGGCAATTGTCAGTACATTGCCATTGTTATTGCAGTTATGCTCTTATTGTGTATTCATTTTCTTAACTATAATAAGTTATTGTTAACATAGTTGCTGTAGGCTTAGGCCTGTAGCAGACACACGTTTTCAAACGACATAGGTATTTTGAGTGCACATGTCAATAAAGTAGGCTAATTGAGCTAAAGTGAGTGAGAGTCAGAGGGAGAGGAGGGCGCTGAGCCTGACACTGAGCTCCAGACAGACTTACTGGCTTCAGATGAAGTTTTCAGTCACACTGCACCGTGGGACTTTTAGGAATTCCTATCAACCAACCAGACTCTATATCTCCTGACTGACATGCGATGTTCCGTGCAGCCTTACAAAACGTGGACTTGCTTTGGGTGATTTTGTTTTATTTATTTTTTCTACCGGAGACTGGCTGTAAATCAGCCGATGCAGGCAGCTGTCATGAGGTGAAGACAGCCTACATGATGCGCCAAATAGGACCGGTGGAGCTGGTGCCAGACAGGCCGGGAACAGGTCAGTAAATCCCTTTGGAAATATCATGTTAGAATACTATAGGAGGAACACCAAATACACAGGTGGAATGTAACTAAGTACATTTACTGAAGCGCTGGAGCCTACTTGAGTATAATTTTGAGGTAGTCAAACTTATCTTGAGTATTTACATTTTGTGATAGTATACTTCTACTCCACTACATTTCAAAGGCAATATTGTACATTTTTTTTCTGACAGCTATACTACTGCAGATCGTGATTTTAAACAGGCCTACAAAACATATGAGTTTATACATTACAATGCAGTGTTATGAATTAAGATACCAACGTTGTTAAAATTAGCTCTGCCTAGATCAGCTCCACAACATCAAAGTGTTTGCTTATTAATGATGCAACTGTAATAGTAACCAAATAATGTCATTATTTAACACTGATAGGGCTATTCTGCTGCGTAATGACTGCTTCTACTTTTGATACTTGGAGAACATTTGCTGATAATACTTATATACACTTTTATATACGATTGAAGGACTTGGAATCAAGTATTTTTAATTCATTAATTTTCAGTATTCCTAAATTATAAAAATATAAAGGATCCAAATTCTTCCTTTACCAGCAAACTTGCTGTTGAGTATCACACACTTACAGATTCATATAATACAGTCGGGATGAGCTTGGCAACTTTCTTGTGCTGCAAATAATTTAAGATAATTGCTATATTCTCAATATGTTCTCTTTTTAAAGACTAAAATAAAAATGAACAAACTTATTGTAGTGTTAAATCAAACTTAATAAAACTCATAGCTTTATAAAATCAGGGCTGAATTCCAAGATATAAGGGATCGTCATTGTGCAGCATGGGCCAACACTTCTTAAAGAGAGCAGCTATTTCTGTTGAAAATCTACCTTAATATTTTGCAGCACTTATATAGAGCTCTTGAAAGCCTACTTGGCTATAAGTGGTGGTGTTATGCTGTTTTCTAAATGTAAATGCTCATGTGAGATTTTGTCTGGTTTATGAGAGTCATTTTGTTGGCAGTCATTTTCAGATGTCCCCGTGTAGTGGAGAAAAGAAGTGGATGATACAGATCTCCAGTTAACAAGCTTTATTTTCTTGTCATCTTGAGATAACATAAACTGTCTACTTGTCATAATTATACAGTTCATGAAAATGCATATCAATCAGATGTTAATGGTCTTGCTATAATCAGCATACATGAGGAAATATGTGCTAGACATCATTTGATTACATACATCTGCAACAGATTGAACAATCTCTGCTAGATCTGTAAAACGTTCCTTTGGGGGCTATAGCAGCTTGCCTGTGGTCAATGACACTTAGTTTGCAGTAGGTTGTATCAGCCAAATTAGACGCAAGGCATTGTCGTATCCCTGCACAACATAGTCTTTACATCTGGTGTGGCCATGCAGGAATTAACTTGAGGGAGATGTCATTTTAGGGGGGTGTTTAAGTTGAAAAGTAGTACTCTCCTTGACGGATATATCCACACGGACACTTCCTACTCTGGATTGGAGAGGATTGGAGGATGGACAAATGCACCATTCCCTGGCCTGTCATTGGTGTTTGCTTCTACTATTCAAGCTGAAAAAACAAGGCATTTTTTCTGATAATATTGTTGAAATCCTTCTAAACTAAACTAACTACTAAAATTGTTTTATGAATAGTTGAGCTTGAGGTTACATTCTGAAACATAATGACCTTTCACAAAAAAAAAAAAAGTCTTAACACAATGTCCACTTACTGTAAATGTCCGAGACAGGGATTACAATCTCCACCCACATATACGGTACGACCACCTGTTGTCATGGGACCAAAAATTCCATTCTATCATGTATGCAAACTCCATGTGCAGATGAAAGCCATGTGATGCAGCTGAAAGCTCTGGAAAATCTCCAGTGAGTGGACTTAATGCTAAGATTTTATTTGTCATTCAAGTTTAATGAATTATTGTGAAACAAGAACAGATGCAACGCAAGTTTTTGAATCCTGCTGACTGAGTCAGTTTTTGATTGTTTCCAGTCAGCCGGTGCTAATATGAGTAGCTGAAAGTTTGACACAGGACTTAGGTCAGACATAGGTGAAAGGTCCATTCCTCTCATTTCTCTCTCTCTGTCTCTCCCTCTCTCTCTCTCTCTCTCTCTCTCTGTTTTGATCTCAGTCTGCTACTATGCAGCTTGGCTTACAGCAGTCTACCAAGAGTCAGACTGCTTCACACACACACACACACACACACACACACACATACACACATACTTTGGTGTGAGTGGTGAAGTGTCGCCCACTGTGCATGTCATCATGTTATGTCCCAATGGTCTCATTGTAGAACTATTTTTGTGAAGTCATAAAGTGTTGTGCACTGAATGCTTTTAGATTACTGGTCCCTAAATGGATTAACTGTTAATCAGTGATAGCATGTGGGATATTCAAATCAAAACATTCAAATCTCTATCTCTTAAATAGCATTTATGTAGCCCAAAGTGTATTGATGGAATTCATTCTGAGTCTTTATTCTGGAAAGAAATATTAAACATTCATCAGATATGTCATTGTTTCTATCAATCATGAGGAACTCGGTAAGTACGCCTACGCATTTTTAACCAAGGTCAGAGTAAAGGTTGATAGAAAACCTACGCATACTTCATGAAACAATTCATTCCACCCATCATTCTGTATTGGATGAGATCGAACCTCTCTGTGACTGAAAAATAGCAGTGGCTCTGCAGTGACTATGACCAGGGCTGAAGCTATTACTTCTGCCTCTGTCTTTCAGATGAGTCCCTGCGAGTGTGTGTCTACCCTGGGCCCAGCTGCTGTACCAGTAAGATGGAGGACAGCTACATGGCGGCTGTTCGCAGTGAGACGCAGCAGAAGATGCGATCCTACAGCTTTGAACTTAAGTACCTGATCGCTGGACACGCCAAGGCCTACCAAGGTAAAGGAGAGAAATGGAGTCACAAAGGAAGGGTGTATACTGGAGAATACAATACACATATTAAATCATTTCATGCATCGTTGAAGAGAAAAGCATATCAGAGAACTTAAAAAACGAATGTCTGTTGTGAGATGAAGGTGTGGAGGCGGAGCAATGTACACATACAATGTACATGAAGGCTGATTTTCGTATTCAGTCAACTGCACTTTCTTATAAGTCCTTTGTGTCAAAAGTGACAGAAATGATTTGCTTTCAGTTTCTCAATCATAACAATTTGCTGCTTTTTTGTTTTATATAATTTTAATTAGATATTTGTTGGCCTTTGGACTGTTGGTTGACAAAAACAAGTAATATAAAGACATCACCGTGGGCTTTGGGAAATTGCAATGGGAATGGGGATTTTCCACTATTTGGAAGTTTTGACTAAGAGGATCAGAAAAATATTATAAAAATATTCCAAGATTAATCGAGAAGGAAAATAATCAATAAAACAATAAAAAGCTTGCTTCTGTTTCAGATATGCTACGGTAATACTTTTCCTTATGGATTTATTATGATTAACAAGCGCTAATGTCTGTGGGTGACTCAAGAGTGTAAATCAAATTGACTTCAATAGCAGTGGTGATTTTGGTGTTTTAACAGTTCTGTCAAGTGTCTGTAGCCCCCCCCTTGCCATTCTCACTTTGTGTGTTCATCATGAAATAGCTAGTTTGTGTCAGGGTGGTGGTGTGAGGCCAGTTTATTTTGTGAGGCGCCACAGTGGCTAGCCAAACAAACAACTGCTCTTCGATTGAGTCTTTGAGAGAGAAAACTCTCAGAGGGAGCAGCGGAAAACTTTGTTACAACTCTCCGCTTTTTTTCTCTGTCTGTCTGTCTCTGTCGCTGCAGTAATCAGGTTTTGTTCTTGACCAATGAGAGAGCGAGGGACGAAGAATGTTTACATTCAGTACGTATCCGCAGCAAAGTGTTGTAGCCATGGGCAACAGCCGGTCCCTAACGGACTGCTCTGAATAGAAGGAAGAATACTCTGCTTGTCCACTTGTCTCTCAACACTATTCACCAGTCTGTGTGTGTGTGTGTGTGTGTGTGTTTTGCGTGCATGAATGTGTGTTTGTGTGCATATGGTGTAGAGATTATGAGACGGGCAGAGTTGATGAAAACCCAGCAGACAGACATGGCAAACATGTACCTCTCTTTTTTTTCTGTCTCTCTATCTCTATCTCCCCTGCTACATCTGAATGCACTCAGGCTCCGTTTCAGCTGCTGTTTATGCCCAACCATCCATGGGTAAAATGAATGCAAAACACCCTTAAACAAAGAAGGGCTGAATAAGGCTAAAACTGCAGCAGTTGAGAGAAGACACATTTAGAATTTGCTGCCTTCACTTAAAATGTACACAATATGATTTAAATATTTAAAGAGTAAGATCACCCAAATCACAAAATCTGATATTTTCTCATTAACCCCGAGAGATATCTACCTATGCATATAGTTTTTTCTGCTATAGTTTTGTAATAAATAAATATTCTTTGAAAATAGTTGTAGCCCTCTCAGTACAATAGAGCTGAATTGGATTTGTATTGTGCTGCTCAAAACATTAAAAAAGTGCAGAAAAAATAAAAAACTTTTAGTCAGGCATACTAGTTTTCACCTCACATGTACCACCTTTTGGTCTTTTGTGCCATTCCTTTTTTTAGGTGTAAGATAAAATTGATAACTTCAGTAACAGTATGATGAGTTCTCAGGAGACCTTTTTGTCAACAATGTTATGCTTTTTTTGTTGGGTGAACCAATCCTTTAACAAATGAAATTACAGTAATTTTGCATGACAGCAGTGTTCTTCAACAGCTGAGCTGAATCTCAAAGGATCCCCTCTCCAAAACACAGTGATTAAAACCCTCTAGAGAAACTGAGACATGCCCAGAACGGGTTTCAGTCAGGCTCTATTTACACCCTGAGGATTACTTTAGTGTGTGTGTGTGTGTGTGTGTGTGTGTTTGTGTGTGTGTGTGTGTGTGTGTGTGTCTGCATGCTTGCGTGTGTTTCTCCTGGCACTGTAAGACCCTCGTGCTCTCTTTACCACATCGCAGCTGTCATCCAATCACAGAGGGTAAAGAGCTAATCACATGACCCCAGAATAGTCTTTGCTGTGTCACTCAATGCCATCTGTATTTGTGTTGCTATTGCCAGGACATGGGTATGCAAACACGTAAAAGTGAGAAGTTCTCACTCAGTACTGCTCTACCACCTTTATCCATTTGGGTGAAAATGAGTGTAAGTGTACAGAACTAAAACAAATACCATGTCACAGTTGTGTAAACTCTCCTTGAGAGTGATAATGATTTTTTTAGTGGTGAGTTATTTGATATATTCCCTAATAAATTGCCATAAACTGGAAAGTCAAGTAGTCGCAGCTGTGATAGTGAAATACAAAGTTGTTAAGGCATGAACACACACACACACACATGCACACTTACTGACTGACTTAGTGAAAGTCACAGAAAAATAGATTTCTCTCTATCTCTTACTTCCAGTTTGTGTGTGTGTGTGTGTGTGTGTGTGTGTGTGTGTGTGTGTGTGTGTGTGTGTGTGTGTGTGTGTGTGTGTGTGTGTGTGTCAGGATGCCATCAGATTGACATCACTTTGTTTTCTTGGCAAATTTCAAACATAGACACACACACTTTCACACACCACTGGCATGCAGCCTCTGTGAAGAGTGCTGTCCACTTTATTAGACCCTGTCGGACATAGGAAACACAGTAGATCCTGAGATTGGGCCTGTCATTATCACCTGACTATAGATAACAGGGTAGTGAAAACGAGCTCAGAGATGAATTAAGTTCGGTGCTATTTTGGCTTGCATGCAGCGGGATAAAGTCAGTCCAAGGTTAGTAAGACAGACACTATGTGGCAAGCAAAACTGATACATGCACAGATATGGAAATGCCACATCTTACATGTGAGAGTGACATGTATCTACTGTATGTCAGTCATGCCCCCATTTTGAAGTTGGAACAATTGTATATAGACTCACTGTATATACGTTACATAACACACTGTATAGGCTTGCTTGATATATGACCATATTATCTAACATATATAAAAATCTCTATCTGGTATAGAAGCATATGTTTATGTCTTACATATTAACAAAGAACATGTTTGCTCAAAGATATACATGTTTAACTGTGGTGTTAAAACACCTGTTAAATATTTTTTAGTTGCTCTGTTTATTTTCCAGTTTTATATAATACACTAATGGCACTTTTGTCATTTATTAGGTGTATTTATTTATTACAATGCCAAACCGCCCAAAGCATTGGTGTACCCATAGAGATGTGCATATTTAAGCCAGATGCCAAATAATGAAAAAATAAATACTTTTTGTTATTCTCAAAATTTTTCTTTTACTTTCTAATCGTTAGATTCTAAAACTTACCAAGGGATTATTGAACAGTAGCAATTAAATGGAGACTGCTGTTGCTTATAATGTTTCTTTTGCCACACAAGCGTGGCTCTAAGGATGGCAGTCGGTTGGTCAGCTACCACTTTGGTCCAGACTAAAACTTTGCAGTCCAACTTGTGGATGCATTGCTATTAAATTTGACACAGACATCCATGGCTTCTAAAGGGTGAATTCCAATCCCTGTTCTTTTATTCTAGGGCCTTCATAAAGTCAAAATGTCACTTTGTCAACTTCAACTTCAGTTGATTTAAATTGCACATCACCCACAAAGGGATCATTAGACTGACAGGAAATTATTTAATTTGGTAACACTTAAAGCGTAACTCTCTCGCAAAAGAGTATGCGACCCCCCTGGTGATACGTCCAGGTTGCATTTTGGCGAGATTTACGCTTTAATAATCTTGTTAATATTATTTTTGTTATAGTCATGATCAATTATCTTAGATATTTGTCACTACTGCACATGTACAATAAAATGCGTGTTTATCTTTTCTCTCGTTCCAGACACCTTTGAGTCGCTCGTGTCCTTCACATCTAACCTGACCAGCACTCTGTTCGACAGCGCCTACTCTGCTCTGGCGTCCGACTGTCGCCCCCTTGTGTTTCAGCTGTTCAGCGACATCAAACGCCACCTTTCTGGAGACTCCGATTCCACATTGGACAACACTGTGCGTCGGTTCTACAATGATCTTTTCCCATTGGTCTACCGCCGCCTGCTCAACCCTGGGATCGGCCACATGACACCGAAGTCCTATTTTCCCTCCTCCACAAATCACGACGACTGCCTGCGGATGACGCGGCAGGATGTCAGCCCGTTTGGACCCCATCCTCGCCTCCTGGTCAGCAGCTTGTCCCGTGCACTCGGGGTGGGCCGAGCACTGAGCCGACTGCTGGTACTGGCTGGAGAGGTCGTGAACGCGACCGAGAAGGCAACTTTATCCAGAGAGTGCGGGCGAAGCTTAGTGAGGATGCAGTACTGTTCTCACTGCAGAGGGATGACACTGATACGGCCCTGTACCGGACTGTGTGTCAACATTATGAGAGGATGTCTGGTAAGTGTTGGAATGTTTGTATGTGTGTATCTGTTTTAATATGTGTGTGTGCTGGATGAGAAAGTTGATAGGAAGATCATGTCTGTGCATTAAGTATGGAGCTTAAGGACCACAATGGAAACAAGCCTTTGGGCTTTATTGTGTTTTTATCCTTTTGAACACCTCTTGTTGATTGTTGTTCAATAAAGTTTTCAATCAATCAATCAAAGCTACAGTGGCAGGAGGCAATTAGCTTAGCTTAGCATAAAGATTGAAGGCAGGAGAAAACAGTTACCCTGGCTCTGTCCAAAGTTTAAAAATATGCTTACACTAGCACCTCTCTTAATAATTACCACGTTATATCTTGTTTATTTAATCTGTAGAGAACATAAATGTAGAAATGACAATGTGTGGTTTTATAATAAGCCTAAATAAATCCTAAGCCTAATAAATAAGCCTATTTCCCAAAATGTTGAACTAGTCTTTTAAATTAACCTGCCCTTAAATCTTCTTAAAGAAGAAGAAGAAGAAGAAGATAAAAAAACATGCTTTATGAAATTACATTTAGAAATTAAAAATTCCGATATATCATATCAGTAATGTTTTGCTTCTTTAAAATATGTGTCATCTCATTCCAGATTTAGAATTAGGGGGTTGTCAGAAATTATTCAAATGTTATTATCTTAGGATCATGTGCGTGTGTGTGTGTGTGTGTGTGTGTGTGTGTGTGTTGTAGTTGATATGGTACAGCATTTTGTCATCAATAAATTATTCCCATGTTAGGTTTTGAATTGACAAATAACAAGAGCATTGCCAAGAGAACTGGCAGTGTCTTCCGTGCATCTTACTGGGCTGCTTTAACAGCGCCCACAATAGAGAGACTTGGAAGATGGCACTGTTCATCCCGCTTGAGAGTTTCTTGGAAGAAAATAAAACGTGGTGGTAAAACAACTTATATCATGTTTATCCTCTTCAGTAAAGAGCAAAGTCAGGGAAAGGCAGAGGGACACGTAGGAACAGCCTCTCTGTGATGGAAGGCAAATCCCTTTATGGAAAATGCAGTCTTACTCGATACCTTCGTGAGATAGAAACTGCTGGTCATCTCAATCATTGGCTCATTTCAATCCGTCCAATTGTTTTATAGCAGTGTCACAGACAATTTGTCACTGAAATTGAAACATGTCCTTGTTCTCTTTCTCCACGTCTCCTTTCCACATTTGTCACCTCTGCACCCCCTTTTCATCCTCCTCCTTTCTTCACGATGCCATTTCAACTCTTTTTCCATCCATCCTCTCTATTCTAGGTGGGAGTATCAGAGCTTGGCACCCCCTGGGGGAGTTTGGTGGTGTTGCTTCAACGGTTAGCTGCTACCTTAGCAACCAGCAGCAACCACAACAGCCTGGAGTTAGCTCTGTTAGCAGTCCGAAATCATGTGAATGATGCTATACTGCACGCTCAGCTGCACGGGCCACGCGTTACAGCCACAGTAAGCAGAGGGGATGATGGGACGGAGATGTATCCAAGTGTGGTTTGCTTTAAACTCTATATACTATATATAAAATATAATTTAGATCCTGGATATTACTGCCAGTCTACTGAAAAAGGTTTGAATACTAAAGTAATTTTGCCCATAACATGTGCCCAGATAAAATACAATCATTAAAAAGGGATCAGTAACAGATTGTGAAATCACCCTTACTCATATGTCTCAATAATAAAGACATTTGAATTTTGGACACAGAGTGAGGAAGGCCGTGGGTTTTCTTTCAGCCTGGCAGTTGGATCTTCTCACAAAAGCCTTGTACCTAGATGGGCTAAAAACAGCCTCATTCTTCAGAGAATCTGGGGTTCCCCTCAGTCTTGTGTGTGTGCGAGTGTGTATGTGAGTATGAATACAGATCCAGTGCCAGACAAAGACTGTGGTTGGCGGGACAACCAATACCCAAAATGCAGCTTGGTTCTGAGTGATGAGAAAGTTTCTGTGGTTAATCTCTGGACAAACAGACAGCACACAAACACATTCATGCATGCACACACTGTTGGAGAAGGAAATAGAGTAGCCATCCAACTTTGAGAGAACATTGTGGACTTAGTAGAGTAGATTCCTGAGAGGTAAACAAACACACACAAGCATAATCACACTGCTAATTGTGGCCAATAGGAAAATACCACTTAATTGGATATTTGATCAAGCTTCTTATTCATCAGACCACATCACCAAAAGCTATGACCCCTAACCCTTTAACAGTGTTAATGTGCACCATTTAAAGTTGATATATTGCAACATGGATTTTAAAACAGCAGTAATGTCAGCAAACAATTAGGGCCACTGTTGAGAAAACTGATTTTACTGGCCTCCATAATGCAGCATGTGTTGGATTTTTTGGTAAGTTTGTCAATTTAGTACTAAATTTCAGAGGAAAGTAAACACAGTAACAGAATTACAAATTGGTGTGAGGCTGATCTAGTATTATATTCACAATAACCAATAAACACTATGAAAGGCAGACTGTACAGGACACAGCTCCCAGCAACCTGATTAAGTTGTAAAACACTAACACCATATTCTGCAACTGACAGCAACTAATAACTAAATAGCAATCAAGCAGAGGTGTCAAAATAACTAATTGATAGATGGTTAAACATCCAGTTTCTGCCTCTCCATCTCCAAGTGGTTACGCAAACCCTACTGAACCTACTTCAAAAACATTGGCAATGCCAGGATCACCATGTCTTGTATTTAAAAATGTTAACAATGTCCACTTTTATATAATGAATAGGGTTAAAGAACATCCCATTCAAAATCTCTTCAAAAGAACATATTTATGACATGATGGATGGTCATCTGATAAGATAGTGAGACAGTCCGTGCACATCACTTAGCATTCCTCTGAGAAGCAGCCAAAACACTGCCCTGCAAACTCTCTCTTCCTCAGGTAGAGAAGGTGTGTGGACCCCAGGCAGCGGGTCCCACGATGCCAAGCGCAAATCCCACCACCTTGCATGTTTCAACCTCTGTGAGCCCTTCTACATCAGTAACCTCAGAGAGGTCCAATGTGACATCGCCTCCCTCAGTGGGCCCGGCTGCTCACCAGCGTCTGCAGCCGCAATCGCGCAGGTGAGCTCCATACATCTGATGAATTGTATGAGTTATTGTCAGAGGTCAGAATATCTGGAGCAAGGTAGAATTTAGAAGGTGAATTAATTGCGGGAAGAGAGACAGAGTAGAGGTTCTTTTTACATTTGTCCTTCAGTCATAGCAGAAGAAAATGAATTCAAACATTATTTTTGTGCTTGTGTGTGTTTGTGTATCCCAACAGGTCATTCCTACTTAAAGGTTCCAGAGGAGACAAGAGTCGCAGCCTGAAAAAACTGTCAAGGTAAATTCATCTCCATCAGTTGCACTTTGAATTATTATCAAAGGAGTATTTGTCCGTAAACAAAGAAAAATTACAGACATCTTAGCACATGTCAATGGCTGCTCATGTTTTTTGCAATAGACATTTACTTCTTTCTGTCCATTCATTTACCCTTAAAGAAAAGCCAGTGTCAAAAGAAACTTTATGAGTTAACAGTTACATTTTCTCCCTGGACTTTAACTCTGTATTTTACAAATATTCAAAACATCATCACATAATGATTCAGTGCAAACATTAGGCTAATAAAGTGCAAAGCAGCTGTTGTCAGTGACCTTTAATTCTCTGTATCTTTAGTAGCATTTGAGTAATACAATCTCTTCATTTTTTTTCTGTGTCATTCCTCCTCAATGATATAGCCATTTCCTAAAGGCTGAGGATAAATAAAGTCAAGCCAAGTCATTTTTTTTTACATTCCTCACATTGCTTTCAGTAACTTACCAGAGTCTATCAGAAGGGATTTCAAAAAGAATTGGACATGACAAGTCTAAATTGAAACAAATAAAAGCATATGGTACATTGGTCAACCCAAGCATTCAACTGTGCACAATTCTCTCTCTCTTTCAGGGAGTTTGAGGGATCTATCCAGCGGTATCAGTGGTTTTTCTCAGAGCTGCCAGAGATGCTATGTGAAAGTGAGATGGAGGTTGAGCAGCACACATGCTGGAGTGGCCAAGAACTCGTAGAAAGGTGTGTGTGTGTGTGTGTGTGTGTGTGTGTGTGTGTGTGTGTGTGTGTGTGTGTGTTACATTACATGCATTACTTAGTAGCAAATAATTCATCCCAGGAAGGACCAGTGGTGGAATGTAACTAAGTATATTTACTCAAGTACTTTACTTAAGTACAACTTTCAGGTACTTGTACTTTACTTGAGTCTTTTGTTTTTTTCCACTTTGTAATTCTACTCCATTGCATTTCAGAGAGAAATATTGCCACTACATTAATCTGACAGCTTTAGTTACTAGTTACTTTACAAATGAAGATTTTTGCACACAAAACACATGTAGTTTATAAAGTACGATGTTGTATTATGAATCAAACTACCCAAATATATATAGGTCTACAAGTACAGCTGAAATGCTTAGCCATTTGAGCATTTAGTTGATTTACAGAATTGTTTCCAGTTTCTAAAATGTGAGGATTTTTCAGCATTGAGTACCTTTACTTTTAATACTTTAAGTACATTTTTCTGATGAAAAAGATATTTAGTTTATAAAGACTGTACCTTCACATATACAGGCTCTAAACTGTCTGTACACTTACTAAGTTCTCAATGCTTCAGTTTACATGTAGGGACCCACATTATGCTACTGTGGAATTGTGGTGCTAGTTTGAGCCTTGTTAGTGGTATAGAAATAACTTTCTTTTTACTTTACCCTCTGCCCCGAAGATTAGCATTATAAGCTAATCAGCGGTTTGCGCTAGCTTGTTTCAAGCTAGAGACACATTCGATTAGCATGAATACACATATGTTATTAACCCCTAGGTTCATTTTGCGCCGGAATTGTCCTTTAAGTAACATTTTCAATGCAGGACTTTTGATTGTAACAGAGTATGTTTACAGTGTGTGATTAGTACTTTTACTTAAGTAAAGGATCTGATTATTTCTTCCACCACTGGGAAGGACCTACCAATCATATAGAGCAGTTTCTCTGACACACTGTGTGGTACTGCATGCCTACTCAAGTGAGGCATCCACTTTAGACATGCAACCCCATTGGAGAGAATGTCATATTTCGTTGTTTCATTTTAGATCCAGTATGTTGGAATACAAAGCTCCAAGTTGGTGTGTAGTTAATTTGTCTGTCAATGACTGGAGTGCTGCTGGAGTGCTGCGACACCTATTGGGTAACAACCCAATAGGTGTGTGAGACAGAAGTTAAGTGCCACCTTGGATGTTGGACGGTGTAAATCATGTGTTCGTTACTTTAGGTAAGCCTGATATAAAGTGAAATATCAGTTGTTGTTGAGAGCTAACCTTACATTGGTGGATTTGTATTTTCTACATGTAGCAGAAACAGAACTTTATGAGTATGAAATCCCAGTAATGAGTTCTTTACTCGGGTAGTGATCCATGACTGCGTCTAATTTTTAGTCAATTTTTTTTTTAAAGGGGACAAAAGTGCTGCATTTAAGAGTGTGTGTATGTGTGTGTGTGTGTGTGTGTGTGTGTGTGTGTGTGTGTGTGTGTGTGTGTGTGTGTGTGTGTGTGTGTGTGTGTGTGTGTGTGTGTGTGTGTGTCTAATAGTTGCCAGGGTGGGGGTGACAGGGTTGTGAAGGTTAGAGAGTTTGTTTCTAGAGTCTTTCTCATGGTGATTACATTGGCAGCTTAAACTGGTAACAAGATAAATGGGCACACATACACGCACGCACCAACGCACACACATTCAGAGACGTGCACACAAACACACTCCAACGCACACATTCATTCACACGTTCCAACTAACACGCATACCAACATGCATCCTGCAATACACACAGAATATGAGATATTCTGACAGCCTTATCTCAACACACACACACACCCCCCCCCCCCCCCCCCCCACACACACACACACACATAAACACACACACACAGTTATTTAGTTGCTGTGATGGAGAAGTTTTTCTGTTAATGGTCTATCAACCATAGGAAACAGGCCATGTAGTCTTGCAAGGACATCCTACACACACACACACACACACACACACACACACACACACACACACACACACACACACACACACACACATGCACACACACACACACACACTTGTTTACTGCTTTGTCACCATCAGTCCTTCAGTGAAGGCCAGTAAACCTCATATTTAATGGCTTTGCCATTTCTTTGCCTCTGCTGATATTTAAGAGAAATTGAGCATTTAATTGTATATAAATAACACTCATTACAGTAATACATTTTGTGATGTACACTAATGTATATAATTTTTTGTTTAAGATATGCAGATGGTTACACCCTCGAAAATGTCACAATTGTTATAGTTTAATAGATAAATAAATAAACATCTGATGAAGACCCTTTTGTCTGTAGGCCAGTAAGGGGAGGTTTCTGAACTTAAACAAGACTGTATGTAAAATATTCAGAAATCCCCAGACTGTGTATCTGTGAAGTGTGTTTTAGGGTTTTATTTAGAGGAACAGAAGAGGCGTTACACTCAGCCTGTGTTGGACTTCAGCCAGTCTGTGCCTCTCTGACCTCTTTACATCTTCTTCTCTCTTGCATAGATCCATCCACCCGTTTATTCATTAATTCAACCATCCATTCATCTCTCCATCCTTCTATTCAGACCTCCATTCACCTCCTCCGCCCTCTGACCCACTTCACTTACACATGTCTGTGTTGGTGAGAGTGTGGGTATGTGAGAAAAAGAGAGAAAGGCGGCAAAACACACAGAATGATGAGAAAGTCTGAGAGTGCGTTATAAAGGAGAGGAGAGCAGATTGTTAGCTCTCTTCTCTCTTATACGGGCACAGGCTAGCATAAAGATGGTCAGGCCCCTGTTTAGGCGAAGAAGGGTCCAGCATAAGAGTAGGCGTCATTTCTTCCCCTGTCCCAAAGTCAAGCCTCGCCACAATAGAATACTGTAGTTGAAACATGTATTCCTAATCTTGAATAGCATTTTGCCAGACTTTTTATTATCAGAATGCACCCATGCCAAAACAATAAAAAAAGAAAGAAGTGAAAGAACTAAAATACATCTAACATTTAATTTGAAAACAAGCAGGAGAAATGTATAAACAAGAAATGCAATATTTACAATATCCAACAACTTTAAGTCAAAGTCTCAGAATACAACTACCAGTGAGTCACCTTGAATGACTTGAACAATTTGGAGACCCATTAGTAAACAATTCTATCAGCTGCCAACCCAAACTAAAGGCCCTAGGCCGTATATGAACTGAGGCAATGGCAGGACACAATTGGCAGCAGACTCGTCCAATCACTCCTGGCCAGTCCACCATGTCCACCTACACAGATTAGAGAGTAGAGCACAGAGTAAGTGACAGTGGGTCATTACGAGATATACATTCAGTTAAAACTGTTATTAGAATAACCATTCAAATTACACCACATGGCAGGTACAGTGCTTTCATTATGTTAACTAAATCCTATATAGAAATAATCCCATACTTGTACACATGATGCAAAGTCAAAAGGCATTAGGCCATATACAACACACTACAAATACAATCCACACTTTAAGCACATTTCCCAAACATCAACATATTCGCCATTGTGTGTGCTTTTTCTATCATAATAGACACAAATTAGCTTCCAAAATAACTGTTAAAAACTCAATATATGTGTTCTACATAATAAAAAAAAGGAAATTTAGATCATACAATGACATTTAAAGTCACAGCTGTACTGAGCATCTTCCAATTCAACCTTTCTCTCTTAATGCCACAGCCCCCATCTGTAAGCTAATTTCCAACATCCTTTTCTCCCTCTTTGAATGTTTCTGATTTAAATCAAGCGGGGGGGCAAATGGTACAGATGCAATCCAGAGTGTGTGATATTTATGATTATGTCTCTGAACTCTTGATTGATAGTTCAAGTATGCTGCTATGAGATATAATTTGTATTGTGTAACTGTGCTGGAATATTCACACAGTGTAAGGTTATAAAAATGTGTTTTGTAGCTATAGGGCTGATCACAAAAACAAAAAAATCTAAAAAAAAAAACGATTATTTTGCACATTATGCTCTGCAAGTAAAAAAAATTTCAAATGGGAAAAATCTTTCACAGTTCAAGGTGTTTTCACTATTGATTTGTTTTACTTTTTCACTGTTTTTTAAATTCAATAACTGCAACATCTTTCCAAAAGTCATAAATTCCGGTAGATAATCGTGATTATGATTTTTTTCCATAATCAAGCAGCCCTAATTTAAACTGACTAAACAGAACTCTTTATTTTGGCAGTTAGAGTTGTAATAGCTGTTTTTTTCCAGAAGAGGGAAGCATGTTATTACCATCCTAAGTAACAAGACATTAACTCTGCTTCCACCTCTGAAGTCCTGCCACTCCCGATGTTTTGATGTATTTTGTGTTTTTTAAAGCATTACAATCTGTTTTACATCAGCCATTGATGCTCTACAGAATCAGGAAAATGCTGTTAAAAGGCAGAGAAAGAATTGTCCCGAGGGGGTGAAAAGGAATGTAAAGGATGGAGAAAGTGAGACTAAGTGCATTTTTTCCAAATCTATCCAAACCACAGCATATCGCTTCCATGTCTTGTACAAGAGGTACATGTATAAGCCTCAGGTGTGTGTGTGTGTGTGTGTGTGTGTGTGTGTGTGTGTGTGTGTGTGTGTGTGTGTGTGTGTGTGTGTGTGTGTGTGTGTGTGTGTGTGTGTGTATGTGTAATAGAGCTATGTAAATGACTCCACAGGAATGCAGCTAGATTTACAATTTAGGTTGTGACTCTTATAATTACACACCTCTCTCAGATCAGATTACTATTCTCTCAGTTCAGATTAATTTGTCATGTAATTTTATTTTCACTGTGTGTGTGTGTGTGTGTGTGTGTGTGTGTGTGGTTCCATACATGCCACAGTCGCTTTAAACGTTACCGTTAACAACCCTGCAGTAACCGAGGGCAACAGCAGAACAACTTTGTCATTATGGTGCTGGTGATTTATGTCCCTCGTTCTCCAGATCTTATTAAATGTCACTCTGTGTCACACACAGCACACTTTCTGCAATATTATCATCTTATCAAACAAACAGAGAATCCAGACAGTCTGTTATCTGGCCAATAGCTTATTCACAGCACTGCCAATTTCCAATTCATTCAGCAAATGCTTTAGGTCAGAATCAGAATCAGAATCAGAAAGGGCTTTATTGCCAAGTACGTTGCACATACAAGGAATTTGTCATGGTGGTGTTGGTGCATGTCACACATTCAAATATAAGAAGGATAAAAAAGAATATAAACAATATAAATATAAACATATACACACAGAATGTATTAATAACGATAAAATAAGTAAATAAATAGTAAAATAAGTTAAATAGTAGTAAAAAGGAATGCTACAGCAGAGTAGGTACAGTGGCATGAGGAGCCAGAGGTGGGGTGTGGAGAGAGTCAGGGTAGGTTCCGGGACTTGTTAATAAGGCTAGTGGCAGAGGGGAAAAAACTGTTCATGTGGCGTGTGGTGTTGGTCCTGATGGACCTCAGCCTCCTGCCAGAGGGGAGTGGCTCAAAGAGTTTGTGTCCGGGGTGGGAGGGATCGGCCACAATCTTTCCAGCACGCTTCAGAGTCCTGGTGGCGTACAGGTCCTGGAGCGTCGGCAGATTGCAACCAATCACCTTTTCTGCAGACCGAATGACACGCTGCAGTCTACCCTTGTCCTTGACCGTGCTAGCAGCGTACCAGATGGTGATGGTGGATGTGAGGATGGACTCAATGATGGCTGTGTAGAAGTGCACCATCATTGTCTTTGGCAGGTTGAATTTCTTCAGCTGCCGCAGGAAGTACATCCTCTGTTGTGCTTTCTTGTGCTGATTTTCAGCTCCTACTTGAGGTCCTGGGAGATGATAGTTCCCAGGAAGCGGAAAGACTCCACAGTGTCAATTGTGGAGCCACGGAGGGTGATGGGGGCAGGTGAAGCTGAGTTCTTCCTGAAGTCCACAACCATCTCCACTGTCACGTGAGCGTTGAGCTCTTGGTTGTTTTGCTTGCACCAGGTCACCAGGTGGTCAGCCTCCCACCTGTAGGCGGACTCATCACCATCAGAGATGAGTCCGATGAGGGAGGTGTCGTCCACAAACTCAGAAGCTTGACGGACTGGTGACTGGAGGTGCAGCTGTTAGTGTACAGGGAGAAGAGCAGAGGAGAAAGAACTCAGCCCTGGGGGGATCCGGTGCTGATGGACTGTGAGTCAGAGACGTGTTTCCCCAGCTTCACATGATGTGAAGATGCTGTTGATATATTCCCCTTCACTTGAATATAAAGCACATTCCACAAGGTGTGATTTATCACCAAAACTGACAAAGAAGATTTGTTCATTTGCCAAATGGTATTTAGGCTACAGGTTATTAAAAAGATGTTGTTTTTTGTAGCTTCAGTAACCTTTGCACATACTACTCATGTGTATGTGTCATATCTTTTTACAAACTGATAAAAGATGGCAAAAGATGTGATGTCTGCAAGTCCAATCAATGACACTGATTTAATCATCGTGGTTGACCTTACTCATTTTAATTGGACTTAATAATACTGAGAGCAGTCAAGTTAAAACAAATAAAGACAACTCCTCTTCACCTCAGCCTCAGTAAATCTGATGGCTGTTAAGCATTAAGTGAGAATGATATCCGTTCAGCTTTCAACAGATGTTTAGTTGCTGCTGATAGTGTTTCAAGAATGTCTCACCCTGCAAATAACAAATAGTTGCATTCAAAGAACTCTACCAATTCCCCTTTTAGCTTTTTACTGTCAGGCTGTAGATGTTAGACAGTCCACGAGGGAAATATTAATAATTGATCTTTCCATTACATCTTCCATCGTCATATAGTCATTGATATTGGCTCATGTGGTCCCTCTGCATTTGCGGTGGAGATTGCAGTGGCCCTAATAAATATTGTTGTCCTACCTGTCACTTATCCTGGAATTGCTAGTTAATAACAACTGTATGCATTCCTCTTGGAGCACTCCATGTCATTCTGCTCTTAGAGTCAATCATAGCTCCACATTACATGTAACGTTAGCTGTAAATAATTTAGACAATAGGAATATTGTCCTGTATATTATATTTATTTATTTATTATTTATTTATTATATATACTGTATATATATTTATAAAAAAAAAACATTTGATACAGTTGATTATTCTTTACTTTTTACAGTTAAAATATCATTTTTTTTCTCACACTAATGACACATGTACGTTTGTTTGTGTGGAAAGCCCGCTTTTATTAAGCAACTGTAGGAAGGCATTCAGAAATGTCAACAGATAAGCGCATCAGCGCACACGGGGCAACAAGCGCACGGTAACACAGGCGTGCACCTACATAATAAGCTTTTTTAAATTTAAAATGTTCAATGCCCTATCACGCTGATGTGAAAATAGTCTCAAAAAGTACCCACACAAATAGAAGGAGATTTACACATATATTTACATTGAAAAATACTAAGTTCATTTACAAATGATGAAATACGAGTTACAAATTAGACGCACGGACACAGATACGCATTTGCGGATACAAATCGCTCTGCATTCATGTGTGACTTGTGTTTCACAAGTCACACATTTGAGACACAGATACAACACATATTTATGATTACAAATCACTCTGTATTCATTTATGAATGATGTTTTACACGTTGCAAATACTTATGAGACTGATTTAGCACCATGAATGCATTTAAAAGAAAATATTTGTGAGGTGTTGCCAGTCTTGGGTGTGTGGCAGACTCATTGGACGTGTGGTGTTGACACTGATCCCTAAAATCTTTGCTGGAGTCGAAGGAATCTTGGTATTTCTCCCTGGGGCCCAGTGTGTGGTTTCTAATTGAGCTTTTTTTCATCCTCCCTCCTCACCCTTCTCTTTTCCTGTCTTTTTTTCCTCCTCTTTCCTCTCATATTTTGCTCTTTTTATTGCCTTAGATTTTATAAATCAGTTAGGGGGATTTGCAGAACCTTTCATCACGTGTTAATGCATTTCCCTGTAGTCCAATATCATGTTGTCGCGGATACTCAATCACTCTGGTTTGGGAATGTCGGTACATGTAGCATATCCTGTTTTTAGCAACATACTGTCTCATTTGATGAAATGGTCAAAGAAGAATTAATTTCTTGCAGGGATTAGCAGTGGTGCACCGTATGATATTTTGCTGTTCACTGGTACATCTTTGTAATCAATGTAAGAAGTTTCCATGGTGACTGGTTTTTGGAATGTACCTTTTGTTTATGTAGCAGCAATACAAAAGACATCCATGAGATATGGTCTGTGTTATAAGATTAGTGGGTTAGCCAGATAATTTAGGATTAACCCAGACTTCCGTATTTGTAAGGCTTACTAACTTCTTTTGTGCCGTGTGGATAACATCCTCTGGAGCATGTTAAGATCAAAGGATTTGAGAAAATATATAAATGGCCAGTGGCACAGTGATTGTTGCAGGATGAGTTATGCACAAATGATAGATAGAAAGGTGACTATACTCATATATCAGTATTTCCATCAGTGGTTGGTTCAGTGCTGCCTATTGCATGTTGAACATTTCAGAATATGCATAGAATAGAAAATCTTAAGTGTAATGTTTTGCCCACACATAGCTGCTGAAGCTTCACATTTAGGCTACACCGTAGCTGATGGGTGTCCCCTTAATAATTGAACTAGTCTCATGAGTAAAGAAACAATGTGGACCTTCCCACCATAGGTTACATCACAAAGTAAATAAAAGAATGTCAACTGTAGATAAAAGCACAATATCATCACTGATCTGTCTATCATTGCATACAGTATCTGTTGCTATATAAATCAAAACGTGTGTCCCGTGCGTCAACCATTAATCCATCTTTAAAAAATTTGAGTAGTATTTGCATACTGAAAGGTAGCTCCCACTAATTTATGTAAACAGCGTTACAGTCAAACGGACCTTAATCAATTGCTTTTTTCCTCTAGCCGTTATGTTTAATCATTTACAATGCAGTTTTTCCCCAGTACTTTTCTCTGCATTGCCCAGCAGAAACTGTATAATGCATCTCATCATGAAACATAAGAGCGAAACTGTTTGTAATTCTGTTTTTCCCATACACACTCTAGGCTACTTAATATGTTGAAAGTGTCAGCAGTATCATGTTAATTTATTTTTATTTAGTGCCATATCTGTTGATTATATTTATTAAAGTTGTGTGTTATATACTTTTTCCTCACTGCATCTTATTATTTTTGCCTCTCTTATGACCTAATTTTCCATCTCTCATGGATTGCCAATGTGACAAAAAGACTAAGCTGGACTTGCATTGTGAGTCAGGCATCAGGACATGAACACTTTGATTAGACTAAGACTGCAACCAGTATTTAATCATTTTATTAAGTGATATGTATGTATGAAAATGCAATCTGTGTAACAATAAAACGATTTTAGAAAGTTAATTAGAGACTCCATGCATTCTGACTAAACTTTCTGGTGGGATCTGATTCCAGACCAGCAGGGTTAGCATGGCTCCAGATGCTGGGGTCTTCACCACTACACCGTCTCTTGGCATTAGTCAAGTAGTTTGTTTTTATGTTCGGTTGCATCTGCTCTCAGGTTCCCACAACCCTTTCCCCTTGTTGCCATAGCCAGAGTGTGTTTTCGAGGGTGTGGACTCAGCGGTTACTGAGTTGGTGGCTGATTGTATTAGCTAGCAGAGCTGGCTTGGAATGTGGAGACTTGGAAACATATGACTCATGAACTGTTGATTCTTCTCTTTTTCTTTTCTTTCAATTCATCTTCCTTTTGATCCACCCACTGCAACCCCCCAAGCAGACAAAATGATGTGACACTCACGTATAGCCCACAACAGAAAGAAACATCAATGTGCTAGATGACCAAGGATCAAACTCTGTGATGATGTTCATTTGCCACATTCAGGCCACTCTACCCAATTTGTCACTTAAATTAGTTCAGTATGATGTACTTAGCTATTCAGAAAAATCATCCAGAAGAAGCAGTGAGAAGAAGCCAGAAACCAGTGGACAGCCATCATTCATAGCTGGTAACAGGCCAAAAGGCCCATATCGTTCTCATATACATGTTAAAACCTCTGCTCTTATAGTAGCACAATAAACACACTTTGTAGATGGTGCTGGGAGTCCAGTAACCATTCAAATCCATCACTAAAATTAAAGTGTAAATACCACTTAACTCAAAAATACTACCTAAAAATATTTATCAATATATAAAAAATACTGCCTTTGAAATTGTACTCAGTAAAAGACAAGAAGTACTAGCAGTCGAATATAGTTATTTTGTAAAATAAAATGTTTAACATGTTTTCAAACATGTTATGGAGTTCAATGAATCATTTTACATCCCATTCTTTATAAAATCTCCATGACTTCAACAAGGTGATTAAGATTAAGATCAGTCTGCCAGAAGATGAACTCATGTCACCATAGCTGAACGTCTCAAGTGACTCCTCTGCTTGAATAAAAGTCTGTTTCTTTGTTTCATTTGCCAGGAGTTAACTTATTTTACAATGTGTGTGTGCGTGCGTGTGCGTGTGTGTGTGTGCGTGTGTGTGTGTGTGTGTGTGTGTGTGTGCGTGCGTGCGCGCGCGCGCGTGTGTGTGTGTGTGTGTATGCGTGTGTGTGTGTGTGTGTGTATGTGTGTGTGTGTGTGTGTGTGTGTGTGTGTGTGTGTGTGTATGCGTGTGTGTGTGTGTGTGTGTATGTGTGTGTGTGTGTGTGTGTGTGTGTGTGTGTGTGTGTGTGTGTGTGTGTGTGTGTGTGTGTGTGTGTGTGTGTGTCTGCACATGAAGTGAATCACTACACCCTGACTGAACACACTAGTATAGTGACTGTTGGAAAACTGGGGCATGAGAGCAACACACACACACACACACACACACACACACACAAAACTGGGTCAGAAAGTACTTCATGTCTCTCTCTTGTTCTTTCTTTCTGTAGTTATGCAGGTCTTGTGGCTGGCAGCAGTTTAAAAGCCCAGAAGGAGAACCCAGAGATGACCGTCCGTAATACAGATCCTGTCCTGAAGGGGGCGAAACAGAGGCTGGAGCAGCTAACACAGGTACACACACCCATGAATAAGAAAAAGAGGTGAGGTAAATGTTGGCACACACCATTCTCACAATTTTGTATTCTCGACAAACCTTGCAATTATTTCACTTGCTTTCAGTGAGATAAGCCATTCCAAAGTTTATGTTCACAGGGGTTAGCTTTTTGCGACGCTAATTGCCTACAGATAGCAATATTGATTGGCCGGTCCATTTTTCATCAACACCATCCAGAGCAAGTCATCTTGATATAACATTAATATATAGATTTGTGGTCCCTAGATGATGATGATTTTGTTATTCTGGTGACCTCATGGTCTTTGAACATATCCCTATCTACCATATGTATATAACATCCTGTCTGAATAGTTTACCGCAGGATGACGCCTATTGTTTTTTGTGACCCTCTGACCTTTCTCCTAGCACCACTATCAGGCAAAAATGTCCTCTTACACTCAGGAAATGTAATGGACAGATGGTCATGAAATTCTCCCCCAGAGACATTTTCCATTTTAGACACATTAGCTTTCTTTCTTGCAGCGTCATCATCAGGCCAAAATGTCAACTTTGCATCAGCATGAACTTTAACATACCTTATAATCTTGAAGGCATTCCAGCATGTACATATCTGACATTGATATATTGAGATTTATAGCAATGGCCCACACAATAAAGTCAGTGTCTTTTTCACTTTGCCTTTAACGATTCCACAATAGTGTAAGCTGTGACATATTTTTGCATTTGGCTGGGATATTAATGTATCCCACTGTGCAGACTATGCAGTGGCCTCTGTTGTAAAACTTTATTTTGGAGAACTTAAGTGTTGATGTAGATGAAGTCAGAGTAGTAATCTAACAAAAGGATCTGAAGGTGATGTTATAACTCTTTCTAGAAGCATTAATATCTTCTGTAGTCACTGCCATAATGGACAGAATTATTCATATCCATGCTTAAATAATGATGCTGTTGTTAGTTTGATCTTTGACTGTTATTGTTGTAATGAAATATTAGGTGTTTCTCGTGTGATGTAGGTGTGATACACAGTTGCTAAAGCTGCAGGGGTCTGGATTGTGTGTGTGTGTGTGTGTGTGTGTGTGTGTGTGTGTGTGTGTGTGTGTGTGTGTTTGTGATGTGTTCTCATCCTCATCTGGCTCTCAATCATTTGTTATCACCTCATGTGTGAACTGCTGCTTTATCCAATAAACTTAAATCTCAGCACTCTAAACAGATGTAGATAACAACATGCAATAAAACATGCATTAATTCAACAATTAAACTTGATTTATGCAGCATTGTCAAAACTCTGAACAACATGGTAATATGGTGTTATGATTTGCATGAATGATTCATAAAATCATGTGAATATGACTCCATAAAATGATACATCAAGGTTATCCATAATGATGATTCATTATTAATTATGAGGACCAAGTGGCTGTTTCGGGGTCCCTTTTGTGACAGTCAGACAGGCTGATAGACAGACAAGTAAACACATACTGAGAGGAGGACCCGGCAAACAAGCAAAGAATTCAACAACAAAACGTATGGTATGATAGCCATTAAAGGACGAGGCTGGCAATATTCTGTATTTTGGTAATTGTTTACAAATTTCATGATAAGATCAAAAATCTTTATCTTTATATTTTCTGACATTCCAAGCCAGTCTGTGGTACTTACTGGTCATGGATTGTTTTAAAGGCAAACAGGTCAAACAGGAATAAATACTGCTTTTGTTGGGGACTATTTTTAGCGACAATATTTGGTGTGCTAGCAAGATTTATGGCAGCAGTTTTTTTGTTTGTTTTTGGACTAAGCTATGTCAACCTTTGGATACACAGGCAGAAAGATCAATTTATCATTGTTTTTGGTCATGTGATTTGATAACCAACAAAACTACAGAATATCAACAGACTTATCCTTTAACGTGCATGCTTGTTGGGTCAAGAAATCAATTTGAAATGAATCAGGTATACTTATGACATGTTTTGATGTCGCAGCAAGATCTTTCAACACTGACTCTCTGAGTGCTTTATTGTAAGGTCAGAGTGAAAATTGAAGTTTGTCAAGGAAATCTGAGAAACTCTTTTAAAAGTGTTGGTGGTTTTGGAATCATCATGGAAAAACCATGGGATGGCACATGCTATGGTTTCTTTTTCTTTTTTTGCTCTTTCTGTGCTCCGTCTAATTTTGGTGGTGAGTCCATTAATCATGCTGCATTCACATGGAGGAAATGTTAAGTCAGCATCCCTTCCCTGCCATATACACAAACCACACATGCACCATGCAGTCAGTCACTTATGTATGGGTTACATAGAATGTATGACATTCTATGTAACCCATACATGTCCTGTTCTTCTTTCATTTAAAGACTATTAAAGCTTCTGTGAATCTTCTAACATTCACTAAAGCACACACACACACACACACACACACACACACACACACACACACACACACACACACACACACACACACACACACACACAGTGCGTTTCACTATCTTTGTGGGGACCCATAATTGACATGATGCATTCGCTAGCCCCTTACCCTAACCTTAACCCTTACCCTCACCCTAACCATAACCTAATTCTAACCCTAATCCTAAAACCAAGTCTTAACCCTCAAACAGCCCTTTAACCTTGTGGGGTCCAGCATTTTTTTTTCATAGTTTTTGGACCCCATGAATACAGTTAAACGAGAACACACACACACACACACACACACACACACACACACACACACACACACACACACACACACACTATGGGGATACGAAAAGTGAGATCAGTGTTTTTGGACTTTAAAGCATCCTGCTGAATTGATGATGGTAATGATAACAGGCCACAAGTCAGATATATAACCGCTCATCTGCATTGCAAACTATTTTCAGTTCCAAATGGTGTGCATCCTTTCCATTTTTTTGATACATTTGGAGAACAAGTTTAGAGTTAACTTTGGAAATCCATGGCAGAGGCTGAGCTTCTTTCAGCTAGCTGTGCTTTTGTATGTGGAGGAAGCCATTTATCTGAGGTGAACACTGATGCACACCATTTAATAATAACTATTCAATGTCATGTGGGCCATTTACACACTTGCACAGCTAGGATTAGAGGAGGAACAAAATATGAAACAAGACAAAGAAGATCTTTGGAATTTAAATTATCAGTGTTTAAGAGGGTTGCATTTCTGTCTGTCTTTGCCTCAGTCTCTTCTTATCTTTCACTGTCCCAATTTTGTGTTGTGTGTTAATTAGAGTTTTGCAGCAGTGGGTTGTGTTTTACGCAGGCTTTGCCCTCTAATGGGATTCTATTAGTGTAGCCAGTGGCGTATCCGTGCAATTAAAATGTGTATGTACATGCTTAGCCAACCAGGATGAGCTTAATCAACCATGTGAGGGCTGCCCCTGCATATTAAAAGGGCAGCGGTCTCACCATTTCTAGAGTGTCAGCAGAATACAGGAAGCCTGCTTAACTTTGTTCAGGAGAGCATTCCTGTTTCATCAGAGCTGCAGTTAACCTTTGCTTTGTTTAGAGGAATAGTTAACATGTTGGGAAATACGCTTATTCATTTTCTTTTTAAGCATAAGAAGACAGATAACATTCTCATATCTCCAACATCAGTGTGACAGCTAGACTCCAGGAAGTCAATTAAGAAAACTGTAGCTATGGTGGTATTTCTGTAATAAAGTGAATTTAATGAAGCAGTTATCTGAGATTTACTTCAGCTTTTCGTATGCATATGGTGCTTATGCCTTCATATGACAAAAGTCCAGTGACATTGAGTTACAGTCAACTTTTATAGATACAACAGTGACATCAAAATAAATATTAAATGGAATAATTTGACTTGTAGGCCAATTGGTTTTACTGGAGAGTTTCAGTGCCACATGACCTAAATCCTATTTAAATCCTAGCCTTTCCACACAGTCCTGGTGGAAACATTGCTGTAATATGTTCCTGTCGTCCCCCAGGTCTAATTTGCAGTCTGATGACATGATGGTGAATCACTGCACTGAGTCTAGTCTGTCTCCATGTCCCTTCGGACATGCTGTCATATAATAACCTTGGTTCCCCCCTGTTTTCACGGGATTCCCTACACCTACTGTGCAGTGGAGGCCAGATGCCCCTCCTTATGTGTCCAACCTGCATCTATCCAGCAGGGAAACTCAACCTAAAACATAGGTAGACCATGTTAGTAATTGCTATTTTTAAACTGTTAAAAAATACCAATTAGCAATATACCTTGGACTTTTGGTCATTTATACAAAATTTGAAGCAACAGTGCACATATAATAAAAGTAGGTTATAGCCCTGTTTGTTAAGCACATATATGTTGTCTGTTTACATTATATATTATACTACATGTCTGTGTTTGTCTTTGTTCCAGTCGATCACATGTGCAGTGCATTATAATTATGTGTGGGTCTACTGCTGCACTGTGAATGTATACTATTTGCCTACTCAGTATGTGTGCATCACATTGTGCACCACAATATACTGTACAGCAACAGCTTATACAATATTTTCTTGTGTTAAAGGGATTATATTTGCAAGGCAGAGTTAAGTCATGTTTAAATATTGAAAAGGAGAATGGATTTTACTGTCTAGCAACGCAGAAGTGTTGGCAGCCTTGTTATACCTGCTCTTACTTTAAATGACAATGAAGGAAAGTTTGTAATTATAAAATCCGAAAGAGTTGACTCTCAGCCTTTGTAGTATTTGATTTGCCAGAACGATTTCACCACTGTATGGTAACATAAATCATTATATGATAGATGTTACAATCTTGGTGGCATCCGCTTTGCTGTGTATATATAAAAATGTTATCTAGAATAAAATAGAATGAGATGTCAGTACAATAAGTCTTTTTCCTTTTTAAAACCAGTGGCTGTTTGCCTTATCTCTGCACTCAGCTGGACTTTATATATTGCCCACCTTGACTCTCTACTATACACATTCATCATGCTGTGAACCAATTATATGTTCCTGTATATGTGTAAAAACCTAATAACTCCCATTTTGGTGTGTCATAGTTTCTGACTTGGACAAAAAGTTTGCATAGTCCTTTGAGTTAATCAAATTCTACAACCATTGATTGAAACTAATCCACAATGCCTATATTTAATTTTAAAAGTCCACAAAGTGGATGTTTTTGATATTTGTTCAATCCCTCGTTAGCAGAGCTTTAGGAGACGTGAGGTTTCCATCCGGCATCGCAATTATGTAACATGACACAGAACCCACGCTGTGAATTAACTGAGCAGTAGAGAATATGGATTCACGCAGAGACAGCATGGGTTCAATTACCCTTTAGTCTGCTCTCTGACTTTGTGTATTTGTTCATGTTCTGTAGTGCTTTTGTACATGTTTCTGTGGCCATTTAGTGCCTTTAGAAGGAAAAATATATCAGAAAAGTGGTATTCAGTTCAGGCTACATTGCTGACATTTGACCGCATCACTATTAGCTGTTTGTAATATTTGTGATTTGTGAGTTGAAGCTTCTTCTCCTTTGCACCCACTGTAACTCATTCTCAGGTCAGCTAAATGCCAAAAATGTAAAGCACACACACAGAGTCTACAGCCACGCTAGCAGCTCTGGGAGGCTAATTGCTTTGAGCTGAATGCTAACATCAGCATGCTAACATGTTCACAGTGACATGTAGGTGTTTTACAGGTATAATTACGATCTCAGCTAAGCCTTTAACCATGCTAACATTTGTTAACTAGCACTAAACACAAAATTCAGCGGAGGCTGATGAAAATGTCAGTATGTGTAGTTTGCAAGTATTAAAGGACAATTCCGGCGCAAATTTAACCTAGGGGTTAATAACATATGTGTACAGAGTCAACCATTCTCTGGGATCTGTTTTCATGCTAATCGAATGTGTCTCTAGCTTGAAACAAGCTACTGCAAACCGGGGGTTAGCTGCTAATGCTAGCTTTTGGGGCACAGGGTAAATCACTATTTGATACCACTAACAAGGCTCGAAATAGCACCACACTTAAACGGTAGCACAATGAGGGTTCCTACGTGCAAACCGAAGCATTAAGAACTTTGTAAGTGTACAGACAGTTTATTACAAAGATAGATTATAAAGACAGTAACGTTAATGTTTACATGCGGCCGCCTATCTTTGTAATAAACAGACACATTTGATTAGCATGAAAACAGATCCCAGAGAACGTTCGACTCGGTACACATATGTTATTAACCCCTAGGTTCATTTTGCGCCGGAATTGTCATTTAAGTCATACATCAAAATGTTGGACAAATTGCAATTTTGACCTGATGATGGTGCTAAATGAGAAGTCAGACCAACATTGCCATCCCTAGAGCCACTTGTATGTAAGGCTGGGCAATATATCGACATCAATATATATATATCGTCTTAAATTTTGGATATCGTGATATGACACAAAGGTTGTCTTTTCCTGGTTTTAAAGGCTGCATTACACTAAAGTGATGTATATTTGATATTTGATTTTTCTCCATATTGACCAGCTCTACTTGTACTGTATTTAGTGCTTATGGACATTTGTATTGTATGTGTGTTTTATTTAGGAGGTGTTAGTTGACCTAGGCTGGGTGAGCAATGCCAGAGGAAAGGTGGAGGAAGAGGAGGGAGGGAGCGCACAAACAGAGAGAGGCAGCGGAGACGACTGCGATGATGAAGATGGCTGTGAAGCATCTGGTGTGGAGAACGGTGAGTCATAAACACATACACAAACACACAAACTGACATACAAACACACGAAAATAGAGGAACACACATTAGCAAACATACAGCCACACATATAAACACATGAATTGATGCACATTTCCAAGTTTGTCTTTTGCTTGTGCCAACATAAGGATTCAGAATCATACATAACACATCAGCATATAGACTGTACATACTCACACACACACACATACACACACACACACACACACACACACACACACACACACACACACACACACACTCACAGTTCATTGGCATGGTGGAGGTTTTAAAATGCAGCAGCTTCCACCACACATCTTGTGCCAGCAGGGAAATGCCCAGAGGGAGGGATAGAACTGAGAGATGGATTCAACTGTACTCTCTCTCTCTGTGTCTCTCTCTCTTTTTCCATCTCTCTTTCTGCTGGTCTCAGCAGTTTATTTCCTTCTCGGCCGGGATAAAGGATGCACTTTGCAACAACTAGGTCATCCCAAAAATGAAAAAATAAACCGTAATTATTCATTTATCTCTTGACATAGTCACCGGGCTCATGCTTATACATAATACATGGGTGTGTCACAGGGAGGTCTGGGGACCCCTTGGTGCATTGAGGCAATCACACAGAGTGAATGTAGTTCAAATTAACTGTAACTAGTGGGGTGCCCATTTGGAGTGCGGGCCTGTTTGGAATGGTCGGAAAATACTGGTTCCCAGTATTTTTATTTTCACAACTTAATTGTGTAAATTCACACAAACAACATGTGACACAAAATGCAGTTATAAAACGCTTGGTTCCCAGTATTGCTGCATGCAGCATTGTCGGATGGCGTGCCCATTCAAAGCGTTCTCGAGAATCCAAAAAATGGTAAATGGTAAATGAGCTGCATTTATATAGCACCTTCCTATCTTACCGGACAAAGCGCTTTACAATTTGCCTCTCATTCACGCATTCACATACATCGACGGTGGCTGAGCTGGATGTATGTATTTTCCGTTTCCTTCCGCTTTCTTTGTGCTGGAATTTTATTATAATTTTTCGGTGGATTGATTAGGACTATAATTGCTGACTGCTCCTCAGATCTCTGCAGTGTAAATTGAGTTTTCTCTCAATTTTTAATATTTTGTATTATTTTGCAGTGGCTCTGTGCTGAGTTTAGCACCGCCCATGACGATACTGATTGGTTTAAAGAAATGCCATTGAACCAGAGCATGTTTTCCTCCCATCCCCAAATGCTATGTGGAGTAGCCAGACCCTCCATCAGCACGCTTTGGGGGAGGGTCTGGCAAAGCGAGACTAGCTCTCCGTGAACCGCAATCAGCCGTCTAGGGATGTAGCAACTCCCTGCCCCAGCTGCTGTACTGCATATGTGGGAGACACACACTCATACATACACACGCACAGAGGTTCCTTGATTTATAGTTATATTTAAATTGTTGATCAGAAAATGTTGCTCTATGTTGAGGTTTATTGGCCAAATGTGTAATGTAATGTGTTCTGTTTTTGACTTGAATAACATTTTGGTGCCCAGTGTTCTCTGTAGCCTTACTGTGAGGTAACGGGAAGATTTAGCAAAAGAAACCAAGGGATTTCTTACATAAATTGTACCACTCTTTTCAATGCGAGAAGTCTGTTTTTGAGTACTGTATTAGTAGTAGTACTCAAAAGACTCATGCATTGTAGAGGCTTGTGAAAAAAAGGGATTTTAGTCGTAACCAATAAGCACCTAGAGTAAGTACTTTGTTTAAGTATTTCTTTCTAAATCTAAAGTCTATATATGTATATGTATATGTATATATATATATATATATATATATATATATATATATATATATATATATATATTTCACTTTGATTAGCAGTAATCAAAGTGAAAAAGAGAAACATTCACAAACGAATTACAAACAACATGAGTTTGTCAACAGATTTGATTGCCAGTAATTCTTTTTTATTCTTTTCTGTTTTATTTTTTGTTAGTTTTTTTAAATTCATTCATGAATAATTTGTAATGTTTACCTCCACCAAGGAGGTTATGTTTTCATTTGGGTTTCCTAGGTTTCTTTTGTTATTTTTTACTGTCGTTAACTTTGCGAGAAAGGGCTACACTTCTATATCACTGCAGCAAGAGGAGACGTTTAACCACTGGTTCAACTCATTATCCATGCTCCAACCTTCTTTCAAACTAGTCTGTGTTCCCACATAATAAGAGCAAAAAGATCCAGTATTTTGTCAAATATCAATGTCATGTCCAACCAGCGGTCAGAAAGACAAACACTCCTCAAAGTCTGCTCACACATTGCAGCTACACGCTATGGAAAGCTCCACTGTCCATGTCTATCTTTAGCTGGAAAGACATATATGTTGGTTAACTGGTCAACATACGAGAAGACACCGGACACTTTTATGGTGACGGAACTTTCCATGGTCATATTGGTGATGACACAGGCAAATTATTGTCAGCATAAACCAATACAGTCATAACAGTGTTTGTTGGTGGTGTTTTCTGTAATGTGTTTCTACTGTAATGTGAAATGTGCTGGAATAGAACAGAACAGAATAGACATTTGTTGTTGGAGGCGTTCTTGCTTTGTGGGATTGATTGTCATAATTTACTAAACCAGGGCTCAGTCTTCGGCATCATCACCTTGTTACACATCATCGGAGGTCATTTTACCCTTGTGAAATCTGGTGATGTCATCGGGTGGTGGGGTCTCTTTCCCTGAGGGCAGGAAGTAATAAGGGTCAAAGGTCATTGGCACGCTAATTATCACTGCTCTGTCCTCGTTATTACTGGAATTATGAGTGTGTATTCGTACAGTGATATAAAAATGATCTCCATTTAATTCAGTTCAATTCAAACAACTTTATTTATCCCTAAAGGGCAATTCAATTTTGCAGTCAACCAGTCACCTACACACGTCGTGTAAAAAATGATAGGAACCCCTGCTGTAGGATTGTACTGGTAAAGATTGCTATTGAAGTTAAGGGATTTTATGTAGCCATGGGCCGAAAACAAATCTAACAATAAGTACCCGAGTGTAATCTCCACATCAAAGTTATTACATTTACTGAAGTATCCAAAGTAAGACCATTAAGTTAAATGGGGGGATTGTGTGTGTGTGTGTGTGTGTGTGTGTGTGTGTGTGTGTGTGTGTGTGTGTGTGTGTGTGTGTGTGTGTGTGTGTGTGTGTGTGTGTGTGTGTGTGAGTGAGTGTGTGTGTTTTACAAGAACAAAACTGTATTTAAGATGTCACGCTGTAAAGCTTTGGTGAGAGTTAACTTAATTTAGAGAATATTTAAATGCAAATATTTGATAGTTTGGTTTATGCACATAATTCATACTCAGGATTTAAAAAAACAAACTCCTTTATTTCACAAAGCATGCAAACACTGTTGATATAGTAGCTGTGAATAGAAAACTTTGTTTATGACAAGATAAAACAAACATGTATGCCACCTTACGTGTTTGTTTCCTTACACTGCATCACCCAGCTCTAAAAGAAAGATATTTGTTGCTACATTTGTCATAACCTAACCTTGATGTGTCAGATCGGTGGAAACTCACGCCTCCCGCTGGGCCTGAAACTGGTACATTGGCTATTTAAAGAGAAATTTGCTGGTTATGATTTACCGAGCTGGTGGTTGAGTCTGGGGATCTTGAGTCTGAAGCCACAATGAATTCGTGAAGAAAGAATTACAATAAAGAGTGACAAAAGGGGATTTTCTGCATCTCTGCCCACTCAGCGGCATCTCTATGCATATAAACAAGCCTCGCACGCACTAAAGCTGAAAGAGTGATTCAGTATCAACCTGACCACACAGATCACAGGGATTTATTTCTTTTTTTTTAAATTATTTATACTTCGAATGCCTGCACTGTACATCTGAGTTAATGTATGTACAGTATAAAACAGCAACAAATAAATAAAGGCCAATCTGATTTTCTTTTGGATATGTCTTCCACAAAATCTGCCTGTTCCCGGTCTCTGACTCTCTCTTTAAAATTCTGCCTACAAAACACTTCTCTGAATCAGATTCACTGAAATGTGGCACTTATTACTTCACAGGCAAGGAAGAGCATAAAATGAAAATTCTGCTTGCTTGAGAAAGAGTCTTTACAAGTGTGTGGATGTGCATATACAAATTAATCTTTATGGCCTCTTGTTTGTGCGTGCGTGCCCGCCATGTGCTATACATGTGCGATTTAAGTGTGTGTGTGTGCAGGCGCTACATCTGTTACTGCACTATGTAATAATCTCTAACCGTTGTTTTCTCTTACACACACATGATTGGGCGTATGTTCTCGCTTTATCCCTGGGCTTGCAAATATGAACAAGGATGAATCATATTGAGGAAATATTATCCCTGTCTTCTAATTAATTCTCATGACATTTAATCTTTTGTTGAATACTGAAGAGGGACAAAAGAAGTGGAGGAAGAACGGTGGAGATGGGGTGCCAGGCGATATCTGAAATCAAACCTCAGATCTTCAACACCTCATTCATTGCCAAGCCTGTGTTTTATTTATGTTGGCCTTTTAAAGGTGCTTACACACCAACCAGACGGCCGACCGTCAGCAGAAAAGGCAGTCGGACTGATCAGTCGGGTCCCCAAGATCCAAAAAAATGCCTCAAAACATACTGAGGCGACGCCAACTTGAGCGTGCACGAAACGTAATACGTCTCCATAGCAGCAGGCGGCGCTTCTCCGTATTGTTTCCCAGAAAATGAAAACGGGCAGCTGATAGGACGAACACGTCACGTGGGTCTTTTTTCTCCAGAAATTCACAGCCAGACTGTCATGGCGGCTTGTTCAGAATACGATCTCATATTGTACCGAAATCGTTCACCGAAACTTGTTTCTGAAAACATTTTAAGCGAGAAATAGGCCATGCAGTTTCTGAATCTGTCTTCATTTCAGATCGACAAAGGTCAGTTTAAAAGATTTTTGTCTTTTTTGAGAGGCTCATCCGCTCCTCATTTCCGAGTGAGTCCCGACTGCCCTGTCTCCGACTGAGCATGTCGGGTCGGCCAAAATGAAGGCCGACAGCTCCTCGGACGGCCGACGGCACGGAACACACCGAACGGACTCGAGTCACCTACCTCGCCAGACGGTCCGACGGCCGATAATCGGCTCTGTGTGTCAGCGCCCTAACAGTAATAAGTTATTTTAGTCACAGCCTATTATTATTTGATTTAAGTCCATTTACAAGTTGATCTTAGCCCACTGAGGGAGAATCACTTGGCAAACATTGTTCACAGATGAAAAACAAAGAAAAAAGGCAGGCTTCTCAACATATGAGCATGTTAAAGCAAGTTAGTGGCATTTTTACAAAGAGGCAGTGAAGTCCAGCCAGGAAAGCTGATAATCTATTTTTTTCTCTTTCATTGTAGTCATGTTTTGTTGTAGTCAATGTTATACTAAAGGTTATTTACATGCAAAAGAGTATATTTTATTCATTATGCGGTTTGTGAATAGAAGAAGATACATGCCCATAGACACCAGAGGTCTAGGCATTAAATGGGTCATGCTAATTCATGCTAAAGTTGCTATGGAATTCTGTGTTACTGTCAGCAATCAGATACACCTTTTATACTTACTTTTATTAGCTATGTATTATTATTATTATCATTATTATTATTATCTGTTTTACCATGATGAGAAATCACACAAATGTATCTCACAGATGCCATCAAACACAGTCTGTTACAGTTATTCTTCTATTACTATTCTTCATTTAGTCATTCCTCATGCTCATCCTCCCCTCCCAGTGAATTCACCAAGATTAAACCGATTGATTTTCTCTCCTCAAACCAGCACAATCCCTTCTTCAACTGCCTCTTCTCTGATCTCTCTGTTCCCCCAGACATATCCAGGTCCTAAAATGTCAATAATGTAAATGTAATCACAGCTTCTCTTCTCTTCTTTTCTCTCCTCTTCTCATCTGTGTAACCAATGAAATGCTGTGTCATTATAATAGATGTGCTTTAAACTGGGACGGTGGTGGTGGATGCAGAGATGGGGATACCAAAGCCTCCAGGTGTCCATGAGTCATGTTACAACCACTAATGTCTGGAAAGTCTGGAAAGCACCGATTCCTTTTCCTTTTCCCTTACAAGAAACCTTATTTTAAATATAACACATCTGTTTGAAGCTACAAAATTCCCACTATGACTATACTGTATGTCTTACAGTTTCATGTTGTCCAAAAAACCCCAGAAAGAAGCAGATTCTGCAAAAAAAACATGGATAAACACATTTTAAGCAGGTTTCACTCATAATATATATATTCAGAAACGTATCTTTACCAAGTAGAGGATGTATATGTATGTATGTGTGTGTGTGTGTGTGTGTGTGTGTGTGTGTGTGTGTGTGTGTGTGTGTGTGTGTGTGTGTGTGTGTGTGTGTGTGTGTGCGTGCGTGCGTGCGTGCGTGCGTGCGTGCGTGCGTGTGTGTTTTTATGTAAGAGTATGTGAATGTACGTGAATTTTGTGAATGTGTACTTGGAGGGGCACTCAGTTGCTGTAACCATGGTTACCAGGTGGTCCGTCCTCCCATGGGGCCTTATTTAATGACAATAAAGAAAGAGAAAAAGAGAGAGAGGGAGGGAGAGAGACTGAAATGGAGAGATAGAGAAAGAGAGGAGGGATGGCAGATTTTGTGCCATCTCTCTTGGCCAAGTAACATTTTCAGAATCTGGTTAAAGAGTAGTTTTATTTGCAGTTACAATGCTGTCAGTATTTGGTTCTTATCATCATCCTGCACTAAATAATGGACATACAACTGGGTACTGTACATTGCTGAACCATTTTCTATTTATTGGCTTGCCTCCATGTATCTTTCCACCATCATCTCTGCCTTGATCCTCTGGCCTCTCCCCCACTTCCCTGGGGCCACATTCACAAAGCCTTTAGAATACATTTCATCTTAAAGGGAGAGTCCAGTGTTTTCCATGTTACCACTCTGCATGAGGACAGTTTGATCTGCATTCATAAGCATCTCTCTAAAGGGAGCCAGAATGAACAATAAAAACCCTGGCGAGGCTCCTAATCTGCACCCGTGACTATAAAAGTTCCCTGAGCGAGCCTGTGGATCGGTTTGATCAGTGCTATAATATGAAACGGCTTTCTTTTTGTACATGCATACACTGGAGAACATGAGGGTGAACATGAGTTTTAAACATGCTATGAATGCAGTCAGTATCCCACCGATACAGAAGCTTTACTCTGGATATCCAGACTGAAGCATGTTCTTCCTATCATGCTTTGTTTTCACAAGGTTTCAATAGAGCAGCCCTCTTTCTTTAGAATTATACGTATAAACAACTAATGAGGAATATGCAGTACAAACAAAACGCATAACGGTTTATTGTATATTGAAGAGATATATGTCAATACTGAATATATCAGCAAAATGTTCATCAACCCTGTAATGTTTTACCCACCTAGTTGTGGTTTAACTTAAACAGTGAAAAAGGCCAGGGCTGATTTGAAGCACAATGTGAGACAGGTTATTTTTCAATATCTAACCAAAACTATTATCTTTCCCTTTCCTTAAAGGTCCAGTGTGTAACGTGTTTAGTTGTTCATTATCAGAATCTGTGTTGCCCGTTCACAAACTTGTCCTTCTTCATGAATATTTACCACCACCATCAATTCCAAGTATTCCTATTGGCTTGAAATTTTACATTTGCATTCGTGTGAACTGGGGTAGACACTCCATATTCATGTGCCATCTTGAAATACGTTAAGGGACATACAGGACATACTGCTCCGCTTTTCGCGTTTTTGCTGTCACCTGATAAACTCAGGTGCTGCTAATGCTGCTAATGGGTATCGTAGCTTCCCTGCCCCAGCAAGATTGAAGAAGGAAACATGGAGGACCACACGTATTCAAAATCCAAATTTCGGGAACAGGAGTCTTCTTCTTCGCCCAGAAAAAGAAAAAAGGATATTGAAAAGAGCAAGAGACCGGCTTTTTGAAGCGTGAAGGCTACCGTAGCTGTAATACGTAAAAAAACAAAAAAAACAAAAACAAGTGTTGAATATATTTTTCTTATTTTCTTACAATTTTCTTATTGTCAACAAATCCCATTAGAAGAAGACCAAAACCAACAATAAATTGATCGTACTTGCCGGTACTGCTTATTCCTCCCTGCCTTCTCCCTCCATTGTTGTCCAAATTAGAACACATGAATGAGCTACACTGCTATGACATGTTTCTTTGACAAAGATGAACATCCACACTTTAGTTTATATTTTGAGTGAGGCCCACATACTTTTGAGCACACTACGGCTGAAAATAGTGCCCAACAAATACACTACTTACTCCTGTTAGAGTAATGTTTGCTAAAAAACAACAGTGCCAAGCTGCTTTAGGAATTGATATAGCCTTCAATTTTTTTAATTAAGTAAATAATCGTTACCTGTTTTTAAGAGGGGCGGCAGGGTGGTGCAGTTGTTAGCACTGTCGCCTCACAGCAAGAGGGTTGGCTTGGGCTTGGCCCTTTTATGTGGAGTTCGCTTGTTCTTCCCGTGTAAGCGTGGGTTTTCTTTATATTCTCTGGCTTCCTCCAACAGTCCAAAGACATGCAGTTTAAGTTATTTGTTGACTCTAAATTGCCCTTTGGTGTGCATGTGAGCATGAATGGTTGTCTGTCTCTGTTTTTCAGCCTTGTGATTGCCTGGCGATCTGTCCAGGGTGCAGCCTACTCTGCCTCTCACCCAATGTCAGCTAAGATCAGCTTCAGCCCCCCATGAAAACGATGGATGGATGGATGGATGGATGGGTGGATGGGTGGATGGATGGATGGGTGGATGGGTGTGTGGGTTCCGGAAGTCAGAAATTATTGAGATACAGACTAACACATTGTTGGTTTTGTTGTTTTCTTAAAATATTTGTTAAGAATAACAAAAATATAACATTAAATATATTCTCCAACCTGCTTCCCCTGACTTTTGTCTGGTATGTCCTGAATCCATGGTTGCCAGTAAAGGTAATCTAGGCAGCAATTATGATTCCACCAAAATCCATTTAGAAAAGCAAATGAATTTAACATAAGTTAAATGTGTACCAATCTCATGTATTATTACAATTTCCTTTGTTATTAATAATCTGGCTGCTCTCCTGTTTTAATTGCTGCTCTTTAACTGTTTTTTGCCCCTAGCTTGTGGTATATATATATACATATACACAGTGGGGCAAAAAAGTATTTAGTCAGCCACCAATTGTGCAATTGTTCTCCCACTTAAAAAGATGAGAGGCCTGTAATTTTCATCATAGGTACACTTCAACTATGAGAGAAAAAAAATTCAGAAAAATCACATTGTAGGATTTTTAATGAATTTATTGGTAACTTATGGTGGAAAATAAGTATTTGGTCAATAACAAAAGTTCATCTCAATACTTTGTTATATACCCTTTGTTGGCACTGACAGAGGTCAAACGTTTTCTGTAAGTCTTCACAAGGTTTTCACACACTGTTGCTGGTATTTTGGCCCATTCCTCCATGCAGATCTCCTCTAGAGCAGTGATGTTTTGGGGCTGTCGCTGGACAACATGGACTTTCAACTCCCTCCAAAGATTTTCTATGGGGTTGAGATCTGGAGACTGGCTAGGCCACTCCAGGACCTTGAAATGCTTCTTACGAAGCCACTCCTTCGTTGCCCGGGTGGTGTGTTTGGGATCATTGTCATGCTGAAAGACCCAGCCACGTTTCATCTTCAATGCCCTTGCTGATGGAAGGAGGTTTTCACTCAAAATCTCACGATACATGGCCCCATTCATTCTTTCCTTTACACGGATCAGTCGTCCTGGTCCCTTTGCAGAAAAACAGCCCCAAAGCATGATGTTTCCACCCCCATGCTTCACAGTAGGTGTTCTTTGGATGCAACTCAGCATTCTTTCTCCTCCAAACACGACGAGTTGAGTTTTTACCAAAAAGTTCTATTTTGGTTTCATCTGACCATCTGACATTCTTCCAATCCTCTTCTGGATCATCCAAATGCTCTCTAGCAAACCTCAGACAGGCCTGGACATGTACTGGCTTAAGCAGGGGTACATGTCTGGCACTGCAGGATTTGAGTCCCTGGCGGTGTAGTGTGTTACTGATGGTAGCCTTTGTTACTTTGGTCCCAGCTCTCTGCAGGTCATTCACTAGGTCCCCCCGTGTGGTTCTGGGATTTTTGCTCACCGTTCTTGTGATCATTTTGACCCCACGGGGTGAGATCTTGCGTGGAGCCCCGGATCGAGGGAGATTATCAGTGGTCTTGTATGTCTTCCATTTTCTTATAATTGTTCCCACAGTTGATTTCTTCACACCAAGCTGCTTACCTATTGCAGATTCAGTCTTCCCAGCCTGGTGCAGGTCTACAATTTTGTTTCTGGTGTCCTTTGACAGCTCTTTGGTCTTGGCCATAGTGGAGTTTGGAGTGTGACTGTTTGAGGTTGTGGACAGGTGTCTTTTATACTGATAACAAGTTCAAATAGGTGCCGTTAATACAGGTAACGAGTGGAGGACAGAGGAGCCTCTTAAAGAAGAAGTTACAGGTTTGTGAGAGCCAGAAATCTTGCTTGTTTGTAGGTGACCAAATACTTATTTTACCGAGGAATTTACCAATAAATTCATTACAAATCCTACAATGTGATTTTCTGGATTTTTTTTCTCATTTTGTCTCTCATGGTTGAAGTGTACCTATGATGAAAGTTACAGGCCTCTCTCATCTTTTTAAGTGGGAAAACTTGCACAATTGGTGGCTGACTAAATACTTTTTTGCCCCACTGTGTGTATATATATATATATATATATATATATATATATATATATATATATATATATATATATATATATATATATATATATATATATATATATATTGACTAAGGCTGGTACACACACATACACCCACATAAACACACACACACACACACATACAGAAATCAAGGGATACATCATCACTCATCGCTGGTAGTGGTGTGTGTGTGTGTGTGTGTGTGTGTGTGTGTGTGTGTGTGTGTGTGTGTGTGTGTGTGTGTGTGTGTGTGTGTGTGTGTGTGTTTTAATAAGCAGTATGATGATAAATCCTCAGGGCAGGAGATGCAGCTCATTAAATAATTACACATTCACGTTCTCTCACTGTCTCTTTCATTCAAAGTGACTTAAGGCCCTCTCTTTTGTTCAACTCACCCCAAGAGATATACAAGAATTGATGAAATGCTGCACTTTGGAGAATATCTACTGAACAACCATGAGCACGGTTGACTCGGTGAAGTCAAGCTATCAACATACCCTAAACCTCTTTAAAGCATCTCCTATATTGGCTGTCATGTCCTGTTCTATCCCTCCCTCCCTGCCTGCCTGTCAATCAACCTGTTTGCCTGTTTATGTATTTCTCTCTACACCTGAGTAAGTTTGTTCATCTTATTAGACATCATCTGTTTATTAATCCTCTGTGAAGGGATGCTGTTATTCAAGTATGTGACTTTTTGAAAGAAGTCCTTGCTTTGTCTCGCTTTCTCTCTCGGCACCTCCAGCTTCACTCCTCACGTATTCAAATGAGCATTCACATGTCACACACATCAGACAACACCCCTACTGGTGTGTGTTGATGTGCAACCTTCAACCAGTCCCTCTGCCGAGTTCATGCTTTCATCCACCTCCAATCACTGTCCCTCGCTGCATTCACGCTGCAGTGTTCAGCTCTTCTTTTTTTCCGACGTGTTTACTCCAAAGGTTTTATGATTCCACAGGCGGCTCTGCTTAACCTCGGTGAGTGTGACCTTGGGAAGATGCTTCGCTGCAAGTCAAACCGTTAACTGTTATTTTAGTCATTTGAAAACAAGCAATAGCCATTAACCTGTCCTGGAGATCACATTTCAGACTATGTTACCGCACATTTAATTTGGGACCAGAGGAACAGGTGACTTGGATACAAACTAGATAATCTGACCAGTTTTTGGGATATTAGCCAGTGGATTAACTTGATTATGAAGTGAGTCTTTCACTCCATTACAAAACAACACAACAAGCAAACATACCTTTTAGTAACATTCATACAATCTCCAGTTTAAATTATATTTTAAAAATGAATACATCAGTCAGGTTTATTAGAGCAGTACTTTCATATTTCAGGTGTATTGATTGATCGATCTATGGTAAATAATGCATCACCACATGCCTGTTTTTCTATCAACCCAAAGTAAAAAATGATGGACATGAGGTGATGCTTAAAATGAGTTTGCCACCTCAAATCATTTTTAACCATGCAAGTGGCGAGGTGCAAGGGATAGCAAGGTCGGCTGGACCACACTTTGGTCCAGACAGAAATATTTCAACAACTGTCAGATGGGTTTAACTGGAAATTCTAATCACTTTGGCTATCTTATAACTTTTCATTTCAATTTGTCCACTACTTTGTTTCATGCCTAAATACCAGCAAAAGTGACCATCAGACACTGCTGTACTTTTGTGTCTTATTGATAGATAGCAAATGTAAGCATGCTAACACGCCAAACTAAGATCATTAAGATGGTAAACATACAGTATCTGCTTAACGTCAGCTCGTTAACATTTAGCTCAAAGCACCGCTGTGCCTCTTACAACACAGTTGGAAGCTAAGACCAAAGAGCCGGTCAAAGTAAAACCCAACAAGTGCTATTTTATGTACATTTTAACACTGATTGACTTCTCTGCGTAATCCCTTCTAAATAAGTTATACCATAGAATGCTTAGAGCTGCTAAAAGTTCTCATCCCTTCTTTTTGAGATGAGGAACATTATCACTCAGGATATTACAGTGTAAACATAAGTATTAAATGCTTGAAAACATTGTGGCAAATTACCCACCAGGGACACATTTGCTGATTTTAGTGTCTATAGATTCTTGTCTTAATAAGTAAGGTGACTTGCAGGCCAATTTAACAATACTCTTTATTAAGTCCATAAATAACGAGATGAAAGCAGTGAAGAAAATTAAGAGATACAATACAGTATCAATTTATAATTTGATTCTGAAAAGTACTTGCTCTTCCTGCTCTGCGTGTGTATATGTGTGTGTGTGTGTGTGTGTGTGTGTGTGTGTGTGTGTGTGTGTATCCTCCCTGGGGAACTGAGGCTGAAGTAATGAAATGCTCATTACTGATTCAGCTAGAAATGCTCGGGATACATTTACACGCCTACACACACACTAGCTATCCAGACGCTTTCCAAGGTCACCTCACATCATGTGTGTGTGTGTGTGTGTGTGTGTGTGTGTGTGTGGGTGTGTGTGTGTGCGAGAGAGAGAGAGAGAGAGAGAGAGAGAGAGAGAGAGAGAGAATGAATGTATGTTGTATACATACAAATTGAGAATAGACAAGATTGAGCATAATTGGGGCCTAAATTGACAGTTCTGAACAATACACCACAGCCATCTCATATCAAACATCATTAACACACACACGCACACACACACACACACACACACACACACACACACACACACATATTCAGTCATTTACCTTGATGCTGCCAGTTCACCTTTGCTGTCAGTTCACTTTCCAACTTTCACTCATTAGATGCATCCCCGACATCCTTTCATTACTCCATCCACATGCACAAGCACACACTTGTACTGTATATCGAACATAAACACACACACACACACACACACACACACACACACACACACACACAAATATGTAAACTACCGA
>CM042322.1:31153610-31288610 GCA_023566125.1 Zingel zingel | reverse complement strand
AGTTCAAGCTGAAGGTCTTCACTGTATAGCAGCAGTGTGCTCACAGCGAGGGCACACTTGTGAGGACGTATTAATGTTGAAGAGAACTCAGCACAGATATGCAAAACAACCACTTACACGATACTTCAGACCATTTACAGATGGCCACGCAGCATAATGGAGAATTTGACAGTTTGGCCTGTAAATCTGTGCGGACTGAAGCCCATCCGGCACTTTTCTTTCATAGAATCATGCATCTTTTTAATCATCTTTTCAGTCATGCAAGCTGGGTGATTAATTTGATTTCTGCAGCAATTACTGTATGCTGAGAGTTTCAACTGTGTAACACTAGCTCAAATGTTTAATTCTTCCAAAAATTACTCTTTAATGGTTGAGATCTCTCCCAAGAAACTGTCATCTGGTAGTTTGACATTTCTACACATATAATACCTTTTATGGTCTTGGTAGTGGAAAAACTGAGTTAAGACTATTTTCTTCTCAAGATGTACAGTGTGCAGAGTTGTAAAAGTACTACAGAAAGGGATGTAACACCTTCCATTTTAACTTCAATTTCACTTGTAAACTGCCACAGCCATCTTGACAGAAAGCTCTGAGTAAAAATAAGAATATCCTAAACAATAAAAAGCACCTAATACAAGGAAAGACTAAATATGGCCTGTATGTAAGAGCAAAAAGACACAACCTCCTGCCAGAACAATGAATAATTGAACATCTCGTTGTCATATGTAAACACACACAAAAAGTGTCACAGTGGCTGGTCTCCATAATGTATTAATGAAAACTGCAATAGTGAGATAATATTTAAGACATCCAACAAAATACATATTATATATTTAAGGCTTTTTCTGAGTCTGATACATGTGTTATCAGCTTGTCTATGTATCCAGTGAAGACAAGAGATGGAGTATAAGAGAGTGATCAGAGTACAGCTGAGCCCAGGTCCAAACGTGAATTAAATGTAATTCATGTTAATTAAGACTATCAAGTCCTCCTGGCTCTCTGTCAAGTCTCAACCCCCCAAACTACACACAACAGCAGGACAGACAACTGGAATACTGATTAATACATTCAAAATGAAGCAAATGAACCAGCTGAAGGACACTGTGTGCAATTCTGTCAGTTTTTGACTGACTTTCTCATCATCATTTTGTCCCATATAGTTTTTTCCCTCATAAATGTATCTACTGTCATCACCTGAGACAGTTTATTCAATAAGGAATGTGAGATGACTACAACAATACCATTAAGAGCCAACATGTGTGAGTTATCTGGGCAGCGAGCCCAAATACCATGTTAGCTGGCAGGATGCTTTCAACACTTAATTTGTCAAACAAGTATGCTATTATTTGATTACTATTTAAACTTTATACCCAAATCAGATGAGAATTTGGATTGGAGCCCACCCCTTCATCTTTTACAGCTCTTGCTAGGCGGCCTCCATAAACTTATCTGTATGTGCACGGGTGTGTGTTGGTGTCTTACCAACACACACCCGTGCACATACAGATAAGTGGATATATAAAAGAGTGGGCAATTGACAGCAATTTTTGACTTATGAAAAATGTTTAAAAAAAAATATATATATATATATATATATATATATATATATATATATATATATATATATATATATTTTATGAACGTATAAACTTGAAAACATAAAAGCTCTCTTGGGTAATAGTTCAAATGTTATCGTCCGGAAAGTGAAGATGAACTGTAAGCCACTAACTGCTACTGTATCTGTGGATCACAGGTTTAAATGAGATATATTTGCAGTAAATGACGTGGGACTCTTGTTAGTGCATATTTGTATATGATACCGAGCGATGTTTTTCACATCAGCATAGAAGTGACTTTCTGTTGTTCCTCTTGTATTGTGTTGACATAATGGTTCTCAGCATGTGTGTTGAGGCACATTGGTGTGCCATGGAGGGAGCTGTGCTGTGTGTCATTGTCAAACAAAATCATTAAATGTACTTTATCAAGGTTTAACAGCTCTTTGTGTGTAGAAATTCTAATGTTGTTGTAGCAGTATGCAGGAACACCAGGATGCAAAAAACAACTAGTTAGCTACAGTAGTATGGTTTTTCTCCCCACACTCTTAAAACTACTGTGCTAATTTATTCAACTTAACCAGTGACTCTCATGTGAAATGTAAAGAGACCTACTGTAATCCATGGTGTCCTGCTACTCTGTTGTGTCATTAATCTGCAGATTAATATCCTCAGTAATAAACAGTTTTCAAATACAGTTTGTACTTTGTCTTTTATATATTGTGTAACAGTCCAAATGGAAGATGCATGTGGGAGCCACAAACAGGTCGGACACAAAGTGTAAAATAGCAAACACGATTTGTAAATAATAAGAATGATAATTCGAAAACTTCTTTAATTGAAATGTCTATGATAGAAAATAAAATATGACACAGAGTGGTGGTCCTCTATGTATACATGGCAACCTGCGTACAGAGTTTGCAATGTGGTTAAAATTCGAATTTTGAGCTGTAATTGTAGCACTTTCATACTGCAGATATTTTCATTTGTCATTTATCTTAAAATAAAATAAAGACTTCATTTAGAAACATGGGTTTGGGTTGTTTTTGTTTAGCGATGTATTTTACCGTCAGAGTAACCACCATGTCTGGGTGTCTAAAATGGGTTTAAACAGAAGTTTGGTGCCATCAGAGCCTTGTGTGTATATATATGAGAATGCAGCTGCAGCTCTTTGGCTTCTGGCCCTTTGAGAGATTACTGTGATTGGATTGGCATGGTGAGGAAGTTGGCACAGATCACTTGGTTGGCTGAGGAAACTGCCAGGGGATGATGTGAAATAAAGACATCATTGAATGCATACTGCCACAGAGAGAGAGAGAGCAAGAGAGAGAGAGAGAGAGAGAGAGAGAGAGAGAGAGAGAGAGAGAGAGAGAGAGAGAGAGAGAGAGAGAGAGAGAGCATGAAGGATAAAGACTGCGAAAAGGTGGAGTGCTCCCATTACTCATCCTGATGTTGGCACAAGACAGTCCCACCCATATATTCTGTTTCAGTCTAAGAATGTTGTTTCAAGATATTTATGCAACTTTCTTTTTATCCATTATAATGTCCTCTTCATTCATGGGAAAGGTGTGTTTTTCCTGGATTTATTGGGGTGGCTGTGGATCAGATATTGAGCAGGGTCGCCCCTTAACATAGGCGGTTCGATTCCAGGCTTTTCCGGCCACAAGACAGTTGTGCAAGACACTGAACCCCAAGTTGCTCCCTGGGTGCTATATGTAGCTGTCCACTGCTCCTAATGCTTAGGATGGGTTAAATGCAGGGACTACATTTTACTATGTTGTACTGTACGATTGCATCCTTACCTGGAAGCAAATGTCTGATGCACTTCAAGGGCCAGTATACTGCAGACCCCTGAACATACAGTAAGAACACAGAGACAGAAAAGGCAGGCAGCAGGCAGAATGAGAGGCAAAGAAGATAAAACTAGGATGAATCAGAGTTCATGACAGGGAGAAGGAGTGAGACAGGGGATTTGCAAGATGTTGTTTCAACAAGCTGGTGAGGTTGCTGCTCTGATGAATAGTATCCTTCCTCTGTGCCAGCACTAATGAAATCAGAGCTTTGATAATTTGAAATCCTATTTATGTTCCTATCCTCATCAGCCTTTGCAGCCTTCGAGACACACATTATATCAGATTACTCACTGTGAACACGTTGCAGTTCCACATGGTTCAATAGCTGTTTTACGTTTTACCTATAAAAACATGACCAGAGGCTTTCTAGGTACTGAGAGCCATGTGGTGATCACCCAGGAAGCACACCTACCACCATATTGACATAAAAACAACACAACTGGATTTATAATTGATTTATACTAGCTACAAAGGTTAAATGAGGAAATGTATGACCTGCACTGGTAAGCATATATTTGTAATTCTGGGTATATTTATCTGGAAAGGGGTCCATGTTTTTTTTTTTTCTGATTTGCCCAAATGAAGTTCGAGTTCAACTTATGTGTCTGAATAACAACCTAAGACTGAAGAACACGCTCTTGTCCCTTTCAGCAGTAAGTAACACCATCCAGAATAAGCTTTACTGACCAACATTAGATCTTTAGCCTCTCTTATCCCTCAGCTATTCAAATCTTTCAGTTACTTTGATTGTGAATGTACAGTACAAAGTAAAAGATCCATTTTTTTGGGCTTCTCCACCTTTAATTTGACAGGACAGCTAGGTGAGAAAGGGGAGGAAGACATGCAGGAAATCATAACAGTTTGGATTCGAACCCTGTGTCAAACGTGTAGAGAAGGGTAGGACCCAAATGCAGTTCAAACTAGAGATTTATTTAAATGAAGAAAACACTAAAGGCAACCCACGACACGAAACACAGAGAACACACTAACAGGAAAAACAAAAATCCCACAACAGACAAGGGAAACAGAGAGACTAAATACACAGGGTAATGAACACTAACAAGGGACAGGTGATACAAACAGGTGGAACACATCAGGGCGGGGCAGAACAATCAAACAAGGCGGGAAACCAACAAAGACAGGAAAAAGCTAGACAAGACAAGGGAGACCAGACAGACTACAAAATAAAACAGGAAACAGAACATAACAGAAAAAACAAGACTACCACAATAAAACAGAACAAAATACCAAAACCCTGACACCCTGGACATAAACCTCTCAGTATATGTGCGCCTGCTCTACCCACTGAGCTAACCCGGCCGCGATCCATGGTTTTCTAAAGCTTTTGGGTGTTGTTAGGGAAATTCCTGTTATAATCATATTTTTGCTAATATGAATATATGTGTCTCATTTATCCACCATAAAATGAATAACAGTGTGTTAGGTTGTTTTGAAAATGAGTACAAGAAAGCTCATCATAAAAGTATTTGGCCTGGAAGGGAGGTTGAGGCCTCTTTCTTGTGTGAGAGGGTTCTGAGAGATGAATGATTTATCTTCCCATAAGGAGATGTGTGTGTAAGAGTTGAATTGATAGGTGGATATAGGATAAGAAAAGAGTCCTAAGATAAGAAAAAGTCCTGACCAAAGAAAGGATGTAATGACCTCTTTGGTGAGATCATGTGCATCTTGCTGTTGTCTGCAGTTAGTGTGTGTTATTTTAAAGTAAGAGCTGAGAAGAGGCTGCCTCTTCTCAGCTCTTACTTGCCACCAGTGTCATGCAGCCATACCTGCATGACACTGGTGGCTCTTGCTTGCTTGATTTGAATAATGTATTTTCTGGTATTTGATTTCCAACTCTCATCTGCACTAGACAAGTACAGATGTTTCAGTTTCTGCGACAGTGTGTGAAAGATCCTTTAATGTACGGCAGTGGTGTGACACTAGTATAAATGTGGATTGGTTGTTTAGGACTCATTAAACCCTGAAAGCTGATCAACTTCACTTGGCAGCCTCCTTATCCACAGTCTACAATGCCAACATAGAGCAGTTCTGCTGAAGCAATCAAGGATTAGGTGTCTTGCTGACGGGCACTTTAACATCAGTTCATTTCTTGTGAAAGGAGAGCATTGTATCATCTAACTCACCTTAACACACCCATATCATCCCAATCCTCTATTCAATGCTCTAAACCAATAATTATGTCTGGTAAACTTAAAATAACATTTTTTTTGCCACTTAGGGACAGCTGAAACAAGCTACAAGCAGTCATATTATCCCCTTTTAAGTTAGCAAATTTGCCTCTTTACACATTCAGCATATACAGAGCAACATTCATTTGTGGTCTTGTTTCTGTGCACCTAATGCATGTAAGTCCAATATTCTCTCTGCTTGGTCTACACCAACTCCTGAGGGAAATATCTGGCTCTTTAGCTGCTAAATGTCTACTTTGTTGAGCCACACCACAAGCTTAGCTAAGAAGTCACAATCTTCTCCTCTGTCTGTTCTCTCAGCATTAACTTCACGCTGTTTTCAGGTTGAAGCAGGTTCACATTGACCTGGATGCCAGCCAGTCATTCACTCCCATGCCATTTTGTCAGCGTTTATTGACTATGGCTCAGAGATCTTATCTTAAATGACAGATAGTTTGGATCGAGTGTGGCAGGTAAGCTATTAAAGTTTCATCATGTATGATTTATCATTTGTAGGTGTGTGTTCAGTATGCAACAGGTGTTGGTGGGTATGCTTTGTGATAGACACATGAAGAGTGTATGCTGTGTCTTGAGAAAGCATTAATCATTTCTTGGTTCAGTCCTGCTATACTACAGAATGACTGACATGTGAGTCAAGAGTGCCAATAGTTTAAAATCTGGTGGTTAGAAAATATCTGTCATTCTGATTTGTAGACTTGAAAGGAAATATGTAAAGTATAACAGAGAAATACTTTGCTGCTATGACATTACAGGTCGTAGCAGGCTAAGCTGCCTTGTCTTTCATCATTTTTCTCCCTGACACCTTCACGCTGTGATGCATCTCAAGCATGCACTTGGAAATCCAGAGCCCAAGATCTATGTGCATGTCATTATATTAAAAGTGTAAGTGTGTGTGTGGAGAGCAAGGTGCAAAGGATAGCAAACAGAGAATAGATTAAACAAATGGTGAGTATTAAAGTATTACAACATTCTACTCTGTGTGTGGGCTTATTTAAGATCAGATAAAATAGGGCAGGATGTTCAGATGAGGAGAAAATAGAAGAAACAAGAGACCGCCACTGAGTTTAAAAGAGATCAAGAACTGTGCTAAACTGATGAAACTGGTTCAGTCCTGTGATTAATTCCAGTGTCTATCTGACCTGGCTTGACTAGCCTCATATTAAGTCTTCAGAAAAATCTCAGAGGTTCAAAACACTATAGAGATTTGGAGGGAATGTTATTTCTATGTCTGAGTACGACAGGATTTTATAGTTTGTCCTTTGTGCAAACAAGACCGGTTACCTAACTGACAACATTTAGACATTGTTGGCTCAGTGGTCTGGCCTGCGCCGACACTGAAATCCTGCACAAAGCTGGTGCCAGAAAGAAAATTGAGATGACACTTGTACTCATCCACAAACAGTATTCACATTGTTACATGAATTAATGACCTGATATTTTTTTCTGATAGCAGTTTAAACCAGTTTCCACTTTTGGTTGATGTGGAGCTCAGTTGCCTTTTACTTAAATTCATGGTGGATTATATTGATGCTTTTTTTATCATTCTATGGTGATTCTCATTCAAAATATGGCAGTAAAATGCCATTCTTCCACTGGATCTGAAGACAGGTACAGTCTGAGAGAAAAACTGGTATTTGACATGTTCATCACTTTCTCTCTCTGTGAACAGATATACAACGGCTTTTTCCCTGAGGGCTTAAGGTGGCTGGTATCTGCCCGTCTCTTTTAACTCACTCATTAATACTAATGGCACTCGCCTGCCAAGGCCATAAAATCATTGGCTGGATTAACACTTGAACTGACGTTACTATAGGTGTGTACATGGAGTTTAGCATGTGTGGGATTATGTAAAAGTGGGACTCTTATTTCTCTTCTTTGAATGAGCTGGGCCATGAAGGTGTGTCTTTTGGTTGACCTGAAGGTGTGGCTCAACTGTTGTTCTAAAATGAGATGTTCCAGCCAAAAACAAATGTTTTTTGTATTTGACCTGGACGTTGTCCTCAAACAGCCAACAAAGTGGTACCAGTTGTTAACTCTGGTAAATTCCATGATACTCAATTTTATAGTAAAAGTTGTGACATTTAATTTAAATTCAATATGGACAAGAAAGGTGCTAGGTTAGTGATACATACTGAAGATCTGTGCTTTCATACCTGGCTTCATTTTTACACCTTGCAGTGATGTTTTTTCTCCTGTGTGTGATTATTGACCAGCTGAACCAAATGGCAGGTAAACGCAGAGCAACCACGTGGTAATCCCTGACTTTACGGGTTGATGAGGACCAACTGAGTGTACCACAGGCTACACATGTCACGGTGTTGAAACACAGGTGTAAATGATAAAATGAATGATGTTTTAATTCTATTTTGCTGCTTCTGTTTGGTATTTTGCATGCTGTGGAAAAAGTCTTATTGACGAGTGTGCTGCAATGGAAGGATACATTTCACTTTTTTTTTTGCAATTATTTGCTAATGTATTGGGTTGAGTGTGCAGTACATGGCCAAAACTAAACTCTGATCAAAGTATATTAACACTATATCTGAGTCAAATCATGGACATTGCTGTTCATCGTCAGTGCCCCAACCCCCAGGCTTCTCAGGCACCCTGGACACCTTAACATTACACCCATATGTGATTGTTGAGCATCTTATTATAAATCCATGGCTGCTGTAACCTCCTCCACTCTTCTTCCATTTAGTCAAAAGAGAATTAGTGAGGTCCAACACTGATGTTGGCTGATAAGGCCTGCTTGCATTCAGGTTCATCCCAAGGGTGTTGAATGGGGTTGATGTCATGTCGAAACACAAAAGGAACTTCCTCCAAACCATTACCACAAAGTTGGAAGCACACTGCTGCCTACCAACAGCCTGGGTCTGTCTGAGGTTTCTCCCTAAAAGGAAGTTTTCCTCACCAGTTGAGATTTCTCCCTAAAAGGACGTCTTTCCTCGCCACTAAATGCTTGCTCATGGGGGAATTACTGGAATTGTTGGGTCTTTGTAAATTATAGAGTGTGGTCTAGACCTACTCTATCTGTAAAGTGTCTTGAGTTATGATTTCATACTATAAATAAAATTGAATTGAATTGAATTGAATTAAAATAGTGTAATGTGCTGTACCATTACTTAGAACAAAGGGAGAGCCCAGACAGTCTACACTTTTGGCCACATAATATATATTCCAGTCTTGAGCGCTGGGTGATAGGACTTGTCATGAACTGGTCATGTACAGTATGTGTAGTGAAGGACAGTGGTGTTTTTACTGTACTGAGCATTACATGGTTGCCCATCCACCATTAAAAAATCTGTTTAGAGTTTTTTGAAGAGAATATTGTGACAAAGAATACTGAGGCACAGTACACTGAGTTCTGCTAATGTACGGCATGTATTAATTAACATGCCTTAACCTTTAGACTAACCTGTGTTGCATTAACAGTACTCACACTGTTACCTTCACACTCATCTGCCACATCCAATTTAAAAGTAATTAGGGTGTATTGAAACCCTTTGTTGATTTAATTTCACCTACATTTTGATTTAATTTTAGCTGCATATCTGAGATGTGAGTCAGATTTCAGGGTTGCCAGTCAGATTTCAGGACTGCCAGTGACCTTTCCAGGCCAGCCTTTGGACCTGGCACTGCTGTTGGGAAGGATGTAGAATGTAGGAAGATTGGAGAGCATCTGACAGCTCATTAGTCACGTCCACCAACCCAGCCAGATTGAGCCAGAGGAAGGCACTGAATCCCTACCAGCCGCTGATTTCCCTGCAGGGATACATAGCGTGTTTACTCCTTTGGGTGTTGTTTGAGTCAGGTTTAATTTTCAGAATGTTTTTTTTTTTTTCTTTCTTTTTTCTTCCCATTTCATATATTTACTAGCAGAAAAAAATGTACCCTTGAACCTTAAATCCTGACCTCGATATCATTGTCACAAGTTTCTGTGGTAAAAGATTTGACTGCTGTTTTAATGCTGCAGGCCGACTGAACACTGTGGTAGAACAATGATTCACTCAGGATCCCTGTAGCATTCCAAATTCCTGACAAACATATTTTGTATCAAAACTAATCTTTTAAAAGAGACTTCTATTAATGTCATGTGCCTACAGTTAAGTTCTACTATCTATTATATTTGTTTATTTAATGCTTTTCATCATAGTTTATTCTATTTCACTCACTGTACTTTTTTTATTTGCCTGCTTTTATTGCTGAAATGATTTCCGTATGTGAAGAAGGCTACTTTGTATCATTCTTTTAAATTATACACAATTGAAGATGTGTTTTATGTATGTAGGCCTATCTATATGCTAATCATCAGAAAGGTATTCCATTCATTTTCTATTTAAATTGCTTTACACACATTCATACACAGATTTCTGGCTGAAAAGTAGTTTGTCATGCAAAGAATACCAATATATTAGGATTACAAAGGGCAACTTTTACTAATTTGTGATTTATTATCAATGTAATCCTTTATTTTGAGGATTGTGTGTAGATATAATGAAACCACGGTGTACTTTGTCATTTTACAATTAATGAGATTAAATATGATCCTTTTTTGATGGGTATTCCCTGAAATCTCATTCTTATACGCCTTCCCTAGGACCTGCAGGTGGCGCTGTTTAGCACCTGGTCCTTGCAGCAGAAGACACACACACACACACACACACACACACACACACACACACACACACACACACACACACACACACACACACACACACACACACACACACAAGAGAGAGAAAGAGAACAGCTACACTCTCTCCCGCACACTCTCTTAAACACTCATTTCATTGTCCCAAAGCCTGGAAAGAGGGATTTACAGGACAGTTCTCCTCCTGTCTGAAACCTTATTTTAAACAACGGATTTAGCTCTTGTGTTGCCTTTAGGCCGGCTGATTTCCATAATCATGAACGGGTAGTCTGCGCGTGGACCTACACCGACTTTGACTGACCGACACCTGCACACTCTCTATCTCTCCTTTCCTCTCTCTTTTGTCTCTGACATCTCTGCAGCTCACAGCCAGCAGCGCTGGAATAGGAGGAGCAGCGGGGTGTACCTGACACCTACAGCCGCGCGTCGCAGCTCTCTTCCCCCGCAGAAACACCCAGCAGGACTTGCCCGCCACGGGTGCCTCCTTCTATCGCCAGGTTGTCCGTGTGCAGTTTAAACGGGGAACGCGGCTTCTGCTGACTGACTGAAAACTCTTTAAAAAAAAAAAAAAAAATAGCAACAACACATTGAAGATAGGGGACTTCGAAGAACTCCTGCTTGATTCACTCGGACCAGAAATCTTTAGGATTTTCTGACTGACTGTAAGAAAGAAAAGGACTACAATTCAGAAGATGCGTCCCCCGGTGTTTCTCTGTGTGTTGCTGTGTCTGTCTGCAGCGCCGGGCCCGGTGGCCGGGGCGGACCGAAGCTGCTCCGACCTGCGGCAGTTTTACACCGGGAAAGGGTTCACTCTAGTAGAGGTACCTCAGACAGAGATCTCTGGTGAGTTTGGGGGCAATTTACAACAACAAAAACACACAATTTCATGCACTTTACAGCACTTATTAGGCTAAGTCTGTTTTTATAATTATGATTAGAACATGAAATAACTACATGGCTTGCTCAGATGGCTAGGATGTAATGATATGAGATCTCTCTGACATCACCTTAATATGTGAGATTTCTAATATATCCTATAGCAACAGTAGCTATAGCCTATATCATTTACAGTGTGTCTGTCATATTGGTATTGCAATAATGCCTTAAAATACAAATACTAAAATTATTTTTTTCATAAGGATGACATGCTTTGTTTATGCATTGTGAATACATCTGCACCTGCATCTTGTTTAGCCAAGTTTTAAGTTGCATTAACTTGTTTTAAAAGGCAGTGTGCTTATGATAGTAGTCTACATCTCAGTTTATGCATTTTGTGCAATTCTCCAGCCTTTTTATACACTCCTATTATCCATTTCCTTCACTGAGCAATGCACCCATCCGAACTGAGGTGTTTCCCAGTCTATATACTCTCCTACACATCTCTATTATAGTCCTTTCTGGGCCATTGTCTGCTGAAGGCAGGATTGCAGGTGGGTGTAAGCGATGTGTCTTGTGGCGCTATTATGGTCTATTCAGGGCATTTACTTTGGTTGGTTTGGTTTTGCTGCAGGTGTTAACAGCTTTTAATATAAACTACTGAGGAGAATATAGATTTGCTTTCTGCTTGTAACTCCATGTTGGATAGCAGCATTGTGTTCTGGGGCATTTTTCATTGTCTGCTCTGCTCTGGACTGCAGGTGTGGTGTGGTATGGTGTGTGTGTGTGTGTGTGTGTGTGTGTGTGTGTGTGTGTGTGTGTGTATATGTGTGTGTGTGTGTGTGTGTGTGTGTGTGTGTGTGTGTGTGTGTGTGTGTGTCTGACTCAGTAGATGCTGAAATGTGCCGACCATTTGCATAACCTAATAATTTAGGCTAGCCTGGGGCACTATTCAATAACAAGTACAGCTCAGCAGGCTCACAGCATTACCCGCTGTAACAAAGTCGGAGAGATTTGGGATGGTTATTGTATTCTTTTGTTTCACCCTGGTGCCCTCTCTTGTCAGTCAGTCATCCATCCAAACATTCAAGCAATATTGCATTTGATCAGTCAGTTAAATGCCCCGCCAGTCAATTAACCAATCAGCTCAGCACTCAAACAGAAACAGTCAAACAGAAATCACACATCTAAGTCTCTGTATCTCGTCTCTCTGGTCGCCACTCTTCGCACATACTGATTAAACTGTCCCTCCCTTGAGGAAAGTGTGAATTGTGGAAATTGAGTTGGTTTCAGCTTTAAGGCAGTCATGACTCTCTGTTTCACCCCGTATTTCATCTAAAGATGTACAGAAGAGGAGGAGATGAAAGAGAGGTGAGATTGAGTTGTGCGTATATGTGTTCAGTGTGTGTTATCTGAAGGTCATTTCATGTTGTGTCAATGAAAAAGTCTTGAATGGGCGGGTGAGTTATTAATATTGCATGTGTGTGTATGTGAGTTTGTGTGTGTGTATGTGTGTGTGTGTGTGTGTGTGTGTGTGTGTGTGTGTATGTGGGTGTGTGTGTGTGTGTGATTGAAATAAGAGACCAACAAACAAGACAAGGCTGAGCCAAAGACAGGTGGAGACAGAAACAGACAGAAAAAGAAAAAAGAGAGACACCGTGAGGTGGGTTGACAGAGACAGAGCAAGTGAGTCACTCAAGGTCTCTGTCGGACCCGGCACGACTCTCTTTCTCCCTTTCCATTAAAAACTCATCTTTTATAGACAGATGAAAAACACAATGCTTTTAAGTCACTTGGACCTTGATCTGCTCTAGTTATTTGAGCAAGAGTTCTTCCTTCCAAGAACCCATTAAAATTGACAACCAGATAGGAACAGAAAGATGGCGACTGGCAGCAGAATTCCCCCAGAACAGGAGCTCTTCAATCTTTCTCATCGCAGAGACCCAAGGCTGGTAAATTTAGCGTTTTCCACTCAGGGAGAAACATTCCCCTGCACTCTTGTGTCATTGTCACTCTGGAGGGTGTTAGTGTATCGACCAGGGAGAGAGTTCCTTTTATTTTGCCTGGGGTGGTCATGTTTGCACCTGGAAAGACCTAATTGGTAATTTGGATGAATGAATTTGGACCTCATTCATATGGATGCCTTTTTTTGCACCTTGCCGGCCATTAGGAGGAATAGGCCTATATATTGTTCGGATGATACAGCTATACTTCATTGTTACAGTGTTTGCATTTTCAACCACCATGAGCTTTTTGTATTTCTTTTATTTTCACTGTCTCCAAAGGTTCAAACTTACCTGATTATAAAAACATTCAGGTTTGATGCCAGTCAGAACTAAAAGTGACGGACAGAGTTATGCTGGATGAATTTAGGAAGATCTTAAAACTGACGGACAGAGTAATGCTGGATGAATTTAAGAAGATATAAAGGATAAGATAACAGGAATGTGTCTTTTTTTCGGATATAAGACTGTATTTAAAATTATCAGTAAGGTTATTCACAAAATCACCACTAAACAAATTACATTTTACTTAATGTTAATGTCTATAAATGTGTGAATCTGTCCTTCTTATAACTACATATTGATACTGATTGGACGGCTCTCCTAAGGGGAGGGGGTCTTACCTCATTATAACGGTTACAATAGTTATAAGTTAAAATAAAATCACTCACTAGCAGTTCATGATTAGCATTATCTGCAGAGCACAATAGTGGGAGAGAAGTTTACTGACACCACTGGGTGACAAATCCCTCAATATACAGGATACTCCTGGTTAGTGATGGGTATTGTTTGAAATTTCCTTTGATGTCGTAGTTTGAAAAAAATACAAAACCCTTTCATAAAGTAAAAGAACATGACAAACATCTCACTACAGTGTTTAAATACCAAGCATTCAATGTTAGCTTTCAGTTTCTACTGTAGTTTAGATTTTCTACTGTGGACAAATTTAGTTCTGAAGTCAAACAGTATTTATGTTTGATACAAAGTCCTTTACTCTCTAGTTGTGCTTCTGGTGTCTGTCAGACATATTTGTCTGTCATTAAAACAGCCCCACAAATAAGTGATACAATGTCAACACAAAAGTGCATTGGAAATTAGTAAAATGTAACACAATTGTAGGCAGGAATTTTGTTATTGTAAGTGCATTTCTTCTTCTAATAAACACACATTTAGATTTCCGTAGGTGAATTCTGGCAACTGTAACTACTAATAACTTGATCAATCAGGAGAGACAAGTGAATGAAGTTAAGATGAATGTTTATTATAAAAGATGATATGTGATATTTAAGTCTTGGTGGAAAGTCTTTGGCGCTTAGACTCTACCGGGAGATTTGTAATCGGGGGGGCGTCGGCATTGAGCAGCAGCAAGATAAATCCCCCTATGGAGTCCAAACACTGGTGATGATCGTTTTGGCTGATGATTCTGATAAGGCTGATGGAGCTGATGGACATGAAGTGTCTGCAAAGACTGGCGGTAATGGGGACGTGGAGGGGTGCATTGCCATTTGCGATTATTTTTACTGAAATGACAGCTGACAACAACAGAGAAGATTTTAATAGCATAATAGCCGTGAACGTACTGCGCGCATAACAACAGCATGAATGTACAGTACTGTAGCAATGAGAGAATCATATTCAAACACAGGCAGCAGCAAACTGATTGGCTTACAATGGAGGTGTGTTGCTGAGCTATTGGATAGAGCAGCTGATAGGATAATGGACAGGCGTGGACAGGACAGCAAGGAATAATGAGTGAGCATATGTGTAAAGAATAAATGCAGATGCATGATAAATAAAGAAGGCCTAAGCATGCAAAAGTATAGTCTTCTTGACTGAACGTATGCTATAGCTTCATTTAAACATCATACAAAGTTGTTGCATGGTGTAAAGTAATCAAAATTCTCAATCTGTCTCTTTCTTGTTTTTGCCAAACCAACATAGAAGCTCAGCTTTGAAATTTGCAAGCATGCATTAAAAAAAAAGAAGTGTATAATCTGAATATACAGTCAACTGCAAGCGAAAGAAAAGATGAAACACAATTTTATGCCAGGTGTATATCAGAGCTAGAAGACTGTCTTGATATGACATGCATGTTGTTGTCAGGTGTAAACAGGGTGTGCGACCTGTATTAGTAAGTGGATATTATAACTCCAAAGTAACCAGTGTGTAATTTGACAAGCAGATGCTCTTAATTCCTGCACAAAGTAAAAAAAAGAGCCTATTCTTCTCGCACCTATTGTCCTATAGGTTTAACACCATGTGAATGGAAGTTGTCTTTCCTGCTGTCTGCCTGTCTGTCTTTGTGCCTGCGAGCATTTTTAACTCACACACATTGTACCTGGTCAATATAAAGACTAGCTCGTTCTATAGTGTGTGTGTGTGTGTGTGTGTGTCCACGTATGTGTGTTTAAAAGTCAGTGAAAGCCAACACCTTCTCCAGGGAAGACACTTAGTTTCATTCACACATGCGTTGTCTGTGCAGGACAGCACACACCCATGTGATCGTATGACACTCGGAAACAGAGAGGGACTATACTGTATATCCTGCACATTTCATGTTCTGTATTGGGAGGTATTGAATTTTGACGCCTGTGTGTGTCATGTAGGCTACATACTGAGTATTTGTCACAATGTTGCTTGTTTGAAAGAACATAGGAAGGATGTGTGTTCAAATGAGAGAGTTTAACATGATACACTGTGTTTTAGGTCAGATTACCTGAAGATTATGATACATTACAGGTTAAGTTACCAGTCAATAACTCTTTAACAACGCTGAGTCAACTATAGGAGCCTCCATTCATTTACATTTACACAATGTCAATGCACAATGTCAATGCCCTTTTCTTCACTTACCTGGGCCTGAGGAATAATTCAGTATTATCATTCATTAGACAAGTTTCCATTCAAATTAAGTGCACATTTTTACAGAATTTTCAGTAAATTTGCAATAAAAATGCAAATTATCCTACATTTCCATTGTTATGCCAATACTTTATGAATGTTTCTTATATCCAAATCAGAATACTCAATACTCACATTCACAGAACCTCAATGGGGTAAGTGTTGGATACAAAAACATCAATGAGAGTACTGTGGAAACATAACCACCCAAGAAATCAGAGCTCCCTTAAGTTTTTGTTAGCAAGTTTTATGCTGATCTTCCTCATACAAATATATTTTGTAGTGATTTGGTGTGTATTTGCCTGAGAAAAAACTGTGTTGGGTTGAAACATCACCAAATTAATAATACAAAGCTAGCTGCACTTAAAAACTAAATTAGTTACGGACGTTTTTCACTTACACATGAGTACTTCTGATGTATTGTGTAACAGTTTATTACTTTAAAAACCTTTCATTAGACTTTCACTTTGATTTTATATGGGATTTAGCATGCATAATCATGTAATAATCATAAATTTTCTTTTTTTTACTATTTCTGCTCTGATGAAAAACCTGTGAGGTCAAAACCGGTCTGCGTTTTAATCAAACATTCCCATGCCTAAGAGTGTCTGAAGCGCATTTCCTTTCTATGTATTTTTAAGTTTACATTACATATGAGAATACTGCAATACTATGAAGCCCAAGAAAAAAATACATGTGTGAATTTAAGCCAGCATCAATAGATCACCTGCTGCAACAGTGTCTGTGAAACCCTTGTGTGTGTGTGTTTGTGTGTGAGAGAGAGGAAATTGATACTGTCCGTCATCTGTCACACATCACATGCTCACTCAGGCACTCACAGCACACGCCACCAAGTGGGACGCCAAATACCAAGTCCACAAACACACATGTACACACACACACACACACACACACACACACACACACACACACACACACACACACACACACACACACACACACACACACACACACACACACAATCTCTTTATACTCTGATAATATTTGATCATCCCTCTTCCTTTTCTTATTATTATTCCTGCTTCCATCTCTGCATTGTTTTCCTAGACAGGATCAGATCTTTGAATGCAGCGTTGCCTGTTTTTGTACGTGCGAGATAGAGGGGGTGTTGCAAGATCTGGATCTGTTAAAAGCAGAGCTGTGAATCTTTAATGATGTCTGATGCAGCGACATAAGAGAGAGCCACAAAGAGACAGAGGTGAGGAGGAGGAGAGGGTGTGAGGAGAGGAGATCAGAAGGAAAGAGGGAGAAGGCTCTGTCCTGTCATCTCTTCTTCATTGACATGGGATGGATGTTGCTACAACTGGCTTGATAGTCTACTGATTCTGATTCTTGTGTCGCAAAACTGACCATAATGCTAATAAACATTTCCACCAAACAGCCATTTACCAATCATAGTTTAACTTGGCACGGATGAATTTCTTGACATGCCGAAGAGGTGTGCATGTAGTAAGAGCAATACTAGACATTTAAATTGTCTAGGATGATTTTTTGTTGTCTTTTCTAACCCAAAAACAAAAGAGAAAATGCATAAAAAATGGCTTAAGTGTGTTTATCTGTTCTGATGTACGCTGCAAATGTTAGCATGTTTTGTAGCTTACTGATTACTGCTTATAGACTAACCAAGCGTTACTTCATAGGCAAAAGAGCACATGGTTAACTAACAACATAGGTTTATGGGGTTACAGGGTAGGCCTATGTAAAAAAAAAAAGCCCCGTTCGACTAGCACATAGATCTACTGTGTAGTATTTCTTTGTTGTGTGGAAGCTGGTCCTGAATTTATTACTGTGTAGACATTAGCAGCTCTGAATGGTCTTTATTTAATGGCTTTGGGTAAGTTTCCGGCATGTTACAGTCGGCAAACATATTGCTAAGTCCTCATTGGTTAGGCCTTTTCTGGTTAACCCTTGTGTTGTCTTTGGGTCAAATTTGACCCGTTTTCAAAATTTCTATATCAGAAATATGGGTTTCTTTTTAACTACCTAATTTTGATTACCCCAAAATAACATGGATGTTTCAACACAACGGCAAGTACAACAAAATATCGGCTCTCCACTTTCATTGAATTTTAGGGTGTTTTATTTCATTTTTTAGCATTTAAAAAAAAATGGAAATGTTTCTAAACAGTATCCCGACAGAACGTTGACATATACCCTTCTATGACGATCTTTCCTTTATCATTAGTCTAAATAATTCATAATTTCTGCTTTTGTAACTCAAGAATTAGGTATAGTTTTCTATAAATGACGTTTATTGACCATAAATTCCAGAAATAAGTGTAAAACTAGTGGTAGTAAGTTGGTGTTAGTGGTGTTTATACATGGTAGTGAAAAGAAGCGTTAAACGTCATAAAAGCGCCAAAAACATTGAAAAAGTGCCAAAAGTGTTTAAGAACAAGTCAAAAACATCAGAAGAAGTGTTGAGTTTCAGTTTTCAACCGGCAAATGCATGGTTGATGGAAGACAACACAAGGGTTAAAAGTGAAACCATACTCTTTGAAAATAGTATAAAGGCTAATGTTAAACAGCCGAACATGGTTAGAACAAAATAACAGTCTGGTCTTTTTTTCTTATCATACTTATAATACTTGGACTAACTAGTATAATGAGCTAACGTTTATTTAACTAGCTAGCTAGGAGCTAATAGTGTGTTCCATTTCTACTCGGAACTCGGATTTTCCGAGCTCGGTACTACCTCGCAGTAGCCCAAGTTCAAAATCCAACATGGCTGCCCCCTGTATCAACAGTTGTGAAAGCTGTAGTAACACATTTTATTTGTGTCGTTCACACAGGTATGTTCAACTTCTATCAGTGGACATGTTGTTACACTCTTTGTATGCACAAAAAACGGCGTAATGCGTTGTTATCAACTGGTATTGCTAACAATGGCTAACCGGGCTAGAGCTACTGAAAACAATGAAATTCCGACTTGTAAATGGAACTCATTCAACTCGGGTGTGACGTCATTCCCAGCTCCGGCTTTCGAGTTCCGAGGTAAATGGATCACACTATTAGTCTCGCTTTGCCGGACCTTTCTCCACCACGGCGCGGAGGAGGGTCGTTGAAGCTTGTTGATATAATGCAGCCACATTAATAATGCACATTACAGTCTACATATGAACCCAAAGCTATTATCCAGAATGAATGAGGGTAAAGGCCCAATAGATTAGATTCCGCCATTGCCAACCTATAATCAAGTAAAAGTGATAAATGCATGGGTCATGCATCCCCATGGTGATCACGTATAATAGGAGTGGTAGTTGGGGGAGAAGAAAAAGAACTGAGGAGCAAAAGCACAAACCGTTCAATGCCTTGACATCAATCTTTGCACATAAAATCAATGTGGTACAAACCAGCATCGTTTCTCGATAATCTCTGTCTTTCTTTCCCTCTGCTTCTCTCTCCCCCCCCCTACTCTAGTTCACTCATCTCCTTCTTGTTCTCTCTCCTCCCTTTAATGTTTACTTCCTCCTTCTTATCAGCCGCTATTTATACTTTTGTCCTCCTCCTTGTCCCAGCCCTCCTCCTCCTCTTATCCTTCTCCCCCTCTCTGGGAGTCGAGCGTCCATCTGTTTTCCTGATGAAAAGATGCGCTGTTTGTCTGATGTGGTGGACTTGGTGGTTGCTTGGTTGCTTTATGAGTCAATGCTCTTCATACATACAGTATGCTTCATGGGGCCCAATAGTGTGTGTGTGTGTGTGTGTGTGTGTGTGTGTGTGTGTGTGTGTGTGTGTGTGTGTGTGTGTGTGTGTGTGTGTGTGTGTGTGTGTGTGTGTGTGTGTGTGCACACACTGTATGTATTTCTGGATTGAAGGGAGGGAAATGTATTGGTGCTGTTGTATAACAATGTAATCAAATAGCATGCTCATTCAATAGGAGCTGAAACGAGTAGTTGATACATTGATTTCGTAGCTAAACAATGTAATACTTACAGTTTCCAAAATGTGAATATTTGCATTTGCAATCCTTTATAATGAAAATAAAAAAATATTAATTTATGTTTAGGCAAAGAGTTAAAACAAGGTAGTATTGTCATTTTTCCTGTGCATTTTAATTGACATCCATTATCTTCATCTGATTAAAACAATAATAATCTCAGTTCAATTAAGTAATATAGTACAATACTAAAGAAGATGTATAGCAACTTACCATGCTTTCACACGCTTTCAGTTGCACTTAAATGGAAGTTAACACATTTTTAATTACTTCGTATGACAGTGAATAGAAACAACAGGAGTGGATGAGAGGTGTTTTCTGAGTGTGTTCACTCTGCGTTTCAGCTCACAGCTCGCAGCTCTGCGTATTAACTGTCATGCATTGTGGTTTGTATTTTCGGGGAAGGACACGAGTGCAGTCTCCTCAGTGGGTTATCTACAGACAGACGTATTAGAGAATTTACAGTGACTACGTTTACATGCAAAACATATTCTGTTTTTTGCCCTTATTCCAAAAAAGACAGTATTCATACTAAGCTGTTTACATGGCTAATGAAAGCAAATATTCCAATAATATTCTCATTTACATGCAGTTTACAAAATAGGATTTTTTCATCGGTGGCCGACTTGTTCGACCGTGTAAACAAAGTCTCCTTCTTTCATTCCCTCAAACACCTTTTTGAAAAGGTCGGTGTTGCGTCTTTTATAATGATTAAAAGTAGGTGTGTTTGGGCGCCTGGGTAGCTCACCTGGTAGAGCAGGCCCCCATATATAGAGCTTTACTCCTCGACGTACTGGCTGCGGGTTCGAATCCGCCCTCTGGCCCTTTGCTACATGCCATTCCCCCTCTCTATCCCCTTTCATGTCTTCATCTGTCCTATGACAATAAAGGCCTAAAAATGCCAAAAATAATCTGTGTGTTTCTCCTTCAAACTAGCAAATCAATATAATGCAATAGGGTTCACCAGCCTCCAGAATCATTTTACAGCCTCCAAAATGACCATAAAGTTGAATCAACACCTCTCTAAAACATGAATATTATGGTCTTTATGATAGTAGGATTTATTGCAGCAACTAAGTGCTATATATGAGCTTCCAGATCAACAAAGCAAGAGTCAACTAGTGTCGAGATTGTTTGTGAAGAATGCAAATAATGTTGATAACTTAATAACATCAGATGAGCATCAATGCTTTGAGGTTTTTCATAGAAACATCAAACTGCTGCTACTGCACAAGGTTCATTGAAAGTGAACTAATTAGGACTGAGACTTCTGATGGGCTGCATGAAATCAATAAAGGGAGATGTAATTTGTCAATTAAAAACATGAAAATTACCAAAAGATATAATGTTATCACATGATAATTTGTATTCACTTTGCAGCCAGAAATATGTCACTGTCATATTAGACACAGTGGATTGAATGAGTCAGTTTGTTCAATGTACTGTACAGTCAACAGGGGACACATTACTACAGCTAATCACATAGTTTGTAAGTATTTTCCTCAAACCCCAGCAGGGTTTTTATCCATTTCATAGCTTGAACAGTCTCTGTAGAATGAAATATAAAGCATCTCAGGTATTTTGTAGAATAGAGGATATTTGTGTCCTAACTGAGAGTTCACGGTAGAGAGTATTAACAGAGGCGGTTAACAGAGGCACAGTCACTCTCTTATTGAGAGTGACTGTGGCAGTTGTATCTGTCACGGCTCTACAAGGTAAAACAAACAGATTTGGCACCAGTTTCCAATAGCAACAGAGGGCAGTGATTCTGTTTGATACATTACATGTTAGTGGAGTGAATAGATGATTGATTTTAATGTTGAGGATTGTATTTAAAAGGCCAGATTAATAAGGAATCATGCTGTAGCTTTCACCTGACTCCAAGTGTTAGCTCTTTTGCTGCTTGTCACTTCCCCTGTGATATCATAAGAGGTGTGGTTAGTAAATGGAGGAAGTGAGACCAAATGCTGCATATGAAGAAAGAATCCATCACAGTGTGTGTTTGCGTGTTTTCATGTTTTATGTGTGTCTGTGTGTGCATGTGAGGCTCAGATAGAGGCCTATAATTAGACATGTTTCTGTGAAAATCCAAACTCCATGCTGTGTTTGTCTTTCTATGAGCCTTACTGTGCTGCATACAGGCTAAGTCTCCCTTATACTTGTTGTTCTAACCTCCTGAGTGTCAACTCAAAAGCTATTTCATGTTATTTTTTAGTGTTATTGTTATGACATTTCTACTTTATTAGATAGTTTACCATCGGGAGTGACAGAGGTTTATTTGATAGAGGTGGCAAACTGCATAAAAACAGCTCCATGGCTCATAACATGTTGAAGACACATTGTGAGTTATAGCCTGACGATACACCAGGGTGTCCGTATGAGTTTTTCAAAATGTACCAGATTTTGTGCTGCAGATCCAGCACAGTACTTACAAAGCCTTGCCAAAAGGTACCATGGGAGACATAATAATGAATTTCTGTGAATAGACTACCAGGCAGAAGAAGTGCTCCTTATATAATATAAATAGCTGCTTTCCATTTTCCTAACTTTTCTTTTGAACCTTGTCAGACATTGTCATTGCAAAATATATGTAGTCATGTTATACAGCAAATTGGTGCAACTGCACTTTATCTTTAAAGCACATTAGTGATGATGTTTTTGTACACCAGTTGGTTTCCAAAGAACCATCCTAACCATGAATAAAACAGGATGTTTGTGGTTCATTAGTATAATTCTGCACTTCATGATTTACGTCCAATGCCAACTTTATCAATGCAGGAAGGAGCCTGCCCAAGATATACTGTAGCGAATAGTAAGAGCGTGGAGGTCGGGGTGGTGGATTAGCATGTAGCACATCAGATTCACATGCAGAAGAAACTAGTTGGTGTCCTGTTTCAGACCGTAACCACAGTTTATTGCCCATAAACGTGATCTTTCCCTAACCTTAGCCAGAGAGTTGCCATGTACAGATATTGTGGAAAGCAAGAATTTTACATATGTTTCCATTTTTTATTTATTTTTAGAATCGTATCCCATTCTGTTCTGTGGATAGGGTTGAAGGATCACATCTAGCAGCATCAGAACCCAAATTAGAAAAGTAACCGGAGATGCCACTTATCTTGAACTTTTCCTGCTGTGACATTGCACCAAGTGGCAGCTCATATTAGCTTGTTTGAATGGTGCAATTTCATTGCAGTAAAAAATTGGCAAGTAGCGAGGAGCACTTGTAATCAGCACTTTAATATTGTTTCTAACTGCATAAATTATTGTATATAAATACTTGTTTACCATATTACCCCTTCTTTAACAACCGCATGAGAGCTACAGCGTAGTAATGATGTTTCTCATGAACAGGCAGCTAGTTTCACTTTGTAAATTTCAAACCCAGTGTGTGTGTGTGTGTGTGTGTGTGTGTGTGTGTGTGTGTGTGTGTGTGTTGTGTATACAGTATACAACTCAGTACTCAATTTCAAATATGTGTGCAGAATGTTATTATTTCTTCAGATCACATTTCTGTCCAGCTCCTTCAGTTCTTCAGTTCAAAAGCATGTGTCTGTTGTTCAGCCAGCAGCTCTAATCAGGCGGCGAGTGCCACATTCTTTCAGTTTGTCCACCGCAGTTCTGACATTGAAGACTTGACCTGGAAGCGGCAGACCTCGATCTGTTACCTCCCACTTCTTGTTCACTACCTTCCCATCACCACCACACTGTGCGTTTGGATTAGAGACTGATGTCTAATCTCCAGCTAATCCTGACCTGTTAATCTATGTGTTAACAGTTCACAGCTAATGCACTGATTTTACTGAGGGAATAATACACTTCTCTCTCTCTCTCTCTCTCTCTCTCTCTCTCTCTCTCTCTCTCTCTCTCTCTCTCTCTCTCTGAGTTATTCCATATTTGTTTCTGTCTGTTTGACCCTTAGCATGTTAACGTTTGCAGAAACTGTCATTATTTCTTACTTAAGTCTTCTTTTCATTTGTCACAGAGAGACACAATCACCTGTTTACGTTCAACTGTAAATAAGGGATAATCCCAGCAGTCAAAGATAGCTCACTTGATCTTCACCTTCAACAAAATTATCTGCATACTTGCACAAGCGTGCACCGTCAGACATAGAATCTCTGCAGTGTGCCACACACCAGTTGGCACTTTTAAAGCCCCAGTGAAGGGGAGTAAAAGTAGTAGTTAGTTTAAGAGCCTTTAACTACTCCCAGAAATGACATAGAATTATGGTATTATACAGTGAAGTTGGTGCCATGTGAACACATACACATGCACACACACGCACACACACTCGCTGGGCAGCAGACAGGGCTGGACTGTGCAGCGGTGTGGTATTTTTAGTTCAGTAATAATATAAAATAAGGAAAGGTTTACCCCAAAAACACTGTTACGCTACACCTCCCTTTCCTTCTCTCTCTGCCTCTTTCCGAGGTATTTTTTAACTCATTCTCTAATTTCTTACCCTTTCATTCCCTTTTTATTTTATTTTTACAAGCCTGGTCCTAAGACCTTAAACCATCAGCAATTACATGTTCATTCCTTGGTGATGCATGTTTGTTTTTTCTCATTAAACATGCCTATATTGGGGGACCAATAAATAGGGCATTTCATCTGTTGACCATAGTTAATGTGTTGTATAAAGAATGAGCAAAACAGGGGAATGTAAGTGGTTATTAGCTTGCTGATGTTAGCATGTAGCTCAAACACCACTGTGCCCAGGTACAGCTTCACCGAGCTGCTAGTGTAGCTGTAAACTCGTAGTCTTGTTCAATTAATGCGTATTTTCATTATAAATTAATCCAATGATTATTTTCTCGATTTAACCCTTGGATTGTCGTCCCGTCAGCCATGCAACGTTTTGTTTTTCTGGGTCAAAATTCAAAATTAAAACTTTTTCAACGTTTTGGTCGGGTTTTTTTCGACACTTTTCCTGACAAACTGTTAAAGTCTGTGTGATGTTGAAACCTGCCTTCAAAGGGGGGTGTTTTTAAATCCACTTCCAAACACACAATGGTCCCACAAGGGCTCACCCACATCCAACGGGTCGAAACGCATCCTTTTCTGTTTCCCGTTGCGGTGACTTGGGCTTTAGGGCAGGGCATACCGCGTTCTGCCAGCAGATGCCGGGAAACGCCATTCTACGATCCGTTAACCCTTATGTTAACTTCGGGTCACATTGGCCCGTTTTAAATTTTTGTTTTATATCAGAAAATATTGGACGTAGAAATAAGGGCTGAAAATGTGTAGAAGAAAAATTAAAAAATGTAAAACGTTGGAAAAAGCAAAAACAAATTGTGAAAAAAAGGCGTCACAAATGTCAGAAAAAAAGAGTGTTTTTTTTCAAGGTTGAAGGGAAGACAACACGAGGGTTAAGATGGTGTCTTCACCTCACTTGGTATGATAAACCAACGGTTCAAACCCCAAGAATATACAGTTTATGATCACATAAGACAAAACAAAGCAGCAAACACTCACATTGGAGACGCAGGAGGCAGGGGATGTTTGTTAAGAGAGAGACTTAAGATTAGTCAATCATTAAAATATCGACTAATCATTTCACCTTGACTTTGAGTACAGTTTGCATTTACAACATACTTTTGCAGCATTCGCAGTACCCATGCAAATATTGATATAAGCTGCAAGACAAGCAGCCACATTGATCTGCATGTTGACCAGAGCTTTGAATAGCTCTGCTTGCTGTGGAGAAATTGTGATGAACTGTCACAAAACTGCACTTGAGGTCATTTTTTGGTGATGATGGAGACTCATGTTCAATGAAGTGTCAATCAATTATGCAGTCCTTTGTGAGAAACTGTGAATATATCAGCAAAAATAAAGAGGAGTCTGACTTTAAATCACAAAATCATGGAGAACATATGTAAGCTAGAGATTTATTAGACACTTAAAGGAGTAGATTACAGCTTTGTAATTTACTTAATTTCCCCTTTTTTCTCCCTCTCCTTTCATTTCTATTTTATTGCCTTCTCATCCCTCCATCTCTCTCCTCTTTCATCATTACAGCTGTGTGTCTCTCTCCTCCTCTCCCCCCCTCACTTTTCAGTGGATAGTAAAAAGGTAAAAGTGTACTTTGGGAGGAAGGCCATGTGGAACGTTAAATCACATACAGGTGCCTTTAACAGAGTGTGAGATGGAAACATACACACACACACACACACACACACACACACACGCGCGCGCGTGCGCGCACACAGTCGCACCATCAGCCCCTCATTTAGGTAGCAGTAATTTGCCGCAGTAAGTGACAGGGTTACTGCAAGACGTTCATTAAGAAAGGGAAGCAGCGAATAAACGTCTGACTGAAGGGAATAAATTCAAACCAGTGCGCCACTTTTACTGCTCAGCAATAAGCCGCTTTGATGTGGTCTGTGATGGCAGAGCTGGGGCAGACTCAGGGCATGTGTGTGTGTGTGTGTGTGTGTGTGTGTGTGTGTGTGTGTGTGTGTGTGTGTGTGTGTGTGTGTGTGTATGTGTGGTAGTTACATCTTCTAACACTGATTTTACATTTTATTTGTAATGTGATCACAGTATAACATATGATTGTTGCTCTGTATGTATCACATACTGTACATGTGCACTGTACTTTATGTATGTGCCTGTCCTTACAGCTTCGAGGGTCAGAGGTCAGATCAGTTACTATGAGACAGACTGTTACCGCGGTAAGAAGGTACGAGGTCACTTCCTATGACATACTTTCATCTCAGAAAGAAAAGGGGTATTGGGTGGATGAAAGTGACAGAGGAAGTGGAGGGATGGAATAAGAAGCGATAGAAACTGATTTGAGGAGAATAATTCAAAGAAAGGCAAAATAGACCACAGAGCGAGGAAATATTTAAGTATAAGATAGTGTAAAGGGCTGTCTTGTTGTCACGTGATCTGTTTGTAAGTCTGTCTTGTTAATTCCATCATATGGGATGTTGAATGATATTAAACATGGATGACTTTATTGATAATTATGACCAACAATGTATTTCAGACTCAATCACTCGTTCTGTCGTAAGGAATCAAGATTATTTTATTTTATTGTTTTCAGCCAGCTGGCGTTGTGGCTCTAGGGAGGGCAATGTAGGTCTGATGGTTGATTCACCATGTTGGTCCAGACAGTTCAGACTGAAATCTCTCAACAACTATTAAATAGATTGCCATAAACTTTTGTCCAGTCATAATCCCCACAGGATGAATCCTGCTGACTTTGGTCATCCCCTGAATCTTCGTCTAAAGCACCATCGAGAGGTTGACATTTTTGGTTTTGAGCGAAATGTCAACAACTATTTGACTGAATTTGGTGCACATATCCACATAACCCTTCCAGGATAAATACTAATAACGATTCTCTGTCTTTTTCATCTATCAGTTAGCATTACAAACAAAAATGATACCAGCAAATATATTAGCATGTTAGGACGTATTAAGCTCACAGCTATGCTGTGCCTAAGTACAGCCTCAGCCTTTTTTTTTTTTTTTTCATCAGTGTTGAATATCAATTTTTAGACACACAAACCAGGGAGCCAACATATTGTAGCCAACATCACTTGAACGGATTAATAAGATTACTTTTGTTTTCTCTTCCAAATCAATTTGGCTAATGTGGAGACTGACTGACTGCTGTGTTTCTTGCTGACTTATTGGTGGACTGACTTTTGTTTAGCAATGTTGCCGCGTGTCCAATTCACCGCAATTAACTTTAATTTCTGATATAAACGATGAAAGTGTAACTGATGTTGTGATAAACTGGAATTATCATTTAGAGTAATTGTTTCATTCTATGGACAAAAGTAATGCTCCACCCTACAGTAGAGCTGTTTGTCAAACTCCAATTCTATTCCTTTGTCAGCAGCTGAAACAGGTTGAGCAATGGTCTAACATCTGGAAACTAGTCATTTGAGAGACTTCAGTTATGCTTTACAGTGTGCTGATTCAGCTTCAGTGCATACTGTTCCACCTATGTGGAAGATTAGTCTGCAGTGTTGGTGCAGGTTATATGTGTGATGGAGCACTTTTGTGGCTGAGAGTGTAATTGGATTTACACATCTCATTTAACCTGCTAGATGCCTCGACAATCCCAGATATTGGAAACATCGCTTGAGTTTCTCAGATAAAACTAAATCAATCTTGTATTTTTCATGGTACAAAAAATACTTTAATTTCTTAAGTTTTGCCATTTAGATACTTAGTTATGATTAAAGTTATAATAGCAAAATCAGGCTGTTCTGGAGTATGGCCTGGATTGAAAACATCGGGGGATGAGTGAGGATGTTAATTTCTTTTGGTAGCAGTGTTCCACAGTTTCTAAAACACCAATAACATAAGTGTTAATAGCTTTATAGCACATATTAGTAAAAACTGTGGTGTGTGTGTGTGTGTGTGTGTGTGTGTGTCTTAGAAAGATCAGAGATTGTCTTGTGTGCACATTCCTTTCAGCGTAACCTAAGCCTCAGGGTATTATGTCTGTGTAAGTAACATTAAATGTCTCCCTACCTTTGTGTGTGTGTGTGTGTGTGTGTATGTGTGTGTGTGTGTGTGTGTGTGTGTGTGTGTGTGTGTGTGTGTGTGTGTGTGTGTGTGTGTGCGTGCATGCGTGTGTGCGTGTGTAGATGGATAAAAACTGGTATTATGAAATACAGTGACCTGATCTTCTTAATTGTATGTCTGGTGACCCTGATCCACCTTATCAAGGCCACAAGGGGAGGTGTGTGTGTGTGTGTGTGTGTGTGTGTGTGTGTGTGTGTGTGTGTGTGTGTGTGTGTGTGTGTGTGTGTGTGTGTTTTCATAAGCTCCCATACAGTGTTGGAAATGTACCCTTTTGTATTTAGTAGTAATAATCTTACCCTGTAAAGATGTATTTTTATGTTGTGTGTATATATAGTGGTTTATGATTGAATTAGGAGATAAACTGACTGAACTTAACCACTGTAAGATGTTGAGGATTCAAACCAAAAACCTCAAGTCATTAAAGTAATTTAAAAAGTAGCGACAATGTATTATGATGTAAGGATGAAGCAAAAAAAAAAAAAAGCCTATTGTGAAGTAAAGTGAAGAGTGAAGTGTAATGATTGCTATTGTTACCTGCAATAATACACCTACACTATACCTACTCATGTTTGATGTGTCTTAAGGTATAATTTTAACTATACTAAACTAAATCAGGTCAGTTTATTGCACTCTAAAACAATCCACTTGAGCTCAGCCACAGGAGGTCTATCTATCTCACATTCTCTTCTCAACAGTCCAGTCAATGATGAATGCTGGTTCAAAATCAGTATAATCAGCTTTTCATGTCATGTAGCATAGATAAACAACTTGTAGAGCAAACATCTTTCCATGAACATTATTAAACATGCATTTTATCAGAGGAGAAATACAAAGTATCAGATTATGTAACCAGAAGCCAAACTAGTATACTATAACTATTCCTGTGTCTCACATACAAGCCGGCAGCATGGCACCATAACACTAACAAAAAACAAGAAAATGATTAATTATGAGTGTCAAACAGAGGTAGGTAGGTAGCAGACAGCTGCAGTCAAGTGTTTAAATTAATGGCTGTATCAACAATATCCAGTCTTTGATTACATGTGGGTGTTGCCAAACCTACAATATATTTGACTTGGCTTATTGAAAGTTTGGCTGGACGGGAGTGTGATTTGAGTTTCAATTTATTTCTGCTTAAGTTAAAGATGTCTTAGCGTAGTTTTGGATTATAGATGTTTCTTAGCAACAACAGGCAGAAAGCACATCACCTCGGAAGTATCCGTTAACTGAGTGGTTTAGATTCAGCAGCTTTTTGCAGCCTGGCTGGATGGCTTCCTGTCCGCCTGCAGTGCGGTGCAGGGTACCTGTTCACCTGCTTGGCACGTGCACTGATTGTTGGCTCACTTGTTGAGACGGGCTCAGGTATGTTGGTCCTGCCACAAGGAATGCAGCGAATAAAAAGGGAGTTGAGCAGGAGGGTGTGACAGAGAGAAGAAAGTTAGAGCCAGATGCTTTTGATGGAAAAAGGAAATTAATGGCTAAGCAGTGTTGTCTTGATGTGGTCTCCATGGCGACCAGTGTAAGCTATTAAATGTCTGCAGGAAAAACCAAAAACAAGTTTCAAATTAAATGGATTCATTAAAGATTAAGTGCAAAAAATACACCACAGCAGAACAAGGTTCTGCAGTTTCTCTAATGCAAAATTTAGCTCCAGGAGGGCTGTGGGAAACTGTGATCTCTACATGGCCCAATAGCCATCATTAAATACATTTTTATACCCATAAATATTACATCAGACATTTCCACATAATCAATACTAAAGAATCAGGATTCATGCCAGTCTAACGAGGTAAAAAAAACTATTCCTCAAATAATAAGCAGGGTAATCTGAGTTTAAATGGATTTTACCTTGACTACATGCTTGACTCAGATTTTATAGAAAGCAGATCGAGGCCATAAGGTTGTCAGTTTGAGTCCCTGAGCTGCTGGTAAAATGTAAGAGGAGAAAGCAGTGGCCAAAAATAGAAGGCTGTGGTCAAACTAACAAGCATTCCAAGTCGATTGTGATGATGATTATAATACTATAAAGCAGTATTTTACTGGATAAGAGTCCAGCTGACCTTTCGTGCACTCATAAATGTCTAAAATATGAGTGGGCAATGATTAGACAAGAGGTTTTTAAGTTAGATTAGTTATTTATGTTACTGTTACTCTTCTGTACCTGCACACTCTCAAGTTTCGTCGTCGTTTACGGAGCTGGAGGAAATGCCTTTCTGCTGGTCAGGTCCCCTCTAGGAAGCAATAAAAAGGTAGTTGAAATCTTCATACCTCAGATGTTTAACCGCCACTGAACTGAAGAGATATCTTATACTCCATCTTTTGCTTCTTTTTGCCAACAACTTTGGATTTTTCACACATGCACCAAAGAAGGGGCTCATCTAAACTGTGGATCACTATAACGGCGGAGATGAACTTGCTTTTTAACCACGCACAGAATTGTTCACGTGTTACTGGAGGATTCCACTAAAGGGCACACCGGAGAACTCAGATCGTATAGAATTTCCGAAATGTACATGATGTGAACAATACACAACAGCGCCGCCATAGTAATTTGTACGTAGCCCCTAAATCAAGCATGCGGTGACAATGACAAGTGTGTTTCTTTCTGCACTGCCCCTACCGTTCATGTTTATATGCCTATTACATCTTGCGGATGTGTAGCGTTCATTTCTGAGGACGTGCACAACTACCGCTCCAAGCAAATGTAGGATACGTGAGGCAGCCATCATGCAAATGCATTGTTAAAAGCAAGTACAGTATATTCCCGTTTTAAGTATCTGACAAATATAAGCAGGGGCAACACCGGGGTAAAGAGTCCTGATGGCATGACTATAGGGTTGTATTGAATTCAGTTGTCAGTGTGCCTTTTTTGTCTTCTGTACTTCAACTTGTCATTTGAAACTGTAAAGATAAAAAATAAAAGCCCCAGTCGAAAAAAATAGATCCCACTATCACACTTCTTGGTGATAGTCCAGAGGGAGTCTATCTGATCACTGCAGGGCAGAAACTAATGCTCTATTTATAACTGTGTGTGTTTCTGTGCTCTTGTAAGTCAACTGTATCTTAAACAATTTCCGTTTTAGAACTCGAGAGGAAGAACAGTTGTTTTTTTCATTTCTTTGAATGCCTCTTAGAAGGTTAAAACTGTCTGCCACCTTTCCTGTTTACCACTAAGTGCAACACCATGAATGCCTTCTAAGAGAAACTGTGTGAGAAGAGTGTGTCATTAACCACATTTGAACGAGTCATCGCATCTGCCCACCTCTGTATGAAGCTTTTCACACTGCCTCTCCTCTCCCTCTCCCTCTCCTCTCCTCTCCCTCTCCTCTCCTCTCCCTCTCCTCTCCTCTCCTCAGATCTGGTCACGTGACGCGGGCTACAGAGGCCAGCGTCACGTAATTAACTTTTCGTAGCTATATGTACGTATAGTTCATAAGAACAGCCTGAAATAAATAACTGCTAATAGGCTTGTAGGAACCGAACACAGAGGGTGCTTTCACACCTGAGACCTGATTGGTCTGTGTTAAATGACCCCTGGCGTATTTTGTCGGATAGTCCGGTTGGTTTGGGTTGGTGTGAAAGCTCATTTGAACTCTGGTGCGGATCAAACACCAAATTCTGGTCTGGGAAACAGAACACTCTAGAATGAACACACACTACCGTACAAAACTGCAGCCAGCAACAGGTTCCTCATGAGTTCATCCAGGGTCATTTATCTTCTCTCATTCTTTCCCACCAGCTGCATTTTACCATTTAGACTTATCACACACATTTCTTTGTAATAGAAGATACATAATTATCACACAAGAACAGGAATGTTCCAGCCTGCCGTTCAGGCTAGTGTCTTTCACAATAAGCTTTCTTGTATTTCAATTTCAAAACAACCTAGATTTTTATCTATAAATTGCAGGAATGTCTGTCTGTCTGTGTGTTATGTGAATATCTCTCGAACCGTTAGTCCGATGGATTTCAAACTTGACAGGTGTCTTGCTACGGGCACAAGTAAGTGCAGTGCCAAGTTTGACATTGTTTGGATTAGAAATGCAAAAGATATCAGTAAATATATATCGCTAAAAGAAGCACACATTGGCTTTTGTCGCTCTAGCCGCTGGCCACTCCCCCTCTCACCCCGAGGACCAGAGACAGAGAGCAGTGGAGCTTTGGCAGCTAAAATGTGACATACACCTCAGACCCACAAAAATGTGCAAAGTTGCACTACTTTGGACTGTCTTTGACTTTGAATAAACAAACGACAATTCCCGAATTTAAGGACGTTTCAGAATCCCATATATGCAAGGCACAACCACACAACAAGTGCAGACAGAGTGTGATGCCACTTATAGGCAGGCTATTTATCTTATAAAGCGAGACGTATCTGTATGTGTGTCCGTGTTTGGGGGGAAGGTAACCTGCACATCAGCAGACGCCACATGCAGAACGCTTTAGAACAGCGGGGGGCGGGACCCTTTTCCTGCTATTGTATTAAATTGCTGTGAGCTGACAGAACATAAGATTATTATCTTCACATAGCGTTGCAATGCGAGAAAATCTCAGAGTTGAACCAGGCAGATACATCAGTTTTCATCAGACTCACCCTGGGTCGGGTTAATTAAGTTGCCAAAATAACTCCGCCAATCAAATCCCATACTTCCCCGTTAACCGTCAAGCCACTAAACCTGTGTGAAAATGAACACCTCTGCTGAAATGTTAATTTCGTGAACGATCCGACACTCTCTCTGTCTCTCTCTCTCACTCTCTCTCTCTCACACACACACACACACACACACACACACACGCGCGCGTGCGCGCACACGGTCCGGTTCTGGTGGTTGATGAACGCAGATATGTGCTGATTAGCTCTCATAACGGGCCGGGTGGGTAGCGCACTGCCATGAGTCCATGACGCTAATGTTTGATTACAGTCTGATATTTTGTGATTACATTCTGAATCTGCAGCATTCTCTGTCAGGTAAATACAGTAGTACAACGTCTTCCTCTGATGTAGAAGTAGCCTACACTGTAAGTCGGCTATACAGTGGAGTTGCATATTAAGTGGTTTGGGGTCCTTCTGTAAGTCATTTTGGGGTACAATTTGTTTTTGATGAATTCTACAAGCAGCAATACCACAGGCCAAGCAATTGCCCGTTCCAAACGGGCACTGTACTAGTTGTTACTAATGTCATGATGGATATGAGAAACATCTAGTGTTCCTTCAGGATGATCTTTTTTCCTCTCTTTGTCTATTTACTTTATGATCATAACTGCTTCATAGTCTCTCAGCATTAAAATAAACATACACATTATGCAAGTAATATATGTACTGTGATTAAAATGAACACCCCTAAGTTATACATAACCTCATTTCCTTCAACAAAAAACTGCACTTTGTTGGACCGCCTGGTCTTTTCAACTTCTGTAATGCGTTCGTCTGCATGGATTAGTATGTTTGCAAGCTTGCTTTTCGAACATGTGCTGGTGTCTCACCACTGTGCTAAGTTCTGTCTTTTTCAAGTAAATTAAGTTTTTATAGCAGGATGCCAGCTGCTTCCATTACCCAGCAGCCCAGGAATGCAGTAAAGCATATGTGTCCGTGGTAAACGCCCTGCGTCGTCTAGGTTGGTAAGCAAACCAACAACCAAATGCTAACATTAGCTGCAGCACATGAGTGTGCAAATATGCTGTCTGCTGTCTCTGGCCCACATGTGTAACACTGATGGTGTGGTTTTAAACACCAGCAGAGGAATCTGTCCTTATTCTGCCCGACGTTTTCGGAGAGGTGACCTGATCAAAGAAAATGACATTGATTTATACCTCAGATCTCAGCTGTGTCCCAACTCTCATCTCCTCTCTTCCTTAGCTTATAATGCTCCATTTGGGGAGAAATTGTCAGAGGTATTGATTTAAGGCAAGCTAAAATTTGAAATATAATCTATAATAATACTGTGGCTATTCATCACACCATTTTTTGACATATTGGTGAAAACAGGCGTTTTCCACAGCAGCAGTTGACTGAAATTTTAGGGCTGGTGTTATATTGAGAAGCGCCAAGGCTGAATTACCAACCAGGCCCCTGACCCTTCAGGACCCATCTTCAGTGTTTGTCAGTTGGATATTGATAATTTATTTAATTATAAATTGGGCCTTGAGTCAGATCCTGTCTTATAAAGAGGTCCTCTGTCAAAATTTGTACCCTTGGAATAAATACGAACCAATCTTTGGTTCCTCAGGTGTAACCCGGAAGCACACACAGTTTTTGACAATGCACACACACACACACACACACACACACACACACACACACACACACACACACACATACACGCACACACTCAGTTGAGAGCAGGACGTGATTAGCATGAAGTGATTTAGTTTGATGGTGTTGGGTTCAGAGGAGTAAAGCGTCTCACCTCAGAATGACAGACCTGCACTTGACACTTGAGGATCACTGAAGAACCGAGAATATTCACACACACACACACACACACACACACACACACACACACACACACACACACACAGAGTCTGTCAAGAGACTGATGCTGCAGACTGCTTTCTAGGCTGTCTGGCAGACTGTGTCTCCCATGGGAGTATCCCCATAAGGATAGGACATTTTCTAGCCTCCTATTGTACATTTTCATATTTTCAAGATTACAGTAAATGCAGGTTCAGGTTGGGTGTGTCATGACCAGGGTTGAGTTGTAGTTTCTGTGTTTCACTTCTGGCCAAACAAACATTGTGTCCTGTGCTGACACAACATTGCACATTTAAAGGTTGAAAAAGTTACTCAGCCTTTATTTTGATATTTTGAAAGAAGAGAGGGGCAGTAGTTGAATGTAACTAAGTACATTTACTCAAGTACTGCACTGTAAATATTTGAGGTACTTCCACTGTACTTGACTATATAGATTGTATGCTACTTTATACTTCATTGTGCTTTTTACTCCACTACAGGTACATTTATTTCACAGCTATACTTACTAGTGACATGTCAGATGAATGCATCAAATGCATGACTGAAAAACAAACATGGTTGCTATATTTAAATCGAGTGTACTGTATTTACTGTACAAAGTGCTTTTCTGGCTGGTAACTATTTAAAAAGGATTCCAATGAATTATTAATGTAGTGGTGTGAGAGGCACTCAAATCCTGTACTCTAATATAAGTAAAAGTAAAATTAAGTAAGTAATTAAAGTATTAGCAAAACAATACACACTATTATCCAAGTACTCATATTAAATAATGGTTCTTTTGAAAGTACTTTATTATTTTTGGATTAGTAATATAGAAGTAGGATTTTGTAAAAAAAAAAAAAAATGTTTTCTCATTATAGAAGCAAAACTGTACTACAGCTTACTACAGCTTTGCTTCTATAATGAGAAAAAATATATTTTCATAATCAGATGTTATTGACACAGCGGTGCTTTGATCTTAAGACTAATGTGAGGAAGATGCTACCATGTGGATGTTTGTCATATTTCCCAACTTAGTTGAGAATGTTAGTATGCTGACATTTGCTAATGAGTACCAGACAAAAAGTACAGCTGAAGCTGATGGAAATGTCATTATGTTTGAAGGTATTATAGTAAAAATAATATATATATACCCTGAAATTGATGCCCTGATGATAAGGCGTTAGATCAAAAAATCATGGAATAAGTTATTACACTTCATCCTGAAAGGGACATTAATGTCTCTTAAAAAAAAAAACATGGCAATCTACACAAACCGTTTTGAGATATGTCAGTCCAAAATAAACCAGAAATACCAATATCATGGTATGAACACCATTGCCATAGATACATAGAGCCATAGAGCCATGCCACAGCGTTGATAATAAAAACTATACACCTGCATTAACAATTACTTTGTCTTTAACTTCATATTATTTAACCCTGGTGTTGATTTGGTGGTACATGTACATGTAAAAGAGCTGGCATATGCACTGACTAAAATATGTAAATTAGTAAAAAAACAAACAATTAACTTAATTAACTTTGTCTTTGTGTCTTTCCCATCTTGCCAGGTGAACATTTGAGGATGTGTCCTCAGGGTCCAACTTGTTGTACCAGCACCATGGAGGAGAACCTGGGAGGTCTGAGCGCTCGAGAGACCGAGGGACTGATCAGAGAAGCCGGCAGGTCGCTGCAGTCTGCCTTCAACGCTCTCCACAGGAGCTTCGACAGTAAGTAGGGTGTGTGTATGTGTGTGTGTTTGCAGGATAGATGCTCATTACTGGCTGAGCTCAAATTAATACCAACGCTTCAGGAGTGGGCACATAGAAGTATGACATTAGTATTTTGTGGAATTTGTGTTTGGTACAAAGCTCTGACTGTGCTCAGTACTCAATACTGCAGCTTCAATAGTGACGTGTGTGTGTGTGTGTGTGTGTGTGTGTGTGTGTGTGTGTGTGTGTGTGTGTGTGTGTGTGTGTGTGTGTGTGTGTGTGTGTGTGTGTGTGCGAGAGGGAGGGAGGTTGGTATCCTGTGCGTCAAGGGGACCCCTGACTGGGTGTTATAATGAGAGCGGAGTCAGCCAGACACAATGAAATGTGATAAGCCGATCCTCTGATCTCCAAGGGGCACACACACACACACACACACACACACACACACACACACACACACACACACACACACACACACACACACACACACACAACAGAGGGGTGTCCCCTGGGGCAGTGGCTGGTTCAGCTAATGAGCAGTTGACCCAGTGAGGAGTCAAGGCTGCAGATGACTGCACATCAGAGAAAGAGAAGGATGGAGGTCGGGAGGAGGAAAAGATAAAAGTGCAACAATAGGGAGACAGATGAATGCAGCAAGTGAGAAATGTGTCATTAGTAGAGTAGAAACACTGAGTCAAAATAAAAAATGAAATAAGAAGAAGAAGAAAAGGAGCAGAAGGAGGACTCGTCAGAGGAGGATAGAATTATTAGTCTCAAGGAAGCAGGCCACCTCAGTAGCAGTAATGTGGCCGCCCATCTGGTTGTGGTTAGAACAGGCTGGCACTGGTCCACAGCCTTTGAAGCATGAGGGAAAAGCCCAGACCAATATACTGCAGAGACAGCAAGCTGACTCTCTTATTCTTTCTTTTTGACCTCTTTATCACTTTGTATCCATATGGCTGCAAAGACACTTTCAAGTAAACCTTTAAAAATATTAAATACATAGGCAGAAACTTAACTGCAGCACATCCGAAGCCACTGTCCATTGATATTATTGGCCTGAGAAGCAATCTAATTCCTTATTCATCCTTTATTCTTCAGTAGTATTTCAATTGCTTGTTATTGGATAATTGTCTATAAAATAAAATGATACTTAAAGCTGCACTCATCAATACATTTCAAATAAACAATGGATCAGATGACTATGTGTAATGTGCAGCGGTGGAAGAAGTATTCAGATTTTAAGTAAAAGTAATAATACCACACTGTAAAAATACTCTGTTACAAGTAAAAGTCCTGCATTGAAAATGTAAACTTAAGTAAAAATACGGAGTACCATCAGGAAAATGTACCTACATTATTAAAAGAAAAATTACTCATGCAGAAAAATCCTCACATTTTAGAAACTGAAAACGATGAAAACCGTTCTTTCAATCAACTAAGTGTTTAATCAGCTAGTCATTTCAGCTTTACTTGTAGAACTATATATTGTTGGGTAGTTTATACTAAATCATTGTATTTTATAATGTACATGGGTTTTGGGTCAGTGTAACACTTATCAGTTCAATTTTCTATTTGGAAAAACAGAAAAATGGGTTTAAATATCCAATTTTTCATTGTTTTCCGCCTCGACAAATTAAAAAATTGGATCTTTAAACTGTTTTTCCAATTTTCTGTTTTTATTCAGAGGATCAGAAATTTAGAAAATTACAAAATTGCGTCTGGGCTCCGATTATTCAATACTGCAATGGTATTCTCTCCCTCGTTCCGCCTAGCTACGTCTCGCCCCCCCACACTCGAAACCATCAGTTGCAAGCACCACTGACCCAAAAGTCTATCAGTTGTTTTTTTTTGGTCCATATGCAGTTAATGACCTGCATATTCCACAAAGTAGAGGAAGAGAATACCATTGCAGTATTGAATAATTGGAGGCCAGACACAATTTTGTAATTTTCTCAATTTCTGATCCTCTGAATAAAAAACAGAACATTGGAAAAACAGTTTAAAGATCCATTTTTTTAATTTGATATTTTAACCCATTTTTCAGTTTTTCCAAATGTCCGTTTGTGCTTAGAAAATTGAACTGATAAGTGTTACACTGACCGTTTTGTGTGCAACAGTCTTTATTTGTAAGGCAACTACTAACTAAAGCTGTCAGATTAATGTAGTGGAGTCAATTTTACTCCACTCCATTTATCCGACAGCTTTTTTACTCAGTAAAAATAGTAGTAAAAGTAATATTTCTCTCTGAAATGTAGTGGAGTAGAAGTAGAAAGTGGCATGAAAAGAAAAGACTCAAGTAAAGTACAAGTCCCTTAAATTTGTACTTAAGTACAGTACTTTCCATTCCACCACTTGTAAGGTGAAAGGGGCTCATAGTGACAAAGATAAATATCTCCTAATTTTTGCCATTCTTCTCAGCTCTACAGAGAGTTTTAGTTTTGTTTGAACAGCCTACAACTTTCTTGTTTTAGTTCAGTCTCTCTGCTCTCTCTTCTCTCTACTTCCAGCATATTTCACTGAGCTGCACAGTCGCTCTGAGCGCTCCCTCCCAGAGGCACTGTCACCACTCGGCGCCCTGTACTCACAGAACACCCGTCTCTATGGAGATCTCTACACCGACCTGCGACAGTACTACCGAGGCTCCGCTCTCAACCTGGACGAGACGCTGTCTGAGTTCTGGTCCCGCCTCCTGGAGCGCACCTTTAAAGTCTCCGCTCCCACAGAGGTGAGTAAAGAAGTGAAACAAAGAATTTTTGACACATTTTGAATGAAAAACTGGTGTACATAATGATGAAAAGGTAATAACTAAAATAGTAAAGCACAAACCAGAGTACTGCTTGGATAACTGAGATGAGAGAGGAGATGATAGAGCACATTATGGCAGCCTCAGTATTTCAGATGTTTACTAATACACTAACAATTATATGAATTATACCAAAATATATTCAAATGGAAATACTTACAAATTTGAGTCGACACAATTGAAGGATTTTATGAACTAGTTCTCCTGATCCATTCAGCTGCTGGCTGAACTGCCTCTCTTCAACCCCTGCTGCTGTTCTGGCGAGAAAACAAACATTTGCAAAATTTTCATTTTTAGATATATCACTTGCCCTATTTTCATCTATTATTATTATTAGCTGGTTTGTGTTCTACCGGTATGGAGTAGATGCATTAAATCTCTTCCAATGACATACTTAGTAAGGTTACTGATCATGTAGCTAATAACCCCATCCCCCAATTTACTGTCAGTTCTATACTGCACACTATCTAATAAAGGCAAAAATGTCAAAATAAATGCTAATAATAACATACTTCTCCTACGTTTTTTCTCCCTATCACCTCCTTTCTGGCAGGTCAACCTGTCAGAGGACTACCTTGAATGTGTTGCTAAGCAACAGGAGACGCTGCGGCCATTTGGAGACGTCCCAAGGGACATGAAGGCGAAGCTGATCCGCGCTTTTGTCACAGCCAGGTCGTTTGTCCAGGGGCTGATAGTCAGCGGAGAGGTGGTCAGGAAGGTCTCACAGGTGTGTGTGTGTGTGTGTGTGTGTGTGTGTGTGTGTGTGTGTGTGTGTGTGTGTGCGTACATGGGACGTAAGGCGAGACAGTGAGTCAGACAGAGAGAGACAGGATGAGTTGTTGGTGTGAGAGAAACTTAGAGATGTGTGTGTGTGTGTGTGTGTGTGTGTGTGTGTGTGTGTGTGTGTGTGTGTGTGTGTGTATGTTTGCAAGACTGTGAGACTAAGGCCTGCTGGACTGAGTCCCAGGAAAGCAGATATGATGGATGCGTGGTTGTCACACCCTAACTGTCAGAGAAAACGTCTCCACCCTAAAAATAAAAAACACTAAGATCATCAAAAATTAAGCATCTGACTCTGCCATCAGAACAAAGCTCTCATTTGTAAGGGATGACAACAGTGTGGTCAAATTACGTGTGATGTTTTTTTAGCTCTTGATGCAGTTTTTTTCCCAGCACTCAGAGACGTAGTGTGTCTGATGTGACTGTGTGATTGTTTTCTTGCTATTGTTAGTGTTTGACGTAGCTTATGGTCACTACGAGACTTTTTTTTACCCCCTTCTTTCTCCATTCATCCCTATAAGGTAGATCTACTGTACAAGCTTCATCCAAATTCTGCAATTTAACAGACCATACCGGTGATTTTTCATGTTTTAATCAATTTTACAAAACTCCAATATTCAGTACTTTACATCACAGTTAATCATTTTGCAAAATATTCTGCTGTCTTTTTGAAATCTGAATCTGTATTTTCCCTTACAGTTTCAGGCCTCAATTAGTTTCCATTCTTTTCCTATTGATGTACTAATCAGAGCACAGTGAAATCTATCACAGTGAACATCATGTCTGCATTAATTTGTGTCAAAGCTACATTATCGTTATGAGTGCAGACTTTTTACATCAGCACTTAAACCACTTTACCACATGATGATAATGTAACATTGACACAAATTTATGCGGACGTGATGTTGACAGTGATGGATTATATACAACTTGAGTCCTTGGACTGATTTCAATACTGCACAGAAATAAATGCATAAAGGCCTGTTGGGAAATGCATCCAAATATCTAAAACTGTGTAGTGTTTCAATTACAAATAGTCAGCAAAAATGTAGTTTAAATCTTGCAGACATACTGCCATGACCTTATTTTGGAGGTGTCCCTCCATCACATCTGTGCAACATAGTGGTAAAATAACTCCACTGTGGTACTGGACACCTTTCATGACTTGTTTACATGATCAGAAGCTGACAGTGTAATAGAAACCCTGTACTGTATAAAGACAAGCAGGGCCATCACCGCTTTCTTGTTCACGGCGTGTCCCTTATAATGTTGCAATACTGCCCTCTGCTGTTTATCCTTTTCCTTGAGCTATTTGTACTCTGTCATGCATTGCCCTCATGGAGTAAATCCCCTGTGGTAAATCCCCTCATGGAGAAACAGGACCTAGTACAAACATACTCTTGCAGTATTAAATGTCCTTCTTTTACCGGAGGTTTGTGAAGCTAACTGTCCTTTCGAACCTCCCCAGGTTCATTTGAGTCCAGAGTGTATGAAGGCCCTGATGAAGCTGGTTTACTGCCCCCACTGTCACGGCATTGCCTCCGTCAAACCCTGCTCCAACTACTGTTCCAACGTCATGAAGGGCTGCCTGGCCAACCAAGCTGACCTGGACCCCGAGTGGCAGAATATTATAGGTGAGATTCAGACCCCAAGGTAAGACATTGTAAAGCTAGATAATCCAGATATATACTTATTGCTGAGTGGATCACTGGAACAGACATTGGGCCTCATGCAATACCACTTTTGTGTGACCATGACAATATAATGCACCATTTATGTACAGGTAAACTGTGATTTAGTGGCTTGGGAGCAAATCAAATTTTGTGCCACCAAAAACTGGTTCTGAGTGTATCCAAAAGTTCTTCTCTTCTCTTTTGCTCAGACACCATGATCCAGGTGGCCTCTAGTTTCAGCACGGAGCCCAGTCTCGATGTGGTTATCTCCTCTATCCCTGCTCGAATCTATGAGGCTATTCACTTCCTGCAGGAAAACATGGACACATTCACAGCAAAAGTAAGACGTCTTACTTTGTCTCATCACTTACTACATTTCCCTGGGAGCATTTTATCTCCAGTCAAAGGCCAGCTCATGTCTGCAATCCTGCACCCTTAAAATTATTTGTCAAACCCTTCACCTCTGCACAATCAAATTTGATCTTCAAGAAGTGTTTACCTTGAGGATACTCAAGCTAGAGCTCAACAATGTGCTTCAGTAGCAACAAGCTCAACCTCTCACCACTAACTTTTTATTGGTTTTATTCAATTCAATTCAATTTTATTTATAATATCAAATCATAACAAGAGTTATCTCAAGACACTTTACAGAGACCCAACAATTCCAGTAATTTCCCCAAGAGCAAGCATTTAGTGCTCCCTTTTAGGGACTGATTTGAGCAACCTGATAGTAAGGAATTACAATAGTGCAGCCTGGAAGTAACAAATGCATGGACTAGTTTTTCGTCATAGTTTTGAGACAGGATGTGCCTAATTTTGGCAATGTTACAAGGTTTGTTTTAAGTGGGTGTTAAAGGATATATCCTGATAAAAAATAACTCCTAGATGTCTGACAGTAGTGCTGGAGGCCAGGGCAATGCCATCCAGAGTAACTATATCTTTAGATAATGAGGTTTACTTGCTTGACAGGTATGAAAGGCAGGCTGGTGGAAGTAGCTGGTATAGTATGGCATTGTACGCTCCTCTCATATATGTATAGATGTATCCTTCAAATAAGGCTAGGTAGCATTATGAAATTGCTAGGCTCCCATAATTTTACTGATGTATATATCAATGTCCCTTTATTGGACAAGCAGTGAGTGTAGCTATAAACATTCTTGACCTTGTTTTCACCAAGCTGTTCCTATTCTTACACTTTTAGTGCAATTTATTTTCAAGCTCAAAACATAAATTGTAATATTTCCATGTATATGGTAAGCAATAGCAATATTGTTCTTGAACACTTAGGCTGTGGAATAAATCTAGTCAGGCAACCCAAACATCCTCACAGTTTAAAACACTTGTCTATAGCGATTCATCATCCAGTCATTTCTGGAGCAGTGTGATTTGATTTCAGATGTTTAACTCCCCAGTTCACAGCTTCTAGTACATGTTTGTGTTGATGTATGTCTGCGTATCTGTGTGTTTGTATGTTTGTAGGTGTACCAGACATGTGGTACTCCAGGTGAACCAGGAACAGGAAGTCCCACACTTCATGAGCAGAGGAAGAAGAGCGGCTCCCTGACCGCATCAGAGTACAAACCCTCTCCAACCGCTGGGCTCAGACTGGAGATGCAGGTGTGTATATATACACCACATATCATATAAAAAAGATGTATTATTTCATAGAAAACAGATGAATTCCTGGATTTGTATGCACCACTTTTTTTTTTTATGTGGGGACTGCATCCCAGGTTTTTGTATATGTTGTATTTGAGTGTCTTTGTCAAAGCTATACATGTATAACAATAGATTTTACATTTTACGTACCACAGATATTCTGATGCTGTTTACAAAGGGTATTTAATGTGATTTAAAACTCATTATGACTTGTTTTGGATATACAGTATACCCAAACTAAACAATTTTGGATTTGAGACTCACCTTCGTCTCGTGAAACTAAAATATTGTCTCTGTCCTCAGGTTTCAGATCTGTCAAGTAAGCTGAGGGAGATGCGGCAGTACTGGACCCAGCTTCCTGTGGCACTTTGCAGCAAACTGGCAGCAGGAGGCGCCGGTCAGGATAAATGCTGGAATGGAATTACAAAAGCTAGGTGAGGAAGAAAGGGTAAGGGTAAGAATACCAGGGTAAGCCAATCAGAGGAAAGGAAAGGACACGCTTTTGCAATCGTAGGAAACACAAATTTTCCTCCAGGAAAACATCTGTCACTGACCAATCACAAGCTTGTTCAGTTTAAATGTAACTTCCAGCACCAACTACATCCAGCCTGTTCTCCAGGCTTTAACATGTCCCTCAAATCCAGAGTGTTTCGATATGGTTTGACTAGATTTTATTTCATCTCCACAATAAGATAGTTCTTTGGTTTGCATCAAAACAATTTTTTGGCAATCCATTTCTTCTGAAGTTTATTCCATTATTATCATATATTTGTTCATTTTTCAGTTACATTTCTGTCGACTTCAGAAGTGCTTTGTGAGACTGGATCCGTGATGCATCGTGTTTGCATTAATTCCTGGATTTTTAAACATTTCTGATTTCAATCCTTGAATCCATGTTGATGTTAACGATGTTGCTGCAACGAAGCTTCTAAACCAACAACTCCCACATCCTTCAACAGAAAACTGGATTGTAGAGTGTTGAATAAAATACTTTCAAGGTCTGAAATCGGTTCACAGTACAACTTGTACTCATTCAGCACGGAAACAAGATACATTACAGAAAGAAAACTCATGTTCTTTATTACCTAAAAACCAAAGCCAGAGTTGCTATGATACTGGCCAGTTCTCATCTCATTGAAGGCCATTTGTATCCTTTGTGTCAGAACAAAAGAGGCAGCAAGCTATTTCTTTTATGACAAACTGAAAACAGCGGTGAATGGAAACTTATTTGAACTGACATTGCTTCCACATATGCAGAAATTCAAAAGCCTGTGCAGATTCACATTCCGCAACACTAGCAGTCATAACCACACACTTTACACCCTCCAGCCTCCCATAATCTACGTGTAAATGGATTATAGAACAATTTGATGCAATGTATATATATATATATATGGGCCTATATATATGTTTTGTGTGTGAGTGAGAGAGAAATGTGACAAAGGCCGTAAAATATAGATGAATCGCTGACTGTGTGGGACAGATTGAGGAAATATGAAATGTGTGTCGATGTGGCAGAGAGTAAATTATTACTGTTTGAAGCTCTACAGCGACATCTCGTGGATATCTTGAGAGCTCAAACACAAAATTATAACTAATAAATTCTCAGAGTAGAAAATGAAATGTATTGTTGAAGTAGTTTAAATTGGGTGTACATTGTTTCTTCCCTTCACACTTCTTTAAAGGCAGGTCTTAATAATTCTTCCTAATACTGGCCATTAAGAGATCCTTTCCTAATACACATGGAAGACATAGGGGACAAAATCACAGTTGTGCAAAGGAGTAATTTCATACTAAACGGATACCCACTCGAATTGTCTCAGACTGCTGAGGCCAAACATTAGATTCAGCTAAACTTTGGAGTTAATTTTTGTACTAAAAGGACTGTGAATATTGTCCCTCATCTCTTCCATTAAAAGCATGTTAGGAATGATTTCTTAATGACCAGTGTTCATTTGAAAACATTTTAATTTAACATTTCAGACATGGTTTTAACCCTTGTGTTGACTTCGGGTCACATTGGCCCATTTTAAATTTTTGTTTTATATCAGAAAATATTGGATGTAGAAATAAGCGCTGAAAATGTGTAGAAGAAAAATTTAAAACGTTGGAAAAAGCAAAAACAAATTGTGAAAAAAGGTGTAACAAATGTCAGAAAAAAAGTGTTTTTTTCAAGGTTGAAACGAAGACAACACAAGGGTTAAGGTTGAAGTTGGAATTAGATTATAGATTGGTCAGGGTCAGGATAGGGCTGAGCAATCATTCAAAAATGTTGTATTTTTACTTAAGTTTTTGTTCTTCAACAATTGTATGGGCATGAACAATCTGTGGAGTAATTTTGTCAATGAGGGTCCTCACAAATGCAGAAGCACAAGCTTGTATGTCTGATTGTTTGCTTGTGTGAGTTGTATCTGCTTACCTAAATATCTAATTGACAATTGAGCACAGCTGTGCAGATTAACTGAGTTTGTCCTTGCACATGTTTTCAAGTAAACAAAATATTAGAAAAAGCACACACACACACACACACACACGTCCATTCCAGACAGAATACCAGTTGAGATCAGTTGCATTGTTTTTTTTAATCAGTGCAGCAGTTTTCAGATTACATCATGTGCTTATATAACTGCAAAAGGGTTCTCGACAGAAATAAGTGGCTGAAGAAATGCTTGAAATTCCATGCTTTTTGGTCTAACGTCACACCCAAATTAAAAGTGGTACAGCGCCCATATACTTTGACACTCTGGGATGTGATTACAGAGGCTAGAATGGAGGTTTATTATTTCCGTCCAAGTCATACATCTGTAAAATTATTAGACTACACTGCTGTAAACACATCTGACAGGTGACAGACAACACAGGGCATTAGCCACATGTCTCAGCTTACTACAGAAAAAATGAAGACAAAAGACTCAAAAATGGATTTGATATGATTTTTTTTCTACAGATATGTCTGTGCGTTTTATTATTTCCATTTGAAAAGTGCAAAGAAAAAAGCCAAAAAACTACCAGAACTGCCCTAATTATGTTGCCACACATTCTTCCCCTGTCCCTCTTGTCCTCCAATCAGGTACCTTCCAGAGGTGATGGGTGATGGCTTGGCCAATCAGATAAATAACCCAGAAGTAGAGCTTGACATCACAAAGCCAGACATGACCATCAGGCAACAGATCATGCAACTCAAAATCATGAGCAACAAGCTGAAAAACGCACTGGAGGGCAACGATGTGGACTTCCAGGATGCAAGTGGGTCCCTTTCTAATATTTGTACTGAAAGTACTTTCTAGTGTTAATGTTTTACATGGCACACATTGTCCATTCTGTTATATTTTTGCCTTATACAAAGTCAGCAGTGTCCCACGTTCATGCACATTTTCCACTGCATGAATGGTCTGATTCCCTGTGTTAAACGAGACTAAATACTCCTATCTAATGAATAATAAATGTAACTAAAACATTGATTTCATTCATGTAGGTCAAATGGTCCCCGCTCAATAAGCACATACAAACAGAAACGTTATCAGGAGCAATTGAAGGTGACATTTCTTGACAAACGAAGTAAAACTCATCTTCTCATCCGTTTTTACCTCTGTAGGTGACGACATTAGCGGCTCAGGAAGCGGGATGTGCGTAGGTGGTCTGTGTCCTCGGAACAGACCGGGATTGTATGCCTACACGCCAGACAACAACCGAGTCAGAGGCACAGCCACGTCTCAAACACGCATCTGTGGACTCCTACTCCTGCTCCCATTGACCATCCTGCTGCTTCAGCGATGATGGACCGCAGCTGCCTCAAATCAGACTCTAAGTCTACAGGAGGGCTGAACCACGCGACGGACAAAAAGGGGTTTGGTGGGGGGGAGGGGGGAGATTGGAAGGTAAATTTGCCAAAAAAATGAAAAAGACATCTTGGGGAATTAATGGATGACATTGATTTTATTTGACCAAGAGGAGCAAAATTGACAGTGACAATATTCTTTATTTAGTTTTGCTCAGTTTTAATGTGTCTTAGTTTGGGGGTGATTCAGTTTGTTGAGCTGGTTTCAATGGATTGTTGGAAGAAGACAAAGAGAATGATGGCTGTTGATGATGAAAATAATGATGGGGATATTGATAATGATTTATTGACACTTTAGCAGATCCATTTAGCTCCAGGTTCCAGTCAGCAGGCGGCAGAGCTCAGTGAAAGAAATGTCAGTCCCTCCAGAATAACGTGATTATGCGATCGCATAATTCAATGCATAATCAGCCGAAGTCCGCATATTTTGCGGCCCCCGCATAAATGCATTTTTTCAAATACACCGCACTTTCGCCTCAAAAATTGCGGATTTCCGCGCAAAATATGCGGGGCTTGCATGATTTCATAATCCCCGCATTTTCGCTGCAAAAGGTCACATATACCTTAGCAGAAAGTTGAAAAATGTCGCGTTTACCTCACACAAGAGCAGCCATTTTCCCCTGTTGCCATGGGAACGTTATGAAGTGACATATGCGACGTGAACATCATCGAAAAGCTGAAAACCCTGCGATGAAGCCATGATGAAACCGCAATTTTTGCAAGTTCCCGCAATTTTTACAATTTCCCACAATTTCATCGCATAAAACTGCATAAATATCCCGCATATTCCATCGCATTTTTTAAGAAAACGTGCCGCATAATCAAGGATTTTTCTCGCAACAATCACAAAAAAACTCTACAACATTTTTCTGGAAGGACTGAAATGTTTGGTTCCCTGATATGTGGTGCGTTCAACAAGGCTTTTTTTTTTTTTTTTACTTTACTGGAGTCGAGGTTGACTACCTTAACAAACATTGTGTAAGTTGTAAATGTTTGTGTACATTAGCTTAAAGACTGGCACCATATTGAGCCATGAATGTACAGTGTAATACTATATTGACAATGAATCGCCCCATAATCTGGGATGTAGTCGTCCAGATGTTTTGGTGTGTGTTGGCATAAATGGTTACATTCAGTAGGATTTGTTTAAAATATTGCAGATAAATTATCACACATTATTGTATGAGATGTTGTGATTGCAAGATTTTACCTCACTTTTACTGTATACCCAACCATTTCTAAGGAAAAGGGAAATCACCACTAATCACCTTCTTAAGAAAACAAGCAGTGTCATCAAAGCACTTGTAAACAAGCACAGAGAAGCAGTTTCATTTAATCCTGTAATTTATCCTGCAGTGAAGACTGAAAACTGCACATTATTCTGACACTTGTGGTTGCAATAACCACAAAAATCTCCACAGAGAACATTTCATGACAGTCATTTTTAGAGAGGACTCCTTGTTGAACGCACACCTGCGTTTAGTAACTTTAAATTGAGTCTTAGAAGCAGCACAGTGGCTGATATACAGTAGGTCAAACCAAAGCACTTATTACACTGAACACTTTTTTACATTTTTTGACAGCAGACATCGCCCCGAGTAAGTTTAACATTTGTGATGACCCTTGTGCCAGGTTTTGTAACTGCATATTTAAACAAAAACAAGCATCAATAAGAAAACAAAGGTCTTGTGCATACAGTACAGGATATGTGCAGAATATTGACAACATGTATACATTTACCTGGTGATACATAATTTACTCGGCATGCCTTTCTTTCAGTCTACACTACTATACTGATACATATGGGACTCCTGATTCACGTAAGTCTCTTGCACATACACACCTTTACACACACTGGGGTTGTGTATTAAGCTGATTTTTATTCATCAGTGTATTTAATCACACATTTCATTCATTAAACGCTGTTTGATTGTAGCAGTAGATTTTGCCATGCACAATTTGATTTGGGTATTGCTGATTAACCTCAATTAACAAGAAGCTAGATCTTTATTTAAAGTAAAATTTTACACATCGTAGTCAAAATTGTATAAAGTACTCTGTGGCTCTGGATAGAGCTTTCTAATGTTTGAGAAAATAAGACATCATAGTGATGTCATCAGCTTGGGCTTGGAGGCTAGAACTTTGTAACAGAAAAAACTGGGGCATCAGGTTTGAAAGACGTGGGTGTTTACCAGACAGGGAGGATCAAACACAATTATTAGAGTTGCAATTACGGCAAATATAGGATGTAGTGTTTACGGAGCTTGACCCATTATTAGGGACTAAAAGTCAGGATATCTTTGATCCAGACTGAAATATCTCAACATCTATCAGACGGCTTGTCATGTTCCCTGCAGGATTCATTTGTATCACTTTGTTGATTGCTTACCTGTTCATCTGGTGCATCAGGTCAAAATTTAAATGGGTCTAATACTTGGGTTTATGACCAAATACCTGCTAAACTAATGACATTCCCATCAGCCTCAGCTGTACGTAAAGGTAAACTAAAATTATGAACATGGTAAACATTCCACCTGCTTGGCATCATTCAGTATGTTAGCATCGTTATTGCAAGCATGTTATTTTTCTGATGTTCTCCATTAGCTCAAAGCCCCACTGTGCCCAAGTACTCACAGAACCACCACTAAATCACTGGAGTATCCCTCTATGTTCCTCTCATTGTGAAGTCTGATATAACTTTACAAACATGTACTGTATCTAAGAATCTATCCATTAGCCATAGAGATATGACCAAGCACCAGTTGCTCTCGTCTTCACAATGTCTGTGCCTGATGCTCTGTGGCCTGTGGATTTAGTCACGACTCAGTCCCTGACTTTGCTCATTTTCTAGAAAAACTCAACTTGCCAGCTGCACAACAGCTATAAATAAACATAACTCTTTGTAACAGGCACTGACAAGCGTTGTGTGGCCCTGCTGGAGAAAAACGGGCCCACGTGTTGTGTGTGGGGATGACAATCCTGCACCAGTCAGGGGGTTTTGAGTTAATGAATGATTTATTTTCCTGATGCATACAACAGAATAAAGCAGAGCAGCAGGCACATACACAACGAGTTCACTACACATTTCTGTTTTTGAATGCTGGAAAGGTCTTAAATGTTTTATTTATCAACATCAGTATCGTATCTTTGATCGAGAGGACCCGATTTGAACATCCATCTGAATTCACCCTTTGTTTGCATCACGGGTCTTTCCTGAAATGTGTCTTTTCCTGTAATTGTGAATGATGTGGAAGTAAAGGTAGAGTCTGAGTTTTACTGAGATGTGGGAGGAAACGTGTAGCAGCCACAGTCTACAACACTGTTGATTTTACTTGTCTAGACATGAAGATTTATCGAGTCTCAGCACTCTGAGCTGAGCTGTCTGTCCATGACCAACATTTTGAGTCCCCCAGGTGAGAGTTACCTTTGAACAAAAGGTGCCACAACTCTTGCTGAACAAATATAACAAATGTAACTTAACTATGGAGACAGCTTAAACATAATTGTTCTGCTCATGTGGCAGCTTGCAGGTCTAGAATTGATTTTTTGGGTCTCCATCTGTGGTTTAAAAATAAATAGACTCAGTGCTAATGTGTTTTCTTGTAGACGTGGCTAATTTTCTTAACCAATTTAAAATGCCTCCAACTGCTGGCACTAAGATAAGAAGCAACTCCTGCTCTTTGTCTGCTTTTCACTTACACACAGACAGATACACAACTCTTTAAGATACTGGTCAATGTGTACAAGGATGCAATAGCCACTGAATAAAGGTGAATGTTGTCGTGGTACATGGTGTAGTGTCATGAAAGCTATTGACAAGTGAAATGTCATGTAGAGAGACTTTAAATAGACTGTCTGGGCTTGAAAATGCAGTGTCACAGCAATGATAGCAGCTTTTTCCCTTTATAGACACAGTGTCAGAGACAGGAAGCTGCAGGAGATGAAGGAGGCGAGAAACTTCAAAAGCAAATTGATCCAAGGCCATCGGGGGTTGAAAACGTTTTCAGTTTACAAACTGCAGTTGTCATTGAAACTTTTAGGTTGTTGTTGCAGAGGGCCAAAAAAACGTTATCATACTACCTACTAGGGATGCACCTACTTTTTCTCTCTTGATACCAATTCCCATACTTCTACTCAGAGTATCTGCTAGTACCGAGTACCATTCCAATACAGAAGATCTCTTTTTCCTGAACTTAAAATCTATATACCTACTGTATATACCTTACTACATTGGAACCCATTTAAATATTTTCATGTAAGGTAACATGAAGCCAGGGATCTCTGAGGCACTAAAAGCTGAGTCAGAAACAATCAGTTTTATAATGACATTCTCAGAGAAACTGGATTAAATGTCACCTAGGAGAAAATACGGCTTCATTTAAGTAATTAACCTTTTACCATCGCCCACTGTTAATCCTGTGGGATGCTGGGAATATAAAGAACTTTCACTGACTGCTTGGAGGTATTGAAAGTTGGATAGATGTGAACATGCATCATGTGTATGATAGATATTTTTTGGCATCATTGTGGTCACTTTCAAAAAAGAGCCCCAAATCCAGAGCAGTCAAATGGTGTAATAAATCCATGAAAACCTTATGTCTTAATATATCGCACAAGTTTCATTATAAAAAACGCTCTTTTGTTTTAAAGTGCTCATATTATGCTTCTTGGCTTTTTCCCTTACCTTTATTGTGTTATATATCTTTTTTGTGCATGTTATAGGGTTACAAAGTGAAAAAGCCCAAAGTCCACCCCAAAGGGACTTACCATCAGATGGTCACAAACTGCTCCAAACAGCTCTATTGTAGTCCAGCCTTTACTTCCGTGACAAACGTGCGTCACTTTGTAACACACGTTATAATGCTCGCCAATGTGCTAGCATGGCACGTCCTCATACTCTGCTTCTGACTGGCTGGTAGTCCTTACCTAGCTACTGCGCATGTGCGACTCCTAACAAAGATGGAACAGAAGTGAGATGCCTCACTCTGTAGCTAAAACAGAGAGCTCAACACACAGGGTGAAAAGAGGAGCTGCAGCAATATGCAGTACAACACAAATATGGTGTTTTTTAAAAATAAAACAATGTAAACCTATTCTGGTACAACCTCTAAATACAATTATGAACCTAAAGATGTGCATAATATAAGCACTTTAATTTAAATGGACCAACTCCAACAAGGCTATGGGTGTTAAAGGGTTGAAGTTGGTCTCATAGACTGCGAGGTTAACTAATTAAAGACCCGACACACCGCCACAGGTGTTTTCACTTACACTGGCTGATTAGACCTCTCAGGTTGAAGTTTGGTGGAGCTGCGCTGAGGTCATCAAAGGTAAAGCTGAATAGATTGCAGCCATTATCAATGTTATTATGCATGTATGGTTTTCTTGCTGTGACTTATCAAAATGTCTGCTGTGAAAAAGACCTATAAGAATAATAAAGTAAATTGTCCCGCCAAACAGGCACTGCAAAACAAACTAAAGTAAATCAAACAGTACTGATGGGAGATCTTTTAAGTCACAAAAAGTGTAAACATATGTGTGGCTGAACCATACTGTATGTGTGTAGGCCCTACACACCGAACGGGGCTTTAATGTTGGTGGTGATTATGAACAATAACACTGGAGTGTTGAACTTGTGTAGCTAAAAGTCAGAGAGAATGAATTCCAAAAATCTGGAGATGCTCATGTGTTGTAGTGTCTGGCTTTGGGAGTGATTAGGCCTACTGGTTTGTCTGTGTTTAATATATTTGCAATGACATACCATATGTGGAACACATTCTGCTCTGTTTCAACATGCTTTCAACAGCCATGATACATCAGCACAGGCAGTGGGGGGGACTCAGGCTCTCTGAGGGGCAGGGGGTGAAAAAAAAGCCACTAGCTGCACGTCATGGGGCACCAGTGCGTGTAAGGTTTCTAGAATGTAGGGCAGAATATATATGGCACTGCAGTTTTTTTCTTAATTTTAAGGGCACCCGAGCAGTGATTCCCGACCAGGGGTACTTGTACCCCAGGTGGTACCTCTGCAGTTGCAGTTGTACATGGAAAGATTGTAGAGTAGCTCAACTAATTTAAACAATTATAAATTAAAATGATATATTCACATATTACCATTAAGTCAACTGTAACACCGTAACACTATATATTGCAGTTATGTAAGTGTGTGAAAGCTAGTGATAGTATGGAATTATTTTTGTGCCTTGAAAAGCAATACCGTGTGTAATAGTAGGTTTTTATTTTGACGGACTTGGGTAGTAAGTTGTCAAAAGTCCTTTATTAATCATTAACTTGTCAGTTTAGGACGTATACCTTACCAGTTACAACTTATGTTATTGCACCGTGTTTAAAGACCACAACTCCAATCTTATCCTGTCATAAAGAGGCACGAGTCATTCCCACCTGCACAAGTCTCTTTCAATTGCTGTTCCTCCGTTTGACCGCTTAGTGTCGCTGTCCCTTCACGCTAGCCACCATGCCGGCGCGGGGGGAAACCTGACCATTGGGCATTCAGCCTGGGTCAGGTGGAAAAGAACGGGTGATTGGTTTACGATCCGCCATGCTGTCTCCTGATTGGACAGAAAGGTGCGAGAGTCGAGAGAGCGGAGACCCACCAGCAGTGTATCCGCTTCAGTCCCCGCTGACTCTGCCCGTGCAGGACACACACACACACACACACTGAGGGCTGAGATGTGACTGTTTACCAGAGGAATACAGCGTGTTTCTTGTGGGATTTTTATTGTCAGCCGGATAATGGGAGAAGACAGGCGGGCAGTCATTTTAGCCATGCGGGCCACTTGGGTTGCGGTGCTTCTCTGTGTGATGACTTCGGTGTGCGCAGTGGAAGGTAGGTGTGCAAAGAGCTGGCACATTTCAGTGTTCAGATGGAAATCAAAGCTCGAATTAATTTAACTGTGGTTAAGGCTGTCCTGTCAACTGACCTGCTTTTCCATTATCCTATTCTTATCGACTTAAGGTATACAGTTTAACTTTGTGTAGAGATCTGTACAGCTTTCAAGCTGAAACTTAATGTGATATTTAGCCTAAGTGATTGCTTTAGAAATTGTCAGTAAGTTTTCTTGTTCGTCAGGGCGTGTTTGGGGTAGGGTTGAAAATTCCGGGAATTTTCAAGGTGGAAACTTTCCATTGAAATGAACGGTCATGTATGGGGAATACGTGGAAATTAACGGGAAATAACGGAAAGAAAATGAAAATACAGAGGCCAGGCTGTTTTACCATGTCATATGCAGATCAAAAACCATTTACCATATGATAAGAAGATAGAATCCAATAAGTTGCCCAATAAATCCATTCATTTGTCAAATACAATGTGAAATGTTACATGTGGTGAGTTGGATATCTAGCAGGTTCAGCAGGGGAAATTAACTTTGAAAAATCGAGGCGACAATGAGGGCTGTGTGCAAACTTAGGGTTTAAGGTGAACAAATTATTTATAATTTTTTTATTAATTTTTTTACAATATGAATGGAAATAGATGAATTCACATGCTCAATCAAGCTACATCCTACAAAGTAACAGCTAGCTAACAAAACTAGCAGAATGTGTTAACAAGTTATAAACTGTGTAACCTACTAGATGCTGGTTAACTGAAAAGTCATAGAAAAAATATTAAATAGATACACTCCCGTGATATAATCAAAACTTACCTGAAAACATGCAGTCGTCTGGCTCAGACAGTGCACTAGTGCAAGTCAATTAAATGCCAAATTTAACCAAAGCATGCTTGTTTTTGTGTATTTCCACCCAAATAAATTCACTGTTAAAAAATACGCTTTTGAAATTGAAATTGTGCAAACATTCCAAAATTCTTTATCTTTTTCTGGATTTTCCCTACCCTTTGCAACCCTAGTTTGGGGGTTTGATAAGAGGGTTAATTTACCTTTTAGCTGTGGACAGTGTTTCCTCTATGTTGATTTTATAGTGGCGTCCCACCATGGCAAAATATCTGCCACCACGGTATCAGAAATAGGGCTGTGCAAAAAATTTAGTCGCGGTTGCCTTTTAAATTATCCTGTGGACATAATGCAATGCACATTGGCTGCCGCTCACATTGTAATTTAATAACAAGTAGAACTATTCAGAGGTTATTGCACCTGTCCAGTTTGAGTCCACATACTTGTGTTGATGTAGTTTATTGTCAAAATGTTTGCTTTCTTCCAAATCGACTATTAAACGAACAGCTCCACTAAAAACGTCACAGGGGTGGGTCTGTATAGATGTGAATAGAGGTGAAGAAATATGTTAGTTTGTGTTGCAGCGAAGTGTCGGGAGGGGGGGTTTGTTGTTCGGACAGACCTGCCGCCACTGCTACTGCCACTAAAAAAAAATCCTAAAGGAAACACTCGTGGAATTTTGAACAGTACAGGAATGCATCTGTGTCTTATTGGAGGTTGAAGACACTAATTGCCCATGAGTCACATTTCTGTAATAAGAAAAGGCTTTGTTTGCTACTGCTCCTCAATACTCTTCTGAAAATGTTGTTTATTCTACATTTATACAATCATTTAATTGTCTTTTAATAATCTCAAGGAACATGAACAAAACACTACCAAGCATGAAATGGCATTATAATGTTTATTCCAAATTAAACATGTTAATCATAGAGCATTGCATTATTATGATATTAAAGGTTTAAATTATATCAGGTATTCACCCATGATCTAATTGCACTTTGTAATGGTCCCTTGATATGTTTATGCTGTATCATATATTGTGTGGTGTTAAGTACCAGACATGACGGTTTCTCCCTTCTTAGTGCACTGTAGTAGTGCTAATAACACATTCGCTGCTGCTCAGCTGGATTGTCTAAGTGAATCATAAATATATAATCCTGCTGCTCCTCACCTAGGGTTTGGCATCGTTTTGATTTTAATAATTCTTATGAAATTATTGTCACAATTCTCCAAATCCTCGATTCGATTTAAAAAATAGTTTTTTTTAAAGCACAGGTTGCTATGCTATTTTTAGACTAGACTTTTATGCAATATAATATCTGACCTTTGTTCGCAATGTACCACACTACATTGTCAAATTTAAAACATTTATTAACAACATAATGTAACAATAACTTACTATGTAAATCTTCAGTCAATTGGAAACTTGACAATTTGTCAATGAAGTAAAAAAAAGTTTGCCACAGCGGTGTTTGGTGTTTTAAGCCCCCAACGTCGTCTTCTAGGCAGCGCTGCCTGGAAGGCACTAGGATTAGGCAATGGTTAGTGCAATGGTAAACACACAGAATATGGTCCACGCACATAGCAGAGCTTGCAAACTGTGGCTTTTTTGTCAACAACGTGAACATTGTCAACATAACTCACTGGGAATCCAAAATACTTAATTAAAAGAGGAGGGGGTTCAAGTTCTGTCGAGGAGGTTGACTTGCAGCACTTCAACACGTGTGTTTTTTTCTGCTGGACAAGCCGACCGGACGTGACATGGGGGCGTGGCAGCATCGACAATACCATTTTTTTTTTTTTATTCGAAATTCGAGATTGTGACTTAATTTCGGTTGATTTAGATTTAAAATTGAAATCGTGACACCCTTAATTCTGATTCCGATTCTTCCTTTCGATTCCGGTTCTTATCGATTCTCGATTCCGATACTTTGATGGGTGGAGTTAAAACGGGTCACATGCTTATTTCATAGATCAGAGGAACATTTTATTTTGATTGAATGGTGATTTACAGTTTTAGCTGGCTTTTTCAATGTAAAATAATGCCACACTGTAGAGTGCCACTTGCTGTGCTCCATTGCCGCGATACAACAAGCGCCTGGAAGTACAGTGGCCGCTACGGAAACCAAAACGTACGCGTGTTAAATTTGGAACCGATGATCGGATTCAAAACCAAATTTTCTAAACCATTCCAATTTTTGAAACGGTTCCAAGTTGTAACTGGTTCTCGAAGCCCAATCCTACTCCTCACACAGAATCAGCTCCTGCTTCTTCACAAGCATCACCTGCAGCTGCTGCTCCTGTCTGAGAATATCTCACTGCTGCTGCTTCTCCCCAATCATTACCCACTGCTGCTCCTGTTTATTCTCTTCAAGCATGTGCCACTGCTTCACTCCTGGCATCACATTTTACTCCTGCTTCTCTTTCTCCTCCCCAAGCATCACCTCCTGCTTCTCTTGCTGCACCTCACCAACTATGATCTCCTGCTACTTCTGCCAGAGCATTACCGACTGATGCTCCTGCTGCTCCTCACACAGTATCAGAGCCCAATCATCCCCTTCCTGCTGCTCCCCAAGCATTAGCTGTTGCTCCTTGTGCCATTTCTCCCCAAGCATCACTGTTGTTGTTGCTGCTGCTTCTCGCTAATCATCACCTCCTGTTCCTCGTCCTTCAAGCATCAAATTCTACTCCTGCACTTCTACTTCTCCTCTTTCTTAAGATTCACTGTATCCTCTTCCAGCCTCTCAGCAAACATGCCTGCTCTTTCTTCTACTCCTCTCCAAGCATCTCCAGGGTTTCCCCCAGTATATATTGCAAGCCTGGTGGTCTACCGGACCTTAGCCACAGGGAATTATTGTTTATTGCATTTTTAAGACCATTGTTTTTATATTTTCAAATCTCCCAGTTAGCTTAATGTAGGGCCCTATGGAATCTGTCTTATATCTTTTTTTTAATTCTCAATTTCGCGATTTTGTCCATGATTCTGTTATCAAAGAAACAATTTGGCTAATGCTACCATTAGTCTGTGACTGTCCCTAGCCGGGCCCTCGTCAGAAATAAATAGACACTTTCAACCGGGCTAAACAACTTTTCTGGGGGAAACACTGACACTGTCCTGCTGCTCAAGTGTTCCTTCCAAAATAATCACTTGTTGCTCCTGTTCATTATTCACAAACATCAGCTTCTGCTCCTGCAACTCTCCAAGTATAATCTCCAGCTGCAGTTTAAATTCTGCTCCTGCTGCTCTTCCTCAAAGCATCACTTCCTCCTCAATCATAACCTCCTTGCTGCTTCTTGATATCCTCCCCAAGCATCACCTACTGTTTCTCCCTTTGCTCCTGTTCACGTATGTCCTCCTGCTGTTCCTCCTATCATGCCCTGCGCCACTTGCTGCTCTTTCTTACGCTTCACCTGCTTCTCCTGCATCATCCCTTGCTCCGTCTACCCCTCTGACATTCCTGCTTCCTGTTCTTCCTGCTGATCCTCGCCAAGCAGCTCCTGCTGCTCTTTCCTCTGCTGCTCCTCCTCAAGATCCCCCTTCTCATCCTCTTCTTATTCTCCTACATCTTCTTCCAAGTCCTCTATCTCTCTGACTTTCGACTTCCGCCTCTTCAGATTCCTTTCCTTCGTCTCCTGTTCCTCCTGCAGCATTCTCCACTCCCATGTCCTCTACGGCGTCTCCTCCTGTTCCTCCTGCTGCTGCTGCTGTTGTCCCTTATGGAAGCGCTAGATTACTCTGCTGCTGTGTTTTAATGGTGCACGTAATAACGGGCTCTGTAGTGAGTCTCCCCCATTATGAGACATGTACTGTAAATGTGTTGAAGGGCAGGTCTATTTTGATTAAACAGAACTGTGTGTGTGTGTGTGTGTGTGTGTGTGTGTGTGTGTGTGTGTGTGTGTGTGTGTGTGTGTGTGTGCGCGCGCGCGCGTGCGTGTGTGTGGGAGAGAGAAAGGTAGGAGGTTAAGATGGAGAGGAGCAACAAATAGGTAGAGTGTGGGTTGTTTTGTGGTCACAGTGGCCTTTTCATGGTAAGTAGGTGCTTAATGAACTGATGTATAAGCTGATCTGAGTCTGATGGTGTAAAATAGACCCACTGCTGACACAGTCAATGCTATTATCTCTGGTCTGTGTCCACGTTTACTCTTCTTTTCTGTCTATGACATATCAGAAAATTGTGAAAAACGCACATTACATTTACCAAAACTAGTTTCATGTCACTCTTTTTCAGTCAGTTTTTTTTTTCAGTTTTATCTTCTTTGTCAGTGATTTGGAGGGGTGAGGTTTAAGGGGAAGGTAGGGGAGTGATATTTCTAGTAAGCTGGAGAAAAAGTCCCACAGCCCACTGCTCCGAAGCCTGGCATCACCACACAGTTAGCATACATTAATATCTTCCATGAGTTGACTTGGAACTCGCAAACAGCAAGTAAGTTTAGTTTAGCCTGTTTCTCTCCGCTGGAAGAAGCACTAATGTTAGCTAATTCTCTTCCGGGCTGGTCGACGTCCTTCTTCTTGGGCATTTAGTGGCAGACTAAAACACTTGTAGGTGTATATTAGGCCGGGAGCCAGGTCCACTCCTCAGGATGTTTTTTGCTACCTTTTTTTCACTATTATTTCCTATTATCTTATACCTTGGGCCATCACAAGTTGATAATGACCACCCTCAGCTCAGCCTCGTTTGGTCTCAGGGGCCAAAAAACACCCTTTTTGAGAAAAGCTTTTGGCGGAATGATGTAATTTTGAATATGAAGGTACTGCAGCTACATACATGGTCATATAACCCTAACATTTTGCATGGTGTATCCTGACACATAGAGGAAACTAGCAGAAATAGATTCTGGGGATTGCTGCCTTTTTGCTGTCAAATATCACCGTCAACATACCCCAAAAGACAAAATAAATGTCTGTCCGCCTGACAAATTGTCATCAAAAGTGATCATTTTCAAGCATTTTATTATAGATATCACTACCTCAAATGCACATAAAAACTTACTAAGTTTATAAGCTTCAATTTAAGTCCAAGATGACCTTTCTAGCTAGAGGATTACAGCTGGTATAACCAAAGTTCTCCACTGTACCTCAAATCAATTACACACATAAACACACTAACCAACCAACACACTAACCCTGTGGTGTAGTCTAATGTATTGTAGTTGGTATACTGCACTTTTTTTTTTTTCTGGCTCAGAATGGGCCTTTTGTGGGGTGACATATCAAAGTGTGGGGTCTGGGTGTCCTCCCCCAGGGTTATTTTGAGCACCAAAGACTAATATCCTGCATTCTGATACACTTGTATGCACCACTTTATGGTGGGAATACCTTTATTTATCCTATGAGAAGGAAAACACAGATGATATTCAAAAAATATGAAAAATATAATGGAATATAAACAGTAAGAGGGCTTTCACATCAGGGACCTGAGCCTGGATCACAAAAGTTGACCCCAAAGCAACGAGGACAAAATAAAATAGGCTACTTATATTTGTCTTAATCCTTGTGTTGACTTCGGGTCACATTGGCCCGTTTTAAATTTTTGTTTTATATCAGAAAATATTGGACGTAGAAATAAGCACTGAAAATGTGTAGAAGAAAATTTTTTAAATTTAAAACGTTGGAAAAAGCAAAAACAAATTGTGAAAAAAGGCGTCACAAATGTCAGAAAAAAAAAGTGTTTTTTTTCAAGGTTGAAACGAAGACAACACAAGGGTTAAATGTGGTGAAGGGAGGATACTGGCGTTAATGTAGGCGGAGCATTGGGGCCTGGTCGCTACGCACACACTACGCACTGCGCTCAGCAAGGAGCGGGTCAGTGAAAGATGAGAAAAGTTTCTCTGCATGTTCTGCAGTGTTAGTTTTGTTTGCTGTCACGTTACTCAACCCCGTATTTGTGAATAAAAATATCTGAAGTGAAAGTTCTGTCACAAAAATATGTTGTTGCGTATCATTGCACATTTTTAAGTGGGTAGACTACATCGCTGCACTGACCAACCAACACCCTAACCCTTCATGTCACATCCTGAAATTATTCAGCAAAGACAATTTGGAGGTAACTTGATCTATTTTTCTGGTTATGGAAAGATATTGATTCTATTGGGAGATTGGTGTCCTATATTTTTCTACATGTAAGGCACCCACTCTACTTCTAGATTGATTCAAGTCAAACTCAGGGTCTGGGACATATTCTGCTGGGATCTGTGGAATAACCAGTAAGTATGAAGCGAGCCAACGTCATATCCTGACTGCCCATGCCAACGGAGAGTTTGTAGAAGCCATATGGGAAATGACAAGTGGCCGAGGCGAACATACAGAGAAGCAACAAAGAGGTCTCAGACCGAGTGAAATCACTCGGTCTGAGATGCAAATGCAGCAAACAGTACAAGCTTTTCAGAGTTTTATCAACCCATTTCAGCTTGAGACTTCTCAGCCTTTGACAAGTTTGAGGTCAGGAGCAGCTGTGCCAGAAGAGGTGCGCTATGATGTGCTGAATGCCCTGAAAAATGGCCAAACTCAAAAAGAGAAGTTCATCCATGATCGACTTCAAACAAAAAAGGTCCTTTTTTTTTTTTTTAACCTATCAAGAGGAACAGATTCAAGACAATGTCGTCTACCACACCTAAAAGGAAGCTTGTGGCATCAAACCAGAAAGTGATCCAGTACAAGGCCACAAGTGGGTTTATCTTTCAGATATTCATCAAATCACAAGAACTTAAGTCACAAATTAGCATCTCTGACCTAATGACCTATCCCTTGACTCTGACCCCATACTGCCAATGTGCTCTCATTCACGATGGAAACTCCTCATTCTACATGCGCGATGTACCACGGACAATGAAGACTATATCAGAGCGCAAAAGTCTTCAAAAGTCTGCCTGCTGCAGCTGAAACAGTATCCAGCACAGACACTTACATTGACCGTCTTTATTCACCAAAATCAGCTGAGAGAGATCGCCGAGGTTGTGGTGAACGTTTTATAGTTAATGGGCTGAATGTTCATCGACCCGCTGATTGAAATGGTTTTCTCACAAATGATGAAAACAAGAAGGCACTCATTCATTTACTTCTGGATCACTGGAGCTCTCATGATATGATGCAAGACATCATCCGAAGGCCGGTCATTTTCATAGAGGCTGGTCAAGTTTTCAAGCAGAGACGGACTGGCCATCTGGAATTTGGGCAAATGCCAGAAGGGCCGCATCCCTATGGACCTCTATGGGCCACTACTGATAGTTATTGTATGCATGCAGCCGCAAGGTGCGTGGAAAGATTAACTCGAAAGGCAGAGTTACTAATTTCCAAGCTAGGTTGTTGACAAAAATAGGGCCGGTGTGTTGCAAATGCCAGGGCCGTTTTTTTTTTTTATCTCTGTCCGTCACTGCTTTCAAGATAGAATGCAATGCTGGAGTTATGTCAAAAGAACTTCTACCAGAGATCTGTTCAAAACATGAAGAAACAGATGTGAGGGTGATCATTTACATGCAGTATATTCAAACTAAAATGCCTCACATCAGAACAGTTAGAGTCAGAGCAAAATACTCCTTTTTTTTCTTCACCCTCCTGTATTATGCCAAGTCATCAACTGTCAACATCATCTTTGACATGGGAGATAGACTAATCAACATCAACCAGCTGGCTGAAGATTATTCACAGGAACACATTTCAGCTCTCTTCTGGCCTTGCATGCGTTCACTGGTGCTGACTGCACTTAAGCATTCAAAGGCAAAGGGAAGGTCCATCCGATAAAGATTCTTAATAAGAATTCAAAGTTTATTCAGTGAAGATGAGGAAGAGGAGGAAAATGATAATTGAGAGTTTATATTCTACACTAATACAATACACTAACATGACCAGTCGTCAAAGTACAGCATGGATAAGCAGCAAAAAGATCTAAGAACCAAAGAAATGTTTTCTATTTTATGTTTGAGCTGTATTTTAGTTTCGCCATTTGGCTGTAAAGAATGTTTACCTGTACAGGTTACTAACATTTACTCGATTAAAGGTTGGCTTTTTGATAACAGACTGCACGCTAGAGTCATCTTTATTTCTTGTGTTGCGAGGACTTTGTGGACTTTAATAAATCTCACATTTGGTTAATTGATTTTGTGTGATTGTACCCTGTGTTGCACCCTGACCCCAGTCCACCTAGGGGCATAACATTACTCACTTTTCATGCAGTTCACTTCATATAGTATAGCAGTACATAAGTCAAGTCTCAACTCTTGTTTAAGATATTGTTCATGTGGCTAGGATAGCTCAGTCGGTAGAGCGGGCGTACATATACAGAGGTTCATGCCTCGATGCAGAAGGTCCGGGCTTCGAGTCCGACTTGGGAAAATTTCCTGCATGTCTTTCCCCTCTCTCTCCCTCTTTCATTGCTTTCATATCATTAAAGGCAGAAATGCTGAAAAAGTAATCTTACAAAAAAAAAAAAGATATTGTTCGTATGCAAAAAATATGCTTAATCCCATATGGAATGGTAATGCTTGAAAGTTCTGTTTTCTCTGATTTAAGGTACAGTGGAGTACTTTGGTTATACCAGCTATAATCCTCTAGCTAGAAAGGTCATCTTGGACTTAAATTGAAGCTTATAAACTTGGGAAGTTTTTCATGTACATTTGAGGCAGTGGTAGATATAATAAAATGCTTGAAAATTATCACTTTTGATGATAATTTGTCAGGCGGACAGACATTTATTTTGTCTTTTGGGGTATGTTGAGGGTGATATTTGACAGCAAAAAGGAAGCAATCCCCAGAATCTATTTCTGCTAGTTTCCCCTATGTGTCAGGATACACCATGCAAAATGTTAGGGTTATATGACCATGTATGTAGCTGCAGTACCTTCATATTCACAATTACATCATTCCGCCAAAAGCTTTTCTCAAAAAGGGTGTTTTTTGGCCCCTGAGACCAGACGGGGCCGAGTTGGGGGTGGTCGTTAGGTAGCAAAAAACATCCTGAGGAGTGGACCTGGCTCCCGGCCTATATGCTGCCCACGTCAGGTCCGGAAGATTTGCATTGCCTGGTACCTACGGTACCTGCCGTACTGTAGAAAAACAAGTCAAGTTTTGGTATTGACTTGGTAACCGAAGTGTCGGTTCTCGTGGCATCCGTAAACAAAAGTATAAGGATTACATCACTCTGGCTATAGCTGTTTGCTGTCTTCTATGCTGCACCAATACACTGACCTTTACATTCCCTCAGGATTTACACTTTTTCATAGAGCCCAAAATGCATTACATTAGTCCAGCATTTGACCCTGTAATTTTGAAGTCAATGCAAATCCTGACCCAGCGGATACTGTTGGGTATAAGTGCTACATATCCCACAAACAAGGCTTGGTAGTGGTAGCAAAGTCATCTGTGTCTGAACCAAAATCCCAGTCAGCAGCAGGCTCTGTTACTGAATTTGCTGATTTGTGTTAGTGTTGAGTGTCGAGGGGTCGAAGAGTTAATTTCTTTCGACTTTTTCACGCAAGAGGTGCTTCTGTAGTCCGAGCCTAATTTAGAAATCCTGAATTTGTGTGTTGCTGAGACATGGCTACATGTAAAATATGCACTGTAGATTCTCCTACACGTAAACTATTTTGGTCCTTTTCCCCGGAGCCTGAACACATACATGCTGTGCACCATCTGTCATCTTGCGGGAATGCTAAAGGTTAAACATCATTGATGCTGTTTTTAGATGCTGTTATTAACATGACAAGCCGTAATTTGTGACTTTGTTTGATATGTTCGATATGAGTGTGTGTGTGTGTGTGTGTGCGCAAGAGAAATGCAGATGAGACTCTGCATGTACACAGCACTGCCGCCACACATACATATACACACATACTGTACCCTGCACCATCATCTGCCAGCTCATGTTTTAAAGATGTGGTTTCTATATTCATCTGGTGACAGGTCATCAATGTGACAGACAGACAGTTGAACTGGGGAAAAGTGGGAGCCTGGAAGATCAATCTCACCAGTCCTGAGTCTTTTACTCCAGTGTTTCCCAGTCTATTTGTCCTCAGGGCCTCCCATCAATACTAAATATGTATTTCCACCCAGCATTCAAATTGTTTCAAAATAAATTTTCTTCCGCAGGGTACTTGGAACCTGTGGGAATATTTGCCTTTTGCTGAAGGACTCAGAGTCCTGGGCTTTGGTGCTATGTTTCCCAGGGCAAATTGGGCATCAAGAGTCTGGCATAGGGATAGGGCGATTATCGTCCCTGTCCGATTATCAGGCTGTTTTTTGGCAGTTTGTAGATTATCTGTATTGGTGTTTTGTTTGCCTGATAACCGATAAGGCTAATTCATTAAAAAGTGCTGTACTTTTGGCTCCGCTACAGCTCTGTCTGTCCCTCTGCTCACCACTGAGTCTGACTTAATGTCCCGCCCACAACACTATCTGACTATCTTTAACTCTGTATTATGTTGACCATTTTTAATTCATTAAATAATTGCTTACAGCATTTAAACAAAGTTTTGTGTTGGATTTTGTAACATTCCCAAATCTTAATTTTGACTTAAAGATTTTAATTGTCACATCGGTTCGAAATATCAGTTATCGGTTTTTATTAACAACTAATAATCGATATCGGTATTGGCCTTGGAAAAACCAGTATCAGTCGATCACTAGTCTGGTATTGGATACTACCCTTCTCCATACCCAGGCTATTCGACTTCAGTAGGCTATTACAGCTTTCAGTGGTTCAAGAACTAATTTAACAAAACATCAATGCTCAATATTTACTGAGATGTGATTAATAAGTGTGAAAATATATCCTTAACTATGAATCGTCTTCACACCTTGACTGTGAATTTTCACACAACTCACAATCCTCTTCTTATATTTGAGGAAGAACTTGTTGTGATGAGTCACATCAGTTACAGAGGAAAATGCATACTTTTGACAGCATTTCTATACCAAATGTTTGGCTCACATTGTAGGCTACATCTTTATCTGATGTGGATTTAATCTGTGCATCATGATCTAAAATAGTTTATACTGTATCTGCAGCTGTACCCAGTTAGCCGGGTCCTACCAGACTCTGATACATTTCATTTGTACAGAGAGTTTGGCCACTCTCCATTGACAATGGTTAACTTCCTTGAAGGCAGGTACTCTGTTGAAGTTTAAAACTATTGGATCTGCCCAGAGCCACTCTGGATCTGCCATAACCAATCACTAACGTTTGGTCATGATGTCGGCTTAGCATCGGTAGCATCTGCCTTAGTCAACTCCTTCAATACTAACGGAGCGAGCTTGAAAATCAAACTTTTCCCGAACCCTGTGGGGAGGAGGGCCACAACGTCATGGTAACCGACAAAACTCAGCAAAGATTGTTCTTGCTCAGGCTTTAACTTCTGGATATTCGCCATTACGGAACTGGGTTACATACATATATACATGTAACTAGAGCTGGGCAATATATCGATACTATATCGACATTGTGATATGAGACTAGATATCGTCTTAGATTTTGGATGTCGTAATATCGTAATATGGCATAAGTGTTGTCTTTTCCTGGTTTTAAAGGCTGCATTACAGTAAAGTGATGTCATTTTCTGAACTTACCAGACTGTTGTAACTGTTCTATTATTTGCCTTTCACCACTTGGTCATTATATCCACATTATTGATGATTATTTATCAGAAATCTCATTGTTTAAATATTTTGTGAAAGCACCAATAGTCAACACTACATTATCGATGCGGTATCGATATCGAGGTATTTGGTCAACAATATCGTGATATTTGATTTTCTCCATATCGCCCAGCCCTACATGTTTTTGTTTTTGTCTTATTTGACATTTTGTGCTTGCAGTATTGTAATTGAGTCCAGGACAATAACATAAAAAACTTGAAACCCTTAATTGATCCTAAAATGCATTGAAGGCATTGGTGTCTGTACATACAATGTCAACCTTGAATTATGGTAGTCTTTTATTTTTATTTTTTTTTGGTGGGGGCCACTTCAGGGCAGCACAACAATCTGTAAACACATTTACATATTATTACCTTATTAGGTCGATGTACTGTGTGCAAACAGTTACCTGTTAATACATACAGCAGATACGGAGCAACATTAGCATTAATTTAAAGTCTTATTTCTGTCCACCTGATGAATCAAAGTCCAATATTCACTCCTCTTTTAGCTCTGTTTTGTTCTCCACCAACTCCTGATGGAACTATCTGGCTCTTAAGCTGCTTAATGCTCCACTGTGTTTATCAGATAGTGGTTAACTTTGGCTGCCTGTCATTTGAAGCTCAGCAGGTAGTGTACAGTCAGTTTAAGTGCTTTTTTTTGTATGGTCAGTAAGTGTTCTGCTGCTGCCTGTGTTGGAAATGAGGTTGAGAGCAGTGAGAGTGAATCAAAAGACCAAAAACAAAACAATGAGCTGAGAGACACTAAATTTCTCAGTAGAGTTGAGGGGATTATACCAGCTTTAAGCTTGACATGGAAAATCTGTGCTGCTGTCTGACCTCTGAGCGGAATACTATGGCTTATAGGCATCGAGTGTTGTGTGAGTGGTCCCCGCTGTACAACCTGCTCAATGAATATATTGTTTATATCAACAACAGTCAAACAGCATCTAAAGCACCTTTTTAACAAACATTTAACTACAATCACTATTTCTCCTCCGCAGCTGCCAACACTGACAGGTTTTTAAAAATCATAAATTTATTTTAGCTGCAGAGAAGCAGAAGGCTGGCACATTATGAAACACTTCACCACCTAAACTTATTTGCATAACAAACAAGTCTAAATAGATTATTTCCCTCAATAAGAGACTATAATTGATACAGAGCATTGGTGGGCATAAAAGGAATGTAAGAATCCTTTGTTTTCACCTAAAACTCTCCCTTCCCCTCCACTTGGGTCCATTATGCTGTCACTTCAACTAATTTGCAGCTCAAAGAGTCACATCATTACAAAGCTGTATTAGACAGACGGCAAGGGCATGCTCCTTGAGGTGTTCTGTCTTCTCTTTTTCAACATGCAAGGTAAGCCATAGCATCAATTACCCTTTGTTTCAGGCAACGACGCTCTTGTGGTCGTTGACTTCACCAATAAAAGAACACCCTATTTTATTTTTACCTCTGGCCTCCCACTGATTTATCTACCTGCCGGCCGTAGAGAAGAAAAAAAATGAAGAAAAGAGAATTTGAAATATGCATTCACTGCTTTAAATGCAAATTAGAATAAAGGGAAGCAAATATTGCTCCAGATTGCAGTTCTATAGTTTTCCTGTAGTGCCACGGCACAGTACCATTATTACACCTCAGAAAAACAGTGTATGTGGATTCTTGTGTAGTGCTGACATGCAATATACGCAATGTTAAAGTGCTCATATTATGCTCATTTTCAGGTTCATAATTGTATTTAGAGGTTATATCAGAACAGGTTTACATGGTTTAATTTTCAAAAAACACCATATTTGTGTTGTATTACACATTGCTGCAGCTCCTCTTTTCACCCTGTGTGTTGAGCTCTCTGTTTTAGCTACAGAGTGAGACATCTCACTTCTGTTCCATCTTTGTTAGGAGTCGCACATGCTCAGTAGCTAGGTAAGGACTACTAGCCAGTCAGAAGCAGAGTATGAGGCCGTGCCATTCTAGCAGCTAGGTGAGCATTATCACGTGTGTTACAAAGTGACGCACGTTTGTCACGGAAGTAAAGGCTGGACTACAATAGAGCTGTTTGGAGCAGTTTGGTAAGTCTCTTTGGGGTGGACTTTGGGCTTTTTCACTTTGTAAACCTATTTCATGCACACAAAAGATATATAACACAATACAGGAAAGGGAAAAAGCCAAAAAAACTTATTTATAAACTAAGTAATAAACTTATTTTTACATTGTCACACTTATTTTCAAGAATAGCATGTTTAAATTAGGGCATCAGCTAAATATTATTTTCATTATCATTTAATCTTATTTGTTTGATTAATGGACTATTTGCTTTATTTATAATAAATACCTGTCACATTCCAGAGCCCAAGGTGACACGTTGGTTGTTTTTTATATATTTTTATATATATATATATATATATATATATATATATATATAAGAAAAATATCCTCACATCTGCAAAGCTGGAATCAGTGACTGTTGTTTTATAAACTGCCAACAACATAATGAAAACTTATCAAAAAAATAAACACATGAACAAACATCAGCATGATAAAAACTACCTAAAATGACAGAAACCCTCTGGAATGTTTTTTATTTGACGTGTACTTTTTTGGTTTGACCCAAAGGGAGGAGGCTTTGAAGTTGTTTAAAAGCATCTTTGATGGCGCTGAGTAACGTAACTATAAGTTTACTGTTGAGCAATTGATAGTATCATAGTAGTGTTAAAAGTACACCCTTCTATTCTGTTCTTGTTGTTTCTACCTTCTGCATGCTGCATACTGCAGCTCTGAGCTTAAGACCTTTATAGCTCAGCATATGATTGAACATAATGGCCCATTATTTATTTGCTGGTTGAGAGTGGGCCCTCTGCCAGCCTCTTCAGGGTTCCTGCTGTGGGCATATGGTCTCACAGATAGCCCTGCTGGATATTAAGGACTGTGTCACTGTTGAAGCAAAAGAAAAGGGGGGAGAGGACATAATGGGTGAGACAGTGCACATCAGTGCATTTGCCTCACCTTGAAAAGGTTGGGGGGAGAAGTGCCTCATCAGTAATTTTAATCAGTTTTAATTAACAAGTAATGTTAAACAGTAAAATGTGTTCAGTGACTGGATTAAAGGATAGGTTTCCAATTTTCCAAGTCTGTTGTAAAACATTATTCCATTGCCCATATGAATGAGGAAAGAGGTTTTGCTTTCTGTAAGACCTTATTCCCTCGTAATGTACTTCCAATGTAAGTAATGGGGTACGAATTCCACAGGCCTCGATCGGTGGAAAAGGCAAATCAATTTGATATCTTTCAAAATTACAATCTTCTTAGTATTAAATGTCCTCTTTGTGTTTCCCTATTAAGCTGCAGTGGAGGAATGAAGACAGATTTTCTTTAAAAAAAGGCTGTACCCCTGGAAAACCTTTTTGGATTTTTATCTCCCATCACTTACATTGGAAGTGCCTTAGAAATGGATCTTTAAATGGCTGGTATGAACAGGAGAAATAATTACAGCAAGAAAAAATCTCTTTCAATAATTATATAAGCACCTGACTATTGTTTTAAGATGGACTTGAAAATGTGTGAACCTTTCATTTAGTCAAAAAAGAAAAAAGTCCATCACTAACAATCCATCCCAGTGACCAAGGTGATGTCAACCAACAGGAAAAAGAAAAAAACATAAAATAATTTATTTACGAAGATAAAACAGAGAAAAGCACAATATTTGTGAAGCCAGAAGCAGCAAATGTCTGTCTTTTCTTGATAAATGATGTTGTGGCATTTTTGCAATTCCACTTTGACAAAAGAGGAAGAAGACAACAATGGCTTACATATTACATACTACGTCGCACTTTTTTGATGCTCAGAGCATCGTACGCAAAACAAAGGTTAGTTAGAAATGTGAGTACCCAATAAAAGCAGCTCACTGCCTTCATACCTTGGAGCAGTCCCATCCTGTTTTGGTCAACCTTCCTTCAGCCAAGGTGATTTCTCATCATCTTGACATTTCAGACAACAACTAACCGAACTCTGAGCTGGCACTCCCAGGGGTCAAGCTTAAACCATGCATAACATCTCCTGGAGATGAGGCTGCCTCCCTTGATTCCATCTATCTCAATGTCTCAATTTAGGTTTTCTGCTGACAATCTGTTGATACATTCTAACCCCAACAGACTTTCTGTCCCAAACACACTTTCCCAGGAACAATCTGTGACATTTGTAACACTCTGGGGAACAATCGGCAAGCTTGCTTGGGCACAGACAAAAGTTTGTTCAGGCAAAGGTTACACGTTCCCAGTAGAGAATAATCAATAAGTAGGTATGTAGGTTGAGTAATATCTAGATACATGTAGTTGTATAATATTTGTTACAATGACCTGAAGGATTAATTTAATATCAAAATCCTAATCAATTAACTAATTGTCTCAACCCTGAAAATCTCACATTTTCAGCAGCTGTCAGAACTGATTTGGCTTTTTGACAAGATCAGTTATTTGTTCTGAATGTTTAAAAGACATTTTCCTTGGTCAACCTGGTAGCCCACCTGGTTGAGCGTGTGGCCCATAAACTAAGGCTCAGTCCTTACTGCATTGGCCCGTAGGGCTGGGTATCGTTCAAATATTATATCCAGTATATGCCAGTACCAATACCAATATCGTGACTTCGATACCAGTTCCTAAATGTAACTTTTTTTTCTATACTGATTTTACAAAATAAAAATAAATTACAACATTACACATTACGGCACAAATCTTTTTATTTATTGTTCAGCTCCTACTACGTGAGCCCATCTCTGTGTAACGTTAAGTTTTTCCTCAATCACAAACATTATTAGATCTTGATAGAAGCATGCTGCATGCTTATTGGCTCACTGACGCTGAGGAGATTTACTCCTTATGTATTGAAATTAGGTATTGAATGACGAGGCATTTTTCGATACTTGATACTTTGTTCTATCAAATAAATGCCAAAAAATTATCTTAAAAAAAGCATTATCCTCTTTATTTGTAGTGATTAAATAAAGCAACACCAGTTCATAGTTGTAGTTCTCCATCTGCGGAGAGTACAGTACATGTAACACTGTCCGGTGTTTCTAATTCTGTTTAAATTTGATCAATTCACACTAGCTTGACCAAGCGCCTTTGCTCTTTTATAGCAACTTCACACTTGCTCGGCTTCATCCACACCCTGCCTTTTACAGCCACAGACTTCTGTACTGTTGGCCGCTAAGGTGCTCTACTGGAGCAGTGGGGCATTCAGTGGTTCTGCTAGGGAACAGAAGGAAACTGACCGCAAGAAAAAGGAAAGATTATTGTTCAGGTCTGACACGTGTAGTCTGAGTGTTGGCTTTTGTCTGGTAAAATGTCACAAGCTTGAACAGTGCACGTATCATGACCCCACATTTCAGGCTTTGTGTGCTCATGTTTTTTTTATTTCTTGTTCTCCTTAAAAAATATTCATCACAACAGGAGCAAAGCAAAAAACCAGGGCAGAGCAGACAGGCGACTGGGGCAAATAAGGTTTGATAGTTTTTACTCTGCACGACATCTGTTATGATAGCAAATCTCCTGAGAGATGGACAGAGCAAAAGAGGGATAGATGAGGACAGAAAATGAGTTAAAGCAAAGTAAAAGACCATAAATACAGAGATGATGAACCCAGCGGTTAACCCTCTGCTGTTTGATATATGGAGCAGAGAGCCAATAAGTGTCAGGTCCCTCCCACTAGGGACCCATTTTAACAAGCTCTTAGTGTTTGAGTGGCTGTTAGCAGGTTTATTATTCAGCCTGGCAATTTCCGACTGCTGTAGAATTTAAAATGTAAAGCAATCAACACATACGTAGGTATACACAAGTAAGCAGCCTCTTTCCATAAGTATCTACAGTTGTGTGAGCTTTTGACTCAACCATCAAAATACTTATGCTTTTATATTATTATTCTTTAAGGTATTTAAAGTATGAACACCGCACATCAGTCTCCATCAGTCTCCACTGACTTCAATTGTAAATTCAGAAATTCTGAATTTTACACAGTAGCTATCACATTAAAGTGAGTAACCAGCAAAAATAGAGGCTTGTTTAGATTGTAATTCAAACTGTAGTTTGTGGTGTTGCATTGGATTACATTTTGTTAGCTGTTACCAATATTTAGGTTGACAAAATAATGTCTCAAACAGAGACAAAATGTGTTATGTGTTTAGTTTCTCTATGGCCTTGGCAGGCTGAGCAGTACTGTCTTATCATACAGCTGTTATGTCTCCCGTTTTCCATGGAGGCACAAAGTTGAAGTGCTCCTCTGCTTGGAAAGGTTATGAGATTATGTTGGTCACTGACCTGAATGAGACCTGGGGAACCACTGTCTCAACTTACATAGCATGAGTTCGTAAGCTGGAAATTCCACCACAACTACTACTGGCTCAGTTTAACTTGCGTTGTTTTTAAATTTAAAGGCATTTTGAGACAAACTACTCTGCAGTGCATCCCCCAGTTATTTCACTAATTCTTCTGGTTATTTTGGTATAATTATCAGTGTTGGGCAAGTTACTTTAAAAAAAGTAATTAGTTACAGTTACTAGTTACTTCTTCCAAAAAGTAACTAAATTAGTTATTCAGTTACAAATTATGAAAGTACATAGTTAAGAAAGTAACTATTGCGTTACTTTCAAGTAAATCTTTAAATGCTCAAATGTGACCCCACCTCCACATACCCCTCTTTAATGGAACTTAAAATACATGTGCATGTTCAATTATTTATGATAAATCTGAATATTATAATGAAATGGACACTTAATACAATACGTTATTAACAGAAACAATGTACACAAATCTAAACTATTTTAATGTTGCTGTGGGACAGAGTGAGACTAACCTCCAATCAAATGCCATGTATGTAGATATTATGTTTATACAGTGGATCGATACAAATAACACAACACCTCAACAGGCACAACTGGGCAAAATTAAATGCTTGTTAAGCACTATACCAAAAATAAATAACAATTATATACACATATACACTCTTTGTAGTGCAAATAACGTAAGTGGCCTGATGTTTATACTTGTGCGCTGGTGTGTGCGTCGAGCCGGCGCGTGTGTGTGCATGTGTGTGTGGGGAGTAGGTGATAGAGCGAGGGAGAAGTGAGAGAGTGACGGTGATTAGTTTTGGAGCGAGTAGCGTCTCTAGAGTCATATAGTGAGAGAAACAAAGTGTCTCCCCTGTTCTTTCTGACCACGGTGGAAAATCTGGAGCAGGAAAAGTTAACCCTCTCCTTGATTTCATAATGCCATACCTGTCTCTCTCTCGTTGACTGACTCGCTTGTGTTGTTCTTGTGTGTCCGACTATGCGTGCTTTTGAACACCCGCCCAACTCTACCTCTTATTGGCTTACAATGACATTTTACTCAACCTCAGCCAATCGTCAGCATGAATGCGCTTGCGTCGTGCACTGCCCACTAACCAAGGAAGAACAGTAAAAAAAAGTATTTGCCTCTCGGCTCAGACTCAGAGATCTAGTTGATGAAAAAAAACTGCTTAAAATATAGTAATGCGCCGCATTTTTTGGCAGTAACGGTAACGGCGTTATTAAGATGGGAAGAGTAATCAATTAGATTACTCATTACTGAAAAAAAGTAACATCGTTAGTAACGCTGTTATTTATAATGCCGTTATTCCCATCACTGATAATTGCTACCTAAAATGACAGAAACCATATTTGGGTAAAATTTAATTTGACGTGTAGGTAAATTGTTTTGTTTGGCCGATGTCCCATTTGCGAACATGGAGGGGGGCGGGGTTTATATTTATGACCTATACTGCAGCCAGCCACCAGGGGGCAATCAAGATGTTTTGGCTTCACTTTCGGGGGAGGTGTGATGTTGTTTATATTCAGTCTATGAGTCGATTTGTACATCAATGAAGGCCTATGTATAGTAGTACACCTATGCAGAGCCTGTGTCGTAGCCTATGTAAGTGGCCTATGCCGTTGGGAGGATTTATACTTTGCGCTGGTGTCTGTGTCGTAGTGAATCTCTTTAAGAGAATAGCAGAGCCGGTATGTGTGTGTGCGTGTGGAGTAGGGATGGAACGGTACATGTATTCGTATTGAACCGAAACGGTACGGGCGCCTCGGTTCGGTACATGAATTTACACGGAGAATACACGGTATAAAAATAAATAAAACTTGCGTGCAAATGAATTAATGTAATGCAGAACTACTGTTACATACGCGTTTCTTAGGGACACCTAATCTGTAGCCCCGCCTTAGCTCTGAAGCTCCCAAGCTCCGCCTACATGTCGAGTCGGTCCAGTGAGTCCACACGAAGCAGACTAGTCCCTTCCATATACAACCAAACACAGATGTACTGTAGCTGTATCCCTTCTTGCCTCGACCACAAATGGCTTCCAGTCCCATTTGCTTCGCTGTTTGCTCCGCTGTTAGCTCCGCTTTTAGCTCCGCTGTTAGCTCCTTTTAACACCCCTGCTCTGTGCACATATGAGAGCAGCGCTTGTCTCCCATATCACACTACTAGCTGATTGTCATATTTTGTTTACAAGTTCCAGATGGAGTCTGGAGATGATGTGGGGTAGCCTACTTATTGTTTACTGTTTACAACTTACTTTATACGCTTCAGGCTGTTGCAGCTAGCTCAGGGGAGAGACTGGATGACACTAGGTGGTACAGCCTGAGACATGCACAATAAAAAAAATTGCCTTCTGCATTTTTGTTATGCTTTTCCCTCCATTTAACCGAACCGTGATGTCTGAACTGAGGTATGAACCGTGACTTCAGTGTACCGTTCCATCCCTAGTGTGGAGTGCGTGGTAGAGCAAGTAAGAGTGATAGGTATTAGCTCCAGAGCGAGTAACGACTCCGGCGGTGGAGATGGAGATACAAAGTGTCTTCCCTGTAGCAAGAAAAGTTAACCCTTTGGGTGCCCAGATAGCTCAGTTGGTAGAGCTCATATATAGAGGTTTACTATAGAGTTTTACCCCTCGACGCAGCGGGCCCAGGTTCGACTCCGGCCTGCGGCCCTTTGCTGCATGTCATTCCCCCTTCTCTCTCCCCTTTCATATAAAAAAAAAAAAAAAAAAAAAAAAAAGCCCATGGCCAAGCGGACCAATCACAGTTGTTGTGGTCTGCATCGCCACAGTTACATTTCTGGGGAGGTGCACGTCAGGCTACGGCGTAGGGTCCCTATATACGCTTACGTACGTACAGAACCATAGATCAGGCTTTACTCTAAACTGCTTTTCAGAGTGTACTGTACTTATTGAAGGCCACAGCAAAGAGTAGCACTCAGTCGGGGACCCAATTTATACTTGAACACTGACAAACTTTGCTTTAAGACCCACAGAAAGTAAAATACAGCGGTGAAGGGGCAGAGGTTGATATGGGGAGGGAGGGAAGCAGAGATTCACAGAGGAAATGTGAAGTTGGATGCAGCTGTAGTGTTGCAGTCCTCAGGGTGGATCCAGGAGGAGACACGGGCACATCTCCGACAGCAGGTCAAATTCTGTGTGTGTGCGTATGTGTATAAATGCACTCAAGCGAAGCAATGCGGTTGACTAGACACCAACACTTGACTTTGACGACCCTCACACACACACACACACACACACACACACACACACACACACACACACACACACACACACACACACACACACACACACACACTTAAAGGCATACCCTTCACACTTACTCTGCACCAGCAAGGTCCAGATTATGAGCGTGGTACCCATCAAAGTGACATGGAAACACTGCTGATGGTTGAACTAAAATCAGAGGGAAAAGAGCTAACAATTTTCACTTTGTGTTTTTTTTCCTGAGATTTATGGCAAGAAAATTGAACCCCTGTCTCTCGTTCCTCAAACCCCCCTCAGCAACTGATCCTCCTCATGTTTCTGCCTCTAGGAGCAAACTTAAAACTCCCCTCCCACGGCCAAACATATCCCTCACATTGCTGAAATTGTTTAGGTATGCTTGGTTTACCTTAGCTTGCATGCAGAATTTACATAATCATCCTCACTGACTCAGAAAATAGCTGTGGCGTTTCACGGTACACAGGTGACCTTGGCAAACTAGGCTACTTAAATTACACTTCGTGGCTCAATCTTGAGCTCTTCACCTCTGTGACACAAATCTGGTGAGTGTATGAACAGAGAAATGGATTTTGAAGAGTTTTTCATATCTGTTCTGTACTGGCACTTGATTTTGCAGCACCTCTCCAAAATGTGTAGGCCTAAAAGTGGCCTCTCAGCATTTGAATGAGAAAGAGGAGATATAAATGGTACATGTTAAAGCATTTCATACAGCAATCAAAAACCATTCCACTGTTTGGAACAGTTATGATCAAATTTAATTTGGAATTATTTGCAACTACCATTTCATAGAAGCAGTTTAGTGTAATATGTTATGTTCATTTCTAAACTTTTAATATCATTTTAAAAGGTAATCTGTGAGTCCCCTTGTTGAATTATCTGGTCAACTTCGGGGCTAAATGGTCAGTGCAATAGTATTTCAAAAAAAATGATATGACATAATGACATGATGATGATGTCCAGTATTACTTTTGATGTTGAATTAGGTTGCGTATAGAGAGACAATATAGTTATGTGCAAAACCGGCATACTAGAAAGTTATAATGTGTCATTTATTTATGGAGGAGTGCAGAGGATGCTGTGGAGTGGAGGAGTCTCACAGCCTGAGGAAAAGAAGCTGCTCTGTTGTCTGGAACCGTGGCAGATACCTCTGTGTGGCTTGCCAGACAGCAGAAGGGTGAACAGGTTGTGGCTCGGGTGGGTATTGTGTTTTAGTATCCTTTGGAAATAATTGGTTAGTAATCAAACAGTTTTCTCAGTAATGTGACATGATTAGATTTTCTGTTGATCAAGGTTGAGTTTCTCTGCCAATAACTATCCACAAAGGTTTATACATTTTATTATAATTATTTTAATAAAGACTCTGATTCCAAAAACTAGGTGTTACAGGGCAGCAAGTAATGATTATTTTGACTGCCAATTGATTTCTCAAGTTGATAATTGTTTGGTCTGTAAAATGTCAGAAAACTGTGAAAAATGTCATTCACAAATGATTGTCTTAAAATGTCTTGCTTTATCTGAACCAACAGTCCAACCCAAAGATATTCCATTAACATTGATATAAAATGGAGAAAAGCAGCAAATTCTCACATTTGAGAAGCAGTAACAAGAGAATGTATGACATTTATGGCCACAAAAAGGACTTAAATGATTAATTGGTTATCAAAATGGTTGCCCGATCAATTGACTAATCAATTATTATGATTATGCATGACATTCTGATCTTTCTAATAGACTTTCTATTAATAATGTGTAGTAGTACAGTACAACACCAACCCAGGGCTGCCTCATGCTCTGCAAAAGTTTCTTCCCCTCAGGGGTCGTGCCAGCAGCCACTCCACCCTCACGTTGTGGTCTACAGAGAGTCTGCTAGCACGAGGCTCCACACTGACATGACCAAGCTTCAAACTGTGTGAGCATGTGTCTCTCAGGCAGGTTCCACACTCTAAGTTAGCATAAGGTGTCTCACTGAGCGAGCTGGTGTCTTCCAGGCTGGCTTCTGCAAAACATCTGTCAACAGATTGACCCGCTGATAGATGGAGGCTGTCAGGGGAGATACAGCAGAGGCATGGTAGCATGTGGTCAGCTGATATCTTTCTTTCTTTCTTTGTTCATTTCTGTCTTTCTCTGGCTGTCTCCGGGGAGACAAGCGGAGACACATGCTGACATATGATAAACAGATCTGTGACTAATGGTCTGCCTTAATAGAATACAAATTAGATGATTAGATAACCTCTTTTATGCCAGGCAAGGAAAATGAAAGTTCACAATATAATGCTCAAAGCTGGAGTCTGCTTGTTTTTAATTATCTTCTTATATCCCATCGGTATGGTGGGGGATGGTGTGCGATTATAACTGGTACGTCGGCTTGGTGGTGTGCTTTGATTTTTAGAAGTATTGATTGGCTTGTCAGGACACGCTTGTCCTGGTATAATGTCAGTAAAGTAAATTATATATTCATGTTCAAATTACTTTGACATTTCACTGCTGGTTACCAACAACATATCTGCCAACTCTTCTGCTTTTCTTGTAATTCCAGCCTGTACAGTAGGCTACAGTTTCCTCTGGAAAACCAACGTAGATTCCCTTAACCTTAAAGGAAGTTTTAAAAAATGTTTTCATTGTCTGTTGGTGTCAGGATCTCGGAGGACGTTTTCTGCTGTGAAAAAGGCTTTTAGGGTTTTTGTCTGTCCTCTTTTAGTAGTCTTATCATTATGCAGTAAACAACATGCTTTAGCAATGATTAACGTTGGACACCGAAATTGCATTCTGGCTTTTGCTGGACATGTAGGGTTGAAAAAACGGTTGAAAATGACACAAAATTACAGCATAACAAGTGCAATGTTGTGCAACTTGTCTGCTGTCTTTGACAACGTAACTTGATGCTGATATAAAAAATATTGTGGATGACCTCAATAAATGCATACTGTGGGAGTATATGTTAGGGCTTGGCAATATATCAATATTATATTGATATTGTGACCTGAGACTAGATATCTAATATTTTTGATATCCTAATGGCATAAGTGTTGTCTTTTCCTGGTTTTAAAGGCTGCATTACAGTAAAGTGATGTACTTTTCTGAACTTATCAGACTGTTCTAGCTGTTCTATTATTTGCCTTTACCCACTTAGTAATTATATTAACATTATTTATATTGATCAAAAATCACATGGTGTAAATATTTTGTGAAAGCAACAATAGTCAACTCTACAAAATGGTCGCATCGGGGTATTTGGGTAAAAATTTTTGTGATATTTGATTTTCTTTATATTGCCCAGCCCTAGTATATGTGCTCTGTATATTCTTTTTTATTATTTTTTAAATTTTAGCTGATTAATTAGTTAGCTCAATTACAGAAAAGTAATTGGGGACAGTTTTTAAAATAGGACAATCGTTTATGTAATTTTGAATGGGAAAACATGCTAAAAAGGTACTAGTTTCAGCAACTTTTATTAATAAACTGCATATTTTGTTTGCACTCTTAGATGGACAAAACATTGTGAATACATCACCCTGGGCTTTTATATAATAATTAATAGAAACGTCGGCTGATTGATAATGAAAATAATTACTAGTTGCAGCCCTAGTATTTTGTAAAATGCAATATTTGTCCAAGTCTAATGTTTGCTAAAATATGAGCTTATTTGAAGAACACGACCTCATTCACACAAAGATTTACAACTGAAGACTCGACTGAAAATGTTGGCTTGTCGCAGTCTTCAGTGCACTAGAGATGTGTATTTGATCGGACTTCTTTTTCATCACCGCATTGCTTTCTCAATGCACTTACATCAGAGTAAGAGGCTGTAATGCTGCTGTGGGTGTATTCTTTGTGAATAGGATGAGCTCGTCGCCGTTTGAGATGCAGTGTAGATGTACTTAAACACATAATGCATAATGTGGCCCATTTCTTTTCAGCTAAATTCTATTCAGCTACTGGGTCCTTTTCCATTAGGCCTTGTGTGATCACAAGTCATATATAAAATTACTTTGACTCCCCACTTTAATGGACTCCCCTGGGTTTCTAAGTTATGGGTCAGTGTACATGTCAAAATTGCGAAGAAAATATAAAATGGAAGTATATTTACTTAAAATTGATCGATGAAAAAAGTGGGGGATTAAATGTTGGTGTTTGGAGCTGTAATACTTCAGTGTGTAGCTCTCAGTTCTGCTTCTTCTGATTTCGTGTCCCACTCATCTTTCATTTCTGACTGGCAGCTCTGAGACGCACACAGTGAAAACATCGGAAATCTCTTGATGCTCTTAAAGCCCTAATGGATTTTACCGTGTAGTTTTATGGCAGTTGAAGTTGTAGTTTCATTTACAGTGTTCTCAAGATATCAAATCAAACTCAGTGATACCTTCTTAAAGGGGAACTCCATAGATTTTACACTTAAAGGCAGTTTACTCATCATGGGATTAGTATATATTGGTTGTATTATGGGAAATGTAGGATCAAGCTTTTTTTTTTTAGCTTGACCCAAACTACGAAATAAAAATCGGGATATCTCTGCTTCGTATTGTATTGTATGTATTGACCATTCCTTTTTAATCTGTCTCGTGTGAGTTCCCCATCTTTATGGAAGTAAAATATGAAATCAGTGAGCCATGAAGCTTCATATTTGACCCTTAAAGCATTAACCTCCTATCAAACCCCACTATATCACATGCAGAGGGGTGCGTTAATCACTATTACAGTGCAATGCAAGAGTTAAATATTATTATTTTTCGCCGCGATACCAAAAACCCTTAGCTCATGGTATTTGCTGATACCGAGTACCAATCCTAACCACTGTTTTTGTTTACCAGATCGTTGTAACACTTCCTTACTGCATGGAACACATTTCCAAAAACATGAGGCTGTATCTGTAACTTTATGGCAATGCTAACTACAAATTGTCGTCAACACCATAGGTTTAACAGTAAGGGCTGCCGCTGCTTTCACATTGAAAAGCATTCATTGTGAAGCACTTGCACATCAAATATGGCCGATAGCCAATCTGCTAAATAAGGCCAGTATTGGGATTGGTGCATCTCTTGCTTCAGTATTAATTAAATGATCATCTATGATGAGTTCAACAGATGTTTCTTCTCTCACCTGGGTTTCCATCACTGAGCCTCCAGATATATGCTGACAGTCTTCCTGAACATGGAAGACACTCTATTCGAGCAAAATTGAAATCAAGTAAAGTAATGTATATATCCATTGTCCTCCAACCCCACCACACATTCCTCACTGGATTTTTAATATTAATTATTAATTATTCCCATTTAACAAGAGGACACATGGCTGCTCATCCAATTTACCATATGTTCCACAGTGAACACATACACTTGTATTTGTGCCTACAGAAGTTATATCAGCCTCACCCATGCCCACTCACGTAGCCCTCTGAACTACCCGTCCTATCAATGCACTGAACAATCAGGTTAATGTCTAATGTGGCGTCTACAGGCGTCACTCTCCTTGAAAAAACAGGGCATGTCAGATAGAGGCCTGTTCCCCTTGTGTTAGGCACAAAGGCACAAAGGATTCTGCCACATTGACAGACTGGATGCTTCACACAGCACTTGTGTCCCTGAGCGAGCGTGTGCACATGGGTCTGTGCACGTTTCTTTTTGTGGTAGTGGCAGTTTCGTGTTAAGTTTTCTACCAGAGAGAGAGGGATATAAAGACAGGCTTCATCGGGGCTCAGTTCTAAAAATAAGAACCCAATATATTCTCGTTTTATTGTTTTGCCGTTCCTTTTTTTCTAAAAGACAATACGTTATTTATTTATTTTACAGTGACTAGCACACCCTGTTGTCTAAAAACTCAATAGGTTGCAGTTGTATTTATAGTGGCAAGTCTCTACTGTGACGAGCAATCATATTCTGGAGAACAACAATACATCTTCTGTGTTTTAAAGCTACAAACATGCCTTGCTTCTTTAAAGACTGTATTTTTCAGATAGAAGGTTTCTGTAGTAGAGCGATGATACGTTATGTTTTCCAACAGTGACGAGCATGTCCTCTTTCATCAAGTGAAATCATTACACCACAAGTTTTCTAGGTCAAGGCTGTTAACAGATGTGATAGGGGTGAAATCAGAGAGTGAGGGAGAGACATAAAGGACATGATAGAGAAAGAAACAATGACAGGGACCACAACGTCTGAGACTGTGTGTGTGTGTGTGTGTGTGTGTGTGTGTGTGTGTGTGTGTGTGTGTGTGTGTGTGTGTGTGTGTGTGTGTGTGTGTGTGTGTGTGTGTGTGTGTGTGTGTGTGTGTGTGTTGTGTGAGATGCTTGTTCACTAAGAAACTGTGACACAGATAAGTGCTCTTGTGACAGCTTGGTTTTTCTTTTTAACACGGTGGCCCTGCGCCTCTCCCAGCTTCCATTCACAACAACGACGTGTCAGCAATGAGAAAAACAACCTGATATCTCAAGGCATGGGTTACATTTGTGCACACATCTGATCCTACAGATCTGTAGCTGTGAGAGCACACTGCTTTGTGGGCACATTTGGCCTGAAAACGTCTACAATGCGTGTGATGGATGGATGGATGTCATTAAATGTGTGTCCATTCATTATCTGTTTATCACCTGTCAGGTAGTCTTTTGTCCATGCTTTGGGTTGGTGTTTTGGAATGTTTTGAAGAAATATAAATAATATCGTAAAAAATTGTTTTTGGCCAGATGCAGAGCTAAACAAGCTGTAAATCCAACACTGACATCAACTCATGAAATTGAAATGGTGAGTAAGTTAGCAAAGCAGCTGCCTATTTACACATCTGGAAGATGCTGAGCAACATTAGCATTCATTCGGAGCAATTGTTGTGGGGTCTCATTTATAAATGTGGCGCACGCACAGAACGGGGCTGAAAATGTGCGTACGCCACTTCCCACGCAAAGGTTGTGATTTAAAAAAAAACAACTTGACGGGAGAATGTGCGGTCCTCCACGCAAACTCTGACCCACGCATACACACATTTTGGAGACAAAATAGGAATTGGCGACGCAGATGGTGAGGTGGTGAACTGAAGTCAAACTGCAGAAAGTAAATGTGGGAATAACGATTACTTGTAATATTTTCAAGTATTGATGCCTCACGCACATTTTTTCACTACATATCATCCACGTTACCATGAATAAATCCAGCAGTGTTATTTGCGCTTGTACTGAGTGATAATTGTTCCATAAACACCTCCAACTCAAATGTTAAATAAAAAAGATTTCTTAATATTTAATCAGCGCTGTCTCGCCATCACATTGTCCGCTGCTACAGGGTGCAGGAGGAGGAGATGGCCCGACTGCATGGAATACAGGATAGCGTCAAATACCCTAGCGTTAGATAACTGCAGAATACAGTGTAAATAACTAAATATCTGTCTTTAAAACTGTGCATATATCATCAAATGTCAAAGTCTGGAAATACAGCCGTTAAGCTCTCGCGCAACTTACACTTAATGTCCTCGTTATCGGTCCGAACTTTAATACTGTTTGTGACAAAACCTGCATGAAGAAAAGTGTTTGCCTATTAGACTTTCTTTCGTCTTCAAATTGTATCTCGGGGTGGGGGATACCACTAGTGGATGCTGTAATTTTGGCAAGGTGTTAGCAATCACAAATTGCATAATGCTGCGTGGCACTGCTGGCCGTGCAGGAGGCCTAACCCCCAATGGAAGAATCAGGAGAAAAAGACACTTCAGGGACCATGACGATGACTGGCTAATATGCCGATTTAGATTTCCTAATGCTGAGCTCTTGGATCTCTGTACTGAATTGGGTCCAGTAGAGATTGCATCGCGCCGGAACCGTGCCATCCCGGTCCAAATAGGCTACAGGTCCTCGCCACTCTGGGGGAAACCGGCTGTTTCCAGAGGGAAATGTCAGCCAGACAGTGTTTTTTTTTAATAAATATTATATATAATCTTCAACTTTATCACTAAGGCTTGTTTGGATATAATATATAGTTCTGTTAAATGTTATTATATACGACTGGTATATCAAAACTGTCCCCAAGCAATTCCTAAACGTCTGAGAAGTTTTTAGCTTTTTCTCCGCCAGTCATCATGATTCGGTGTAACAACTGCCAGGGTCATTAACATACTGATCAGCATTCACGAGGTGCTTTGCATTGACTATTTATGGTTAAAAATGGGCGTGTACAGGGTGGGATAAGAGGCTGATCCACGTACGCACACTTGTAGGTAATCTCTGATTTATAAAGGGAACACTGCTTACAGATGTGCGTACACACGGTTTTATAAATCAGACTTTTTTTTGGCGTACGCCATTTTGGGCTTTTCGGCGTACGTACACTTATAGTAAGGATCCTACGCACAGTTTTATAAATGAGACCCCTGGTCACTGAGTGTAAGTAAAATATTTACTCTCCTTTTAGCTCTGTCTGGCCTTCACCAACAGCTGTGGGAAATATCTGGCTCTTTAGCTTCTAAATGCTCTACTATGTTCACCAGCTAGTCGCTAACATTGTCTGATGCTTGGTGCTGGCCACGTAGCATACAGGGGGCTTTTTAAAGCCGCTTATGGAAAACAGCTGTCTGCTGCAGCTGGGAAAAATAATGACAATGAAAAGTTGCTGACCGTAAAACTAAAACAAATGAGCCAAAAGAGGCTAAAATGCTCCACGGGAGGGAAACTGCTGAGTCAGGTAATAATTCTGTCTGTGAGTTTGTCACTGTGTGTGACTTCTTTTCTCATAGTAATCTGCTCCATTATTACTGTAATATAAAATATTGGATTAGTGCTGCTTTAATTCTGTTCAGTTTGATTTAATTAAACCGCTGGTGGAGTCTGTGACAATAACAGCACAGTTCTAACATCACATAGTCACAATGATAAATAACAATATTTATTTATATATATATATATATATATATATACAGTGAGGAAAATAAGTATTTGAACACCCTGCTATTTTGCAGGTTCTCCCACTTGGAAATCATGGAGGGGTCTGAAATTGTCATCATAGGTGCATGTCCACTGTGAGAGACATAATCTAAAAACAAAAATCCAGAAATCACAATGTATGATTTTTTTACTATTTATTTGTATGATACAGCTGCAAATAAGTATTTGAACACCTGAGAAAATCAATGTTAATATTTGGTACGGTAGCCTTTGTTTGCAATTACAGAAGTCAAACGTTTCCTGTAGTTTTTCACCAGGTTTGCACACACTGCAGGAGGGAGTTTGGCCCACTCCTCCACACAGATCTTCTCTAGATCAGTCAGGTTTCTGGGCTGTCGCTGAGAAACACGGAGTTTGAGCTCCCTCCAAAGATTCTCTATTGGGTTTAGGTCTGGAGACTGGCTAGGCCACGCCAGAACCTTGATATGCTTCTTACAGAGCCACTCCTTGGTTATCCTGGCTGTGTGCTTCGGGTCATTGTCATGTTGGAAGACCCAGCCTCGACCCATCGTCAATGCTCTAACTGAGGGAAGGAGGTTGTTCCCCAAAATCTCGCAATACATGGTCCCGGTCATCCTCTCCTTAATACAGTGCAGTCGCCCTGTCCCATGTGCAGAAAAACACCCCCAAAGCATGATGCTACCACCCCCATGCTTCACAGTAGGGATGGTGTTCTTGGGATGGTACTCATCATTCTTCTTCCTCCAAACACGGTTAGTGGAATTATGACCAAAAAGTTCTATTTTGGTCTCATCTGACCACATGACTTTCTCCCATGACTCCTCTGGATCATCCAAATGGTCATTGGCAAACTTAAGACGGGCCTTGCCATGTGCTGGTTTAAGCAGGGGAACCTTCCGTGCCATGCATGATTTCAAACCATGACGTCTTAGTGTATTACCAACAGTAACCTTGGAAACGGTGGTCCCAGCTCTTTTCAGGTCATTGACCAGCTCCTGCCGTGTAGTCCTGGGCTGATTTCTCACCTTTCTTAGGATCATTGAGACCCCACGAGGTGAGATCTTGCATGGAGCCCCAGTCCGAGGGAGATTGACAGTCATGTTTAGCTTCTTCCATTTTCTAATGATTGCTCCAACAGTGGACCTTTTTTCACCAAGCTGCTTGGCAATTTCCCCGTAGCCCTTTCCAGCCTTGTGGAGGTGTACAATTTTGTCTCTAGTGTCTTTGGACAACTCTTTGGTCTTGGCCATGTTAGTAGTTGGATTCTTACTGATTGTATGGGGTGGACAGGTGTCTTTATGCAGCTAACGACCTCAAACAAGTGCATCTAATTTAGGATAATAAATGGAGTGGAGGTAGACATTTTAAAGGCAGACTAACAGGTATTTGAGGGTCAGAATTCTAGCTGATAGACAGGTGTTCAAATACTTATTTGCAGCTGTATCATACAAATAAATAGTTAAAAAATCATACATTGTGATTTCTGGATTTTTGTTTTTAGATTATGTCTCTCACAGTGGACATGCACCTACGATGACAATTTCAGACCCCTCCATGATTTCTAAGTGGGAGAACTTGCAAAATAGCAGGGTGTTCAAATACTTATTTCCCTCACTGTATATAAAGCTATATCCCACAGCATGTCACATACACAACAACAGAACAGTTTTACGTTTTGAATTTGAGTTCAAGGTGTGTACTGCAGAGGGGGAAAATTACATTAGTACCTACTTATAACAGTAAATGCGAAGTGTGTGTGTGTATGTATATATATATATATATATATATATATATATATATATATATATATATATATATATATATATATATATTGAATGTCTAGTAGGATTACACATGAAGTCAATAGGTGTTATTTACAAAGAAGCTTAAATCAGGCCTCTACATTATTATCTACAGCTACAGTCTTTATGGTCCATAAATATGAAGTAAATCAATATATACCTATTGTATTAGGCCCACTTATATCAAATGACCAATTCAGCAATTGATATTTGCTAAAACTCAAGAAGAAACAGAATACTAGATTATGATGCTTTCCTCATATTCAGTTATTTAAGGACTTTCTTCAAACCCATTTTTACTACTATTATGCAACTTCATAATGCTGTTTATCATAACTGCTCTATTCAGAATTATGTGTGTGCCATAGTCTATATTTTAGCAGGGACGGAGGTGCTTGAATTACCCCTCTTGGTGAAAGGAGCTGACAGTAGCTGAAACCCAACATACTTAAAGAGGCATAGCACCTAATTTAGTAGCTAGGAAGCTGAGAGCAAAAGCTTAACACCACAAAGAGCAATCTAGCAACCTAAAGTGGAACTTTGACACAGGAATATTTTATCGTCAGGATTATGCTCTTGACACAAACACGCCTTTATTAAAAAAAAAAAAACCATCACTTCTAGCTAGTAAAAAGGAAAATGGGAACAAAGCCAATAGCCACATGAAGCAGTATGATTTGTCAACACAGGTCACTCAAGTAATTAAATAAAAGTAGAGGAAGACATTTAACTGGAAAGAACTGCACTGTAAAAACGAAAATGTTGTGAAAACTCAAAATTTCAAGGCAACTTACTGCACTAGATTTTTGAGTTTTGAGGCCAACTCAAACTCCTACGTTTGAAAATAGTTCTGCCACCTAATATTTTGTTCAAATAATTAACTTTCATATGTTGTGCCAACTAATAATGTTTTGTTTAAATAATTTATCTTTCATACATACACAAACTTGACAACTTAAGTTTTACATACTAAATAATTCAAAATAAAGTCATGTTAACTAATTACCTTTTGTTCAGATAATTAACTTTCATGTGTAAAAACTAAGTTTTGAGCCCACATGCGAAATAAGGGCCCCTCGAAAGCCACTGATCTTGCATCAATTGACATAAAAGGGCCACTAGTGAAGTGACATGCTGCAGATTAATGGCTGAAGGAAGCCTATTAAGTCTAATGCTGCAATCCTCCAGCTCTTCTTATCAAACGTAACAGTCACCTAACTCATGGTTACAAATGCAAACCAGCACAACAATGACAGTTACCAGGCAACAAAACACTACATTCTAAGCAGACACGTTTAATAAACGGAATTCATAAAGTTACATTTGTATTTCGAACAAACTGCAAACTTTTCAGCAAATTTTAACACAACTCTATTTACTGCCTTGCATCATGGGAATAGACCAGCCAATGAACCAATTGCAGCTGACTGCAGTACGCAGATCGGGGTTGGGATAAATGTGGGTCCCTGCAGAACTGCCCAGGAAACCCTGTTTTAGCGTGGCGCATGCACAGAGTAATTGACCTGGCCTCAGTTGGAGTCTAACTACAATTTCAAAGTGGCGCCAACATACATTTTGAATTGAGACCAACTTATTGAAGTAACTACTTTAACAAAGTTTACAATGCCATTATGTATTTTTTGTTCTGTTTAATTGAAAATCAAAGTAAGATGAGCAATTTCAAGTTCTCGTTTTTACAGTGTGTGGAATACAGAGGCATTGTTAACCAGATTTATAATTTTATCAAAAGTTCAACTATTTGGCTTGGAGTCCTTTGTGTTCATCTCTAATATACTGTATAGTAATAATATACTGTCATGTTGCAGGTTGGCAAATAAACAGAGATTAGCTATTGATACACAAGGACCAATAGCCCCATGTGTCTAATTTGTTTTGTGCAGCACAAAGAGGAATATAAAGCAAGAAGGAACTTAATACCAGTATTAACCACAAGTTAGCAGGGGGAGAGGGGCTGACAAATGTGATACAGTACAACCTATGGCCATCTCAGGTATTGTCAGCAGAACATGTGGCTTAGTTTTGTTTTCCTAAACTTAGTGGACACTCACAGAGGCTTAGACAGTTTCTACCTCTAGTCGAGAATCGTCAAATATACAGGTCATTTATCAGGGCATCAGGTAATAAAGTGCACTTGCATGTCTTAATGTTGTAGTAATGTAATTAGTTTGAAAGACATGGGCATTTTTTGGAGCCTCACCCATACTAGGGACTACAAGGATGTCTCAGCCATTGTTGTTTCTACTTTGACCATTCTTTTAAAAAAACTGTACCCCTTTTAAAGAGATGCTTTTGTTTTGAGATAGTGAATTCTTTTCTAGACAGGCTCATTATCTAAAATAGAGACATACACAACAGTAAGTATATAGGATACAAAATGTAGTTTAATTAGACTAATAATCCCTACTTTTAAAGTAGAGCTGCTACTGATCCCATAGACATCCAGTAATGTAGTATTTATGGGGTAATATACCATTTAGTATAACTTCAAATTGCACCTAAAATAGTAGCAGTAAGTGTTAGTTCAACTCAGGGTAAGTGGATAAAAAGGGAAATCCCCCCAAAACCAAACTCTCTTTAATTTATGACATAATGGTATCATGCTTTTGCAGCGGAATTGTCCGCAACATCCGCGGCTCCTCATGTAAATAATGTCGTTGCATAGTTATGTCTTTTTTTTTGCTGATACAATGTGTTTTTGAACTGCTGAGCAGACTATTTTAAGACAACAGGGTCAGCCCATTAGCCAGTACTTCAGATTGATGTTGAATGTGAAAATTATCGGGCAAGACTTTGTAGGCTGTGTACAAGCCAAAGGCTGGCTGAAGGGAACTGTGTGCAGATAAGTAGCAGTATTGAGACATTAGAGTATAATACTGAGTCTGCTGGAGCTCCTGTGGGCCTACTGCAGAAAAACATTTTAGTCAGGAACTGAAACTTGATACAATTTATATATGCTTGCTTTCATTCATTCTTTCTTATATTCCAAGCCATCTTTTTGTTTAGCTGTTCATCCAGTGTTTAATTTGAATTTCATAACTTCCTGCGGAGAGGTAAATGCTCACCAAGGTTACATGTGTGAAAGAGGTTGTTTTTTTTTATTAGTAGAGCAGAGTGCCCTGCCTCATAATTGTCTTCCTTATTGATTTTGGGGGCATGTGGGGTTGGAATAACAGAAAAGCTGCTCTGTTGGAGTTAATATTTGTGTGTGAGCATACTCAGCTGTAGTTGGAATAACAGAAAAGCTGCTCTGTTGGAGTTAATATTTGTGTGTGAGCATACTCAGCTGTATAACCCCAAGTATATTTGATATTTGCAAGTGCACATCTGCGTCTGAATGTGTATGTGTGTGTGTGCACCTGACTGAGTTGTCCTTCTGTGATGCTGTGCCATTTTACTTCAACACCTGATTGGTCAACAGCTGTCTCTGCGGGCGGTATGATGTCTTTCACTCCAGGAGGGCTTTTAGCGTGTGTTTGGCTGGTGTATATGTGCATGTGTGCGTGGTATTTCGGTGTTCTCCCTTAATCACGAGTATGATGCTCCCAGGCGTGCTTTCTTTATTTCTCTCAATGGCACATACAGTATATACAACACACACACACACACACACACACACACACACACACACACACACACACACACACACACACACGCACACACACACATTCAGAGGCATATAAATCAGCACTAATTTGCAGTCTTTGAATAGACTAATCTAGTAAGAACATAATAGGCTAATTAGCATAGGATAAACCTCACTTGCCATTTGACCACCTGTACTTATACATCTCACACACACACACACACACACACACACACACACACACACACACACACACACACACACACACACACGCACACACACACACATGCATACATATAGAGAAAAACAAAACAGGAGGAGGCAGTGAACCAGTAAAATTACTTCTAATTCAGAGTCTGTGATGGAAATACTTTTAGTTTCCCCTCTTGGGCCACAACAAGGATTTAACAACCTCTTTGACTGCTACAATATCCTACAGATGTACCTGCTGTTTCTTCTGCCATAAAATGGCTTTGGTTTTGTTCATTGGTGTTGCGTTGGTTGAGGAGGTGCAACACTGCGGGGGAGGTGGGCACAGTGCTATCACAGCCTCCAATATGTCAAAAGTAATTAGGCTGATCGGAGAGTATACCCTATTATGCACGGACGGAGAAGTGTGCGCTGTGCGCTGTTAATTAGACTGATGAGTTGATGCACTCTAATAAGCCCAGTATAGACTTCTTCTCTTTTATGTAAACTCAGAATTCACAAGGCATGTTTGCTGATATGGTTTGGTTATGCTGTTTTTATACTTCTGGACAAGTGGTTTGCAATTGTACAAAGATATAAAGAGAATTGAAACAAGTCACAAGTCAATTAATCGTTAATCGAAAGATAACTAGTTAATATATAAATACTTTTTTTTGCCAAAAATGCCAAACATTTGCTGGTTCAAATATGCAAATGAAATGTCTTTGGAGGTTGCAAATAAGTTTGCGCTTGTTACCTTGTGCGTGTTAAATTGAGCATTTTAACTATTTTTGCCATTTTCCGTGTCTGTGTTATATGTTTGAAACCTATGTTTTATGTGGTGCTGCTGTAATGGCCAGGACACTAGAAAACTTGGAGCATGTATCAATAATGTAAATGATCGTTAGTTGTAGCCCAGAAAAATGGTTTGAAATGTGGTCAGATTTAATATTTATATTCACAGCCATTGTTCTATTCTTTAAGCAAAGCCCTATATCAAATCCCTTCTTGCAAGACTTTGCTGGAAGATATAGCTTGGAAGACTACATGAGCTATGCCAACATCTCCTCTGTCAACATTGTGTATTTCTCTCTATATTACCATTTTTCTATTTAGCCTCATTTTTCTTTTACCCAAACTTCAAAGACATCTGAAGAGGCAAAATATGCAAGGCAGAAATAAACTGGGTCTTTATTCTGCTCTGGGTCGGTGTTTGAAAATCTTTGTTGACAACATTCCACTAAATGCACTGAAGCTACAAATTAGATAGTGACAATTGTCACCGTTTGAATAAGCTTTGGTCCGAGATTTTGATAGTCGACTACATTTTCGTGTGACAAGCATTTCATTTTTCCAAACAACCTTCATTCCCAAGAGAGAACTGCAAAACTGGGTTCTGCTGTAATTAGGCTCGCTTGCTGGCAAAAAAAAAGGAAGCACCCAAGGTAGAGGTGGGAGATAAAAGACAGAAAGACAGGGAGGTAGAGTGAAGGAGAGGATGAAGGTGGGGAGGATGTGAGGAGAAGAGGGTGGGGGGGCGAGATAATGAGAGGCAGGGTGACAGAATGAACGAGTGCAAGAGGAGAAGAGCATGTCAAGAATCAAGGGGTGTTGTTTGCTGGCGGCTGCCTGGTGGTGTGATGTCGTTGAATCTTTTCACCTTGATTATTACAAAGGGCTCTGTCAGGGTCTGTGTTGTCTATATCCTTCACTTTCCACTTCCGGGATTGCTCCGGTGCCGCAAGAAATTCCGCCAGATGCATGTATTTTCGCTGATGTTCGTTTCCTTCCACTTTCTTTGTGTTGGAAGTTTAAACTCCGGTCGATTTATGACGACTATGGTTAAACTGCTCCTCAGATCTCTGCAGGGTAAATCCAGACAGCTAGCTAGACTATCTGTCCAATCTGAGTTTTCTCTCGCATGGCTATTTTGTAGCGGCTCCGTGCGGTGCTCAGCGCCGTCCAAGACGATTGTGATTGGTTAAAAGAAATGCCGGTTACACTTTACTTGAAGGTATCTACATAAGAGTGACATGACACTGTCATGAACGTGTCATAAACATGTTTGAAAAAAACAAAAACAAAGGGCACATTTAGTGTTTTAGCCTTCTGTGTGGTTCAAGTACAATTTTGGTTTTGGTCTCTATAGCTAATTTCCCTCTTCATGACAACTGTTCAGCGGGTGAATATTTTTATAACTCACCTGTTTAAATTATATTCAGGCTTAAAGTTCTGCATAATTAAGGGTATGCAGTGACTGTAAGTGACAGGTGGGCTGCAGTCACAGGAAGCAAGCATAGGCTTTATTCAACCCGCCTATGTTTGGCGTCATGGAAACTACGTCCATATTATAAACAGTCTATAGATATGTCATTATTACTTTAGTGTATACTTAGAGTAACCAGAGGCCTGTTCATTTGTTTAAGTTTATTTGTGGCTATTATCTCCTTGATGAAAGGGGGGGGGGAGGTAGGAGAAGCATTACAGAAAACTGTGTAATTTTAACTAATTTTAACAGTGGGGTTTTATGAATATGAATGACATGCATCACTATGCACTGCAGTAGTAAAGTTGGTGTCTGAGCAGACTATTAATTAAAGTCATACCTGTCCTCTTCCTGCAGCTCCCTCTCTTCACTTCTCCCTCTGTCTCTTTTTTGTCTGACAGAGACGGTGATGGATACAAGGACAGCGACAGCTGAGCTCGGCTGGATATCGTTCCCTGCCAACGGAGTAAGAACAATGTGCAAAGGTGTACTGTGTGTGTGTGTGTGTGTGTGTGTGTGTGTGTGTGTGTGTGTGTGTGTGTGTGTGTGTGTGTGTGTGTGTGTGTGTGTGTGTGTGTGTGTGTGTGTAGGTGTATACATGTGTGTGTACCCTTGGGGAAAGCAGTTTGAGTACACTTTACAGTGCTCCATTAAGAAGTCTGTCAAAATCTTAATTGCAGTTGCAAGGTGACACCAATTAACCGCTATTGATGCAGAATAGAATGGATTCCAATAGACCAGGGAGGTGTAGCTCACACGTGTCCACAAGAGACACATTACTAGAACAGAATAAAATAAAAATATAACTGGAAAAAAAAATACAATAGAATAGGGTCTTCCACCCACTTTCTTGAACTCCTTGGTTTTTCTAAATGCTGGCTTGGCTACTAGCCGGTTACTGTGTGTGTGTGTGTGTGTGTGTGTGTGTGTGTGTGTGTGTGTGTGTGTGTGTGTGTGTGTGTGTGTGTGTGTGTGTGTGTGTGTGTGTGTGTGTGTGTGTGTGTGTGTGTGTGTGTGTGTGTGTGTGTGTGTGTGTGTGTGTGTTTGAGGTGATCGGCTCTAATTGTGATGAATGGTTGTCTCTCTTCAGAAAAGAACAAGGTAGAGGAAAGGAAAAAAAGTGAATGAGGTAGGGGATTGGGGAGGTAGGAAAAGAGAGAGAGACAAAATGGGAGGGAGGGAAAGAGAAAGTTTAATTTGTGTCAGGTCTTGGTAAACCCATTAATCATTTTGGCCTCTCCTCTCACCTCTTCCCCTACTTCCTCCCCTCTCATTCATTACCCCCTGCCCCTACCTTCCCACACCCCCCCACCCCACACACACACACACACACACACAAACACACACATTCCCCAGTGGGAGGAGGTGAGCGGTTATGATGAAAACCTCAACACCATCAGGACCTACCAGGTGTGCAACGTGTTTGATCCCAGCCAGAACAACTGGCTCCTCACGACTTATATCGACCGGCGGGCTGCGCAACGCATCTACGTGGAGATTCGCTTCACCGTACGCGACTGCGCCTCCATCCCCAGCGTCCTGGGCTCCTGCAAAGAGACGTTCAACCTGTACTACCTGGAGACCGAAAGGACGTTGTCGCAGAGCATCAAAGGGGTGGAGTACTGGGCCAATGCTCCGTTTCTTAAGGTAATGAGTCCAGAAAAGAGGCGTGTTGATAGCTGCTCGTTCTGAAAGTATCGTCGCACTATAAATTAGCACTTCAAAGTAAAATATGGATGATAATCTCAACACAAAGACATCAATTTGTTTGGAGTTACCGTATGGCTATTGGATCAGCTGGGATCAGCAGGAGTCTGGGAATCTGACACCTGTGCAAATTCAGTACATTGGATTGGATTATCAGATTAGATTATCTGAAAAATTCTTTTTTCACAAAGCTGATAGCGAGGATTTGTTTTTCTTGTTGTTGTCAAGTTGTCATTTTGGAAATTAATTGTTTTCATAGGCTAGGGATAATCTGCAATCCAGAAGAAAACACTGAACTGATCCAAAATTGATTGGATCACAAATGAGTTTATTGAACAAAGTCTACAATTTTTAAACTTCCTTCAGCTATTAAAACTGAATGCTTACTGATTGGATGTGTTTTCCCAGTGCTCTTCATAGTTAGGGATTCATAGTTGACTTCTCTCCTAAAAATGTAATGTACACAGTCTTATATGTTTGTAGTTTTTTCAATTAACCACATTTAATTACATTTGAGTGTAGTTTTCACACTGTTTGTGTTGATGAGAGTGTTAGAAACCAACCAAGTGTTGGACGTCTCCTAGCAGCCTCAACTGGTGGCATCATCATTGGGAAAATTCCAAATTATGACTAAATTCTAAACATAACAAAATTATATGGTATGTGATCACAAGTGCATTTCTCCAGTAATATACAGCAGATTCAAACATCACTTAGTGAATCTAAAATAAGAACCAAAGAACAGGGACAGAGAACCCAAGAAGAAGTTTGTTTATTTTCTTTTTCTTTTTCTTTCTTGCTTTCTTTTGCTCTTTCTATTCTTTCCTCTGTCTGTATGTCACTGTAAGGTGGACACTATCGCAGCAGATGAGAGTTTCTCCCAGGTGGATTTTGGTGGAAGGCTAATGAAGGTGAATACAGAAGTTCGGAGTTTTGGGCCGTTGTCCAAAGGCAGAGGCTTCCACTTGGCCTTCCAGGATTTGGGCGCTTGCATGTCTCTTCTGGCTGTCAGAGTATTCTATAAGAAATGCCCCAGCGTGGTGCAAAACTTTGCCTTTTTCCCAGAGGTATGGACCAGAACTAACTGAAAACAGTGGTGCTCCTTCTATCAGACTTTGGTGCAGCTGTTGTCTAAGATGTATACAGACATTCAAGTAGACATTTTTGTATGATTCTGATTCTGTGCAGACGCTGACTGGAGCAGAATCCACCTCATTAGTCATCGCTAGAGGAAGTTGTATCCCCAACGCTGAGGAAGTAGACGTCCCCATAAAGCTCTACTGTAACGGAGACGGAGAGTGGATGGTACCCATCGGTAGCTGCAGCTGCAAAGCGGGTTATGAACCAGACAATGGCAACGTGTGTCGAGGTAAATCTGTGCATTAATGAGGCTGTGCTAGTTCTGTGCTAAAAAAAAGAAAAAGAAAAATGAAAACGGCTGCAAATACTAAAGTGCATCATAGCACATCAGAGATGATTCCATGTATGCTGATTTCGTTCTCTCTTTTAAAACCTGTTCTGATGACCTTGCTACAGCAAACACTGCTGCATGCTTCACACACATTTCATATTGTTGTGTAGCAAAAGCTAACGAGCCGGTATGGCAGCAAATCAATATCCGGCAAACATGCTTCTAATAACAGCAGGCAATATCTCACAAAGCATCAGCAACAGAATCAAACAAAAAGTTTCAACCTTGATTTTTATATAAAATGTGTGCTTGTTACAAATATGGTATGGAAATTATCTTTTGAACAAATGTATGCATAGCATAGCAAAAAAAAAATAAGCTGAACTGTATGCTGAGTCAATTCTGTAGTAAATGCAAATGTTTTATTGTGTGCAGGAGAGTTTGTGTGTCATTTCTGGCAGTCCTAGCTAAATAATCACATGCATTTATACATTTTTGGATTTATTTTTCCCAAAGTTTGCAGCCCACGGTGTTCCATATGTTAATATTAGTAGAAGCAGACTTGGGTGCACATGGCACAGAAATAGCTACTCTATCTATTTTAGCTCCTTTTTATATCTGGCCTCCTTCCCCATTTCCTCTCTGAAGTAGTACCCATCATTTCATATTCTGCCTGGAGAGTCTCATCTATTTTGTGTGTGTATGTGTGCGAGAGAGTGTGTGTGTGGGGGCGTGTGAGCATGAGTGTGTGATGTATGTACATATGGTGAAATGATAAGTGAGGCAGCTTCATCCCATGTTAATTAGTTTAGCATGTTCCAGCCAGATTAGTCTCCTGCAAATTAGTCCTGGACTGCCAGAGAGTGTCGAAGAGATAGAGGGGCATCTAGAAGGAATGAAGGAATGAATGAAGGAAGGAAGGAGAAGAGCCCTCGGAGAGATATACTGGTAAGAAAGTTAAAAAAAAGGACAGACCAAGGACAGAAAGGTAAAAAACTGTTAGAGATAAAAGAGATAGAGAACACAGAAGGGACTGATGAATTGTATTCTATCTGTCTCCAGTGAAATACATGAAGTGTTATCTTTGCCTTTGGTGTCATTGTCTCTTTTGCACAGAAATAATTTTTTTCATAATTGAGTGGGTAGAAGGTAAGCCAGACACGATTCATGGGAGACAGTGATTAAGGCTGACAATATTACTGTCAGTTTAGTCTTGCTTTGTCAGACCTTCCTCCACGGAGGTGGGTCACACAGCATTCCCGGGAATGAAGAAAAACGTGCTCTGGTTTATTGGCATTTCTTTAAACCAATCACAATCATCATGGGTGGCGCTAAGCACCGGGAAAAGCTCCGGGAAGGAACTTGTTTTGGTGGAACATGTGTACGTTCAAAGGTTGTTTTAATCGTACAACAGAGAACTCAGATTGGACAGATAGTCTAGCTAGCTGTCTGGATTTACCCTGCAGAGATCTGAGGAGCAGTTAACCATAGTCCTCAGAAATCCAACGGAATTTAAATTTCCAACACAAAACAAAATGGAAGGTAACGGACATCGTGCTGAAAAGAGTGAAATCCGGCGGAATTTCCGACGGCAACAGAGTAATCTCGGAAATGGAACGTCGTGGATCTAGACTACAGTGATGTTGATCGCATATCAGAAGGAATTAGGATGCAATTTGGAATTATTAAGGCCCTTCCTGTCAATCTCTAAAGAAAATATTGAGCTTATAATTGTTGCCCTTGAAAAACAAAACTAGAAAGTAGATATGGCAAAACATTTTATCCCAATAATTAAATATATAATTATAGTTTTCATATCAGTTGATATATTGAAAGAATGGAATATTTTTGACAAAATAAATGAGTTGATTTTTAGGTTTCCTTAAGCTTGACATTCCCTAGTAGGAGATTAACAACCTACAAAGTATAAGCAACGAACAGAATATCGATTTTAAATACATAATAAAAATCATCCCTCATTTTTTGATGGCTCCTATCAACACCATGTCTTTTGCCATTAAATAACAATAGCATCTGTGATGTATTAATGGGGTAAACACATAGTGATGTTATAATTAGTTACTACTCATTCCTGGAGGTGTGTCTAATTACTGGTGAGACTTAACACTGTAGATGGTAGATTAACTTAGTTTGTGGTATTTGACAGAGGTTTTCCTCTTGTGTATATACTGTAACAGTATATATCATTATTTTCCATCGTGATCAGTGTTTATATTGTTCATATTGCCCAGCCCTACTAAAAAGTCTGACTGGATGTAAAGACAGACTCAGTCAACATGACTTGACTTTCTGTGATGGCATGTCTACGTACACCTGCCTTGTGTGCTCTCTTCAAGACGTTTGTGCTTAAACAGTAATTTAAGATGATGTGGGACAGAGTCTGTCCACCGAGCTGCCGTCTTTTTGGTGTGCTCTTCTGCCAATCAGCTGATAACAACTTGGCAGGAAACTGGACTCACTATTAGAACAGATGGTTTTCGTGTGTGTGTGTGTGTGTGTGTGTGTGTGTGTGTGTGTGTGTGTGTGTGTGTGTGTGTGTGTGTGTGTGTGTGTGTGTGTGCGCACGCGTGTGTGTGCATGTGTGTGTGTCCGTGTGCACAGACATGGTGTTTATTTTGCACCAAACCAGCCTATTGTGCAAACCATCCAGCAAAACTGGCTTAACATGTACTGTGTGTGTGTGTGTGTGTGTGTGCGCGTGTGTGTGTGTGTGTGTGTGTGTGTGTGTGTGTGTGTGTGTGTGTGTAAGGTAAACATTCAAATTGACCCTCACTTCAAATGCAGCACTACAAATGTCAGCACCACCATTGAATACACAAAAACTACCCCTGCTGTGGACCCCGACAATGCTCTAAGAGCCTGCAGCCTTTTACCACACATGCGCACATACATACATACATACATACACACACATACACACACATACACACACACACACACACACACACACACACACACACACACACACACACACACACATATACACACACACACACAGAAGAGAACACAACTCTTTACTCTTCAGTGAGCCTGTAAGCCAACTTTATACAATTGTCATCCACATGGTCGCTGTGTGACTCAAAACAGCTGGCTAAAGGCACAGAGGGAATAATCTTTGTGTCCCTTTCTAATTCTTTCTTTCTCTCTCTGTAACTCTCTGTGTTTTCCCTTTTTTCTATCCTATCATTTCCATAGTTTTTCTGTTTTTGTGTTACCATGCGTTCTTAGATTTGTTCCATTTGAATGATGGGTTTTCTGCGTCACTTCATCCTCTTCCCGACAAAATTAGGTACATAAGAGTATGAGAATTACAGCAACTACATCTATACTACTTACTTTTGTACCATTACATTATATCTAAAATCTGACATTTCAATAACAAACACTCAACTGGTACTCCAACAATTCTGAAAAGTTTAATTTTAACAATGGTACACTATTTATAAACTCAGTGACACCAAACAAATGTTAATCGATCAAAGTGACACTTGACATTAAAATTAGCTTACATTTATTATTTGCTTTGTATCATATTGGAGGCAGATGACAATGTTTAATCAGATTTTAATAAAGTCCCACTGTTGTCAAGACAACATTTTGGTCTATTCCTCCGTATGAACATATAACTGACAGTACACATGTATACACAAACATTCACATGTGGTGTTTAACATGTAGTTTAAAATCCTTAGCTAGAGAGAGAGAGAGAGAGAGAGAGAGAGAGAGAGAGAGAGAGAGAGAGAGAGAGAGAGAGAGAGAGAGAGAGAGAACTATACAGAGAGGTATCTAGAGATAACTAATAGAAAGGGAGCAAGACTTGTTGCCATGGTGACACACCCCATGTGTACGAGCAAGGTGAATAAATGACCTTGACAAGCCAGATGTCTATCTGCCTATTCCAGAACCCCACACACACACACACACACACACACACACACACACACACACACACACACGCACAGATAGTAAGGTAGAAACTAACAGAAAGGGAAAGTGACATCGACAGACACAGTGACAAAGAAGAAAGAGAGGGTGTCCGACAAAGAGGGAGATTGATGGAAAAGTTGGCATTTGAATGTGTGTAAAATAACACCCCACACCACGCAGTAAGGAGAGGGCACTTAGACCTAAAAAGTGTGTAGTTCACTGATGTTACATAATTGTAAAAGTTGTAAAACGGTTACTCTATGCTACGATTTTGGGGTCAGCAATGTATAAAGTATTTCACAGTTAATACACACTTGATCAAGTCCTGCAATATGATATGAAGTGTAGTTCATATCTGAGAAGTGAGTAGTTTCTTCAAGCTATGTGGCTCATGCACAATGTAATATGCAGTAAAACAAGGGGGCAGAGAACAGCAACCTCCATTGTAGAACAAAAGCAACAGCAAAACCAAGAAATAAAAGTATAACATTTGAGAGTGAACACAATAGAGCAGTACTGCAGACAAGGGTTCAAAATGAACTTTTCCGTCTACCAGCCAAATAGCAAGTGAATGTTTGAATTTTACCAGCCCCTCAATAGATTGCCAGTGTGTTTTTGGATGGTGAGTGAAGCAAATCTACCAGCCACTTGCATATTTTAGCAGCATTTGGCTGGTGACTGGTGCTCATTTTGAACCCTGAAGTCTGCAGAAATAGTGATATTGAGAGGGAAGAATAAAAAACATCAGTTTCATTGTTCTCCTTATTCTCTCCTCCATTACTCTCTTTGTTTTTTTTCTGCTTCTCTCTTGAACAAAATCTGCCTTTAACGTTTGATTAAGTGACACTCTGAGGCTCTTAACTCGCTGGCACTTTGTCTCATTTACTTCTTTCACTCAATTCATGTTATTATTCGGACTCGTAGTTTGTAAGGACTCCATAAAAGTCTGTTTTTGCAATCCTCTGCCTTCCACCATAAATCTGTGTTTGTTCTTACAGAATCTAAAGCATCTTCAAAATAAAGTGAACATTCATTACAGCAGAGGCAGGAAAAACAAAGTGCTTTAAACTAATCAAACCTGCAGAAAAAGTAACAAAAAACTTAATTTGTTTTTTCCTTAGCCTTTTGGCAGAGCTTTTGTTTTCATGCTAATTTCTCATTTACACCTCTCTGTTTACCTGTTTGGCTTTTTATTTTAGCTGTAGTCCTAATTCAGAATGTGTTTGCCCTCACCAAAAAGGCAAGGTGTGTGTCCTTTGATACAAAGTACTCTGTCTTAACATGTGATATATTTAAATTCAGATGTATAATTATTTAATGTTGTAATGTAATTTAATTAATTTTGTGATTCTAAACTTTTCACCTTTAGCTAACTAGATGTAATACTTTGTTTTTTACTTGCTGTAAGTCAGTTGTAGTAGTGCTGCTGTGGTATGGTGGCAGCGTTTCTGCACAAATTGGAGTTTTGAAGAGTTTAATTGCTAACCTACTTGCAAATGTTTAATGGGTAACCTCAACTACTGTACTATCAAAATGCCCCAAACAAGACATAAGACATAAGACGTAATATACTCTAGCCTGAATGAACATAAACTCTTCCTGCACCTGAATAGACTAACAGCTGCCAAACTGTCCTTGGGTTTTATTTGAGATTTAAACTGACTAAACGAAGCAGCTGCTCTGAAAGCTTTTTCAGATTTCACCCGATGCCCTGCTTTGTTTAATATTTGTAAACTGTGCTACCATTTTTGGCAAGGACTTTGAAATTGTAATTTTAAGAGATATGTCTTAAATAAATATTCCCACCGAACTCAAACTGATCAGAAGCACTATTTCTAACATAATGTGCTTATTTTGTTCAAAGAGGCAGTACAATATGATTTGTACATTTAACTGAGACAATAGCAGCCATGATTCTTTAGCATTATATTCAGTTAAAGGTCTAGCTTTATTGGTATTACTTATTTATGCCAAAAATGAAAAAATGCAACAATTGTTTTGGCAGACCAGCTGGGAAAAAGGGGATGATCCATACATCTTTGGCATCTCAGAAACTTATTGTTTTTGGATAGAAACTCTACAGAGAATAGGGTCAATGGGCAGTTCTAAGGAACTCCAGTAATGGTGATAAGTGAGATCCTTTTAATTAATAAAAAAAAAAAACTGTGTGAAGGTTTCCTGAAGCGTCCCCCTAAATGACGAGCAATGCACAACACAGAGTTATAACTTGCTACTGTAGTGTTGGAAGTTGGAAGGTCATTTTGTAAAAGATAGGTGTTATATGGACATGATCCAGTGGAGATAACTACAAAGGCTCAGAGATGTGTAAATGCTTTAAAAATAGGTGCTGTTCTTCCTCAAATTTAAAGCTTTAGTGCGTAACTTTTTGATATTAATGAACGTACGTTCCTCAGTATGGCTATGTTCAGAAGACTGTGTCGTCCGGTGACTTTCCCACGCAGAAGCTCGAGCGAAGATAATTACCTCTTCTGAAGAGTCCATTGTGTTTTTTTAATCCTCCGTGTCCTCCTTGGCTACTAGCAACTGTTTGAGGGAGGGGTGGATGCACGATCACGTAAGGATTGTATCATGTGGACGCGCCGACAGTTTTGTTGTCATTATTTAGCATTGCTCATGGGGGAGACAGAAACTACGCACTATAGCGTTAAGGCTGCAGAGGGACAAGTAACAACACCTGCTGTGGCATTCACATTTAATGAACTGAAAGGGAGGACCTTCAAACAGGCTACTAAACAATGTAGATGAGAAACCGGTATCCCCTTAATCTCACTGCAGAAGTGACACCCTGAATCTGACCTCCATTTTCAGCCTTGTCTTATCCCGAGCGGACTGCATTGCAAATGATCCAAACCGGTGTATACAAGCTGAATAAGAAGAATATGCTGTATGCTTAGAACAAGCCGTTCCTGGATGAATCATCATCTTTAAGAATTCATGTATGTGTTTCATGTCACAAAGAATAATTTAGTTAATATGTATGGACAGAAACAACTCTGACTCAGATAAAGGAACCAAAGAAATGAAACCATATTCTACACCACACATAATCAGTATGACGCTCAGTTTGTGGTAGTACACAAAATAGTTTTGTGTATCTTGTCTGAACAAGATAATGTGCTGCAATCCTCAGAAAGCACCCTTCTGTGCTCTGTCAACCTTAAACTACCAGTAATAACTCCACTGGTATAGCGTCTTTCTAAAATGCCAATGCCAAATGTCTTGCAATCAAGACAAACAAAAGGCGCACAATCATAGCCTATTTGTCGTGTTTCGTTCATGTTAAGGAGGCTGAGTTGTGTATTGATTTTTTTTTTGTGTTCTCTCTCTCTCTCTCTCTCTCTCTCTCTCTCTCTCTCTCTCTCTCTCTCTCTCTCTCTCTCTCTCTCTCTCTCTCTCCAGCTTGCCCTCAGGGGACCTTTAAGTCGTTCCAGGGAGCAGGATTATGTAAGCAATGTCCGCTCAACAGTCGCTCCACCATCGAGGCCGCTACCATCTGCGGTTGTCGCAACGGCTATTACCGTGGAGACATGGACAAACCAGAGGACGTGTGCACCAGTGAGTCGATCTCTCTCTGTCAAACAAACACACACGCAAACAAAAATACATACTCTATAAACCTCTCAGTGATGTAGCCGACTATGGTAATGCTTCAGGGGCACCGAGACCGTCTTGTGAAGGCAGACTTTTGGACTGAAGTTACCAATAGCTGCATATTACAGCATGTCAGTGGTTGGCATTGGCACTGACAGTCCAATATCTCATTATTGAATTAAAGGCCAATATCTGCTTTAATTTACCATTACAACCCTAATTCCATGCACCTCATTCATTAAGTGTGCCGCAATGTTCCCGTCCTTGTTTTGGGATTTGGGGAGCTATAAGTAATAACACCGCCACACTCCTCAGGCTTTTCATTGAAGTGAATATGTGTTTAGTGTGTCGAAGAGGCTATATTGCTATGCAAGATGAGGCACAGAGTTTGAAAAACGCTGCCTCTGTGTTCCACAGAGAGATGGTATAAGTAGGTTGAGACATGAATCATTTTGGACTGTCTCTGTAGCTAGTCTAAAACTGTGTGTGTGTGTGTGTGTGTGTGTGTGTGTGTGTGTGTGTGTGTGTGTGTGTGTGTGTGTGTGTGTGTGTGTGTGTGTGTGTGTGTGTGTGTGTGTGTGTGTGTGTGTGTGTGTGTGTGTGTGTGTGCACGTCTTGGTGACCTGGATACAACTTCATGTTTTGTTTAAGGCTAGAAAAACTCTGATTCATTTAGTGGATCATTATTTTTCTGTTTTACATTCATGAATGAATTTGCAACATTCCAGCCCAGATTACCAGACCCTCTCTCCTATGTCAGCACTGGAGGATGGTCTGGCTGCACCTATTTTCATTCTGGAATTGGGGGAAAAAATGCTCTGGCTTGTTTGTATTTTTATTTAAACCAATCACAATCGTCTTGGGTCCCGCTAAACCCTGGATGCAGTGAGGATGCCCTTGCAAAATAGATAGCGGAGATTGCGCTAAGGTAGGCAAATTTCTTCTGAAATAGGCAGCCAATGGCAGGCTTATTCCAACAGTCCACATACGGTGAGTCAGACTATATGAAAGGTAACCCAAAAACTGTGGAAATTTCTCTCAGTGTAATATATGCATCATGGCTGTGAATATTGGGCAGGCCCTAGATAATATAAGATATACTGTATTTTCTGGGGCTCCAAGTCGCTGCATCACACAACACACTTGCCAACAATGTCAAAATGCACATATACACGCATGTCATACACACATACAACATAGTTCACTTTTTTGACAGTTTCCGATCATTAGATAGAATTAATAGTAGTTCATCTTTTGATTTCATAGTTAAATGACTTACTGTATCTACTATCTATCTACTTGGTTTGCTTTGTGCTCACTCCCCAAACAAACCGCACCAGAAGCAAGTCGACTTTTCAGGAAGTCTTGGTCCAGTTTCCCAGGAATTCGAAAACCGAACCAAAAGGTCAAATGCACCAGAGGTAGTTGTGAAAGTAGCCTTAGAGGCATAGTCAATGTTGTTGTAAAATAGTGACATAGTGATCCATGAAAACATCCATAGAGGCAACAAATTAAGTGATTTTTCAACCACATATTTCTTAAACTAAAACCTATTATTATTATTATTATTATTATTATTATTATTATTATTATTATTATATTTTTGGGGCTACATGCTGCAATATTTGCAATTCCTTTACTGTTATTGCAATCAAACTCTGTCGCTACTGATCATCTATTGCAGTATATTACAGATGGAACATAAAAAAGGATTTTGCCTCAGTGGTGAACATTTGGGAACAATTCTAGGATTAACCTTTTCTGTCAACAGAGGAAGCACATGAAAAGCCTCACCTCAAACAAGCGGCAGCACACTCTCAAATTGATGCTGACAGAAGAAGAAAAATCAACTTTCCCAGTGAAAGGGTGTCAGGTGTCAACCTACTCATCCTACACAGCTTTGTGAATTACCTTGGTACTTTCAATTCAAGGGCAAAAACAAATTAAGTCACAAGTGTTTTTTTTTGTTTTTTTAAACACAACAGCAATGAAAAAAAAGAGTGACAACTCTGAAAAACTGTGGGATAGAACTTCAATATAGCAAGAAGCTTCCGTTTATTTTTATTTGTTATAAACTCAATCCGATATAAAATCATATCAGAGAAATAGAAGAGTGAGCGTGCAGTGTGCGGATAGTTGTCTGACATTTAATCATTCCCTCAACTTGCCTCATGGGCTGCAAAGGTGGGTGTGTGTGTGTGTGTGTGTGTGTGTGTGTGTGTGTGTGTGTGTGTGTGTGTGTGTGTGTGTGTGTGTGTGTGTGTGTGTGTGTGTGTGTGTGTGTGTTTTTTTTTTTTCGAAGTGTATTTTTGTGTATAGATCAGATTGATACTGTGAAAGCCACTTACAACATAGTGATGAAGCTCAGAATGGGATTGGAGACTGCAGTACAGATAAGTATTTGAAGTGAAGCCATTACTCTTGTTGCAGCAGTAAAAATGGTCAATTTAAAGCTGCGGAGTGCGGAACTTACATACAAATGTATGTCTGTTACATTCAAGCCCTTGCCAAACGAGTTCACACAATGCTGATTAAGCCTATCGCCGCCAGGGAAAGCTCTCTGTATTTTACAGAGTTGTGGTGTTGTGGCGACTTTCCCGCACTGGCACAACAGAAGTTATGCGTTTTACGTTGACAAGCCAGAGCTAAAAGGCAGGGCCGTGCAGAGACCTTTTGAGGGGCAGGGGCTCAAATTCAAAAAAGGGCATACGGAACAAGATTTGCTAACAATATACAGTATATCATCTATATTTTACATTTTAACATAATACTAAATCCACAATACTGTACACCTCAAAATTAAATATGGAGCCTTAGACTACATTCACACAAATATATCCAAAAAATGCAACCGTTGTCCAAGCAAAATGTAATCTTACATACAGTATCCAAACTGTATATAGAAAGTGCGATATGAAATGTTACATAATACTAAATCCACAATACTGTACACCTCAAAATGAAATGTAGAGCCTTACATTAGACTACATTCACACAAATACAAGATAACGAGATATCAAACCAGAAACAGTTTAATTGTAGCCTATAACTGCAACCTGAGCTGACTATCAGATTTCTGTAGCAGTGGGCTAGTAGGCTTTGAATCAGAAAGGGATTTGCAAAGGTATGCAGCATGTTTCAGATTATTTTCTCAAAATATAAGGATGTCCTTTATTAAGTCAAAATGTATAGACCACCAACCTACACCGCAGACTACAAATAACCTAAGCTAATTTCCCAAAGAAGTGACGTTCTTTTAAGTGGGCTGCTGGTTGAGAGGCAGAAAGCAGACACACACACACACTTCTGTTAACCTACAGAGAACTGCTGCCACCCACACCCACACACACACACACCTGTTAACCTACAGAGAACTGCTGCCACCCACACCCACACACACACACCTGTTAACCTACAGAGAACTGTTGCTGCTGCACACACACACACACACACTTCTGTTAACCTACAGAGAACTACTGCTACACACACACACACACACCTGTTAACCTATAGATAACTGCTGCTACACACACACACACACACACACACACACTTCTGTTAACCTACAGAGAACTGCTACTGTCTTCTCTTGTGTATCAGAGAATGAAATGGTGACGCTATAAGGCTATCACACGATGAGTAATTGTGCCCGCGGCAGCTCGTGCAGTTACCGCGAAATGTCACTACTCCAAAGTTAGCTGCCTGCTGGCTGTTTTAATCCTGGAGGAGACTTGTTATGTAGCGGCAGCGGCTAGAGGCCTCTATAACAAACCAAATGTGCACGCATGCATTCTCATTCACTTCAAAAGCACACTTACCTGCACTTCAACTTTCTCTTGCTCTTGCTGGCTGCGCCGCCGACGGATGGCATGGACTCACTTGTATCTACATGGCGCGCCTGGCAGGAAGGTTTAGGTCGTTTTATCTAGCTAATTATTGCGGGGGCAAAAGCATCCATAGCGCCCCCTCTGCACGTGCATGCTAAAAGGGGCAGGAATGGGGGAGAGACCATAGCGACTAGGCGGCAGCAGCTAGGAGTTCGGCGGAAGCTGTGACGGCTACCACTTTATACAACATCACAGGAGTTTATATATAGAAGACAAAATTGTAGCTAGCACTACTTATTTTGTAGCGTCGAAAGAGACATGTAGCTTTTGCTCTGAAGTAAAGTCAATGAGTAGCTATTAGGCGCGATGTGCAACACATTAACACATTACTTTAACTTACTGTAATTGAAGCTTAATTTTCATTCCACTTACCTGCCGTAACAACCTTCTACAAACACTGTTTTGCTGGAATACACTTTTCTGTGGCAGACAATAGTCTAAATTTTTGGCATAGATAATAACCTAATCTAACGACTCCATAACTCAGCCTTTTCTTTCCCTCTGCCCTTATTTGCTCAGAAAGAGTTAAAGAGAGCGTTCCCGAGAGAAAAATGCAGCGAGCTCACCTGCAGGCATACATCATAAGCACGCATTGACAGTGTGTGTAATTACTCTCACTGCCAGAGTGGGGGAGACAAAAGTTCCACACAAGGTTTAAATTGTGACCATTACCCCTTTTCTTACATTTGTGAATTTTAATGTGCATTTGCTGTGGACTTTGTGGTTGTCTGACAGTGTCAAATAATAATGTTAAGTATAAATACATTTATAAAATAAGTATTTATGCTATTCAGATTAAAAGTAAAATTTTGTGAATATCTGTGTCAATTATTGTGAGTGTATATTTATGAATGCTCAGATTCTCTCTCAATAGGACTATTTCTAAGATGGTGCTTCTTTAGATTTTTAACCTGTCACTGATTGTTAGCACTTTGATTCTGCAGCCAGGCTGTAATACACACATACTGTATGCATATTCCACAGGGCCATCTCAGACGTTTCTTAGGACTCTGATGATTAAACATATGTCGAGGTTGAATATCCATTTCATTTCATGTTCCGACATGTAGTACGAGTGTGTCTGTGTGTGTCGCGGGTCTGTGATGTGTGAACAGTCAAGGAGAAGTGAACGTGCTAGGTTTAACCTTGTGAAAACTCTGTGTGTGCTTTTAGGAGTCAATAGAACACGCTAAAAGCCAGAGTTTTTCCCCGGATCAGAGAGATGAGCTGACAGAAAAGAGAGAGAACCAGCAAGAGAGCGAAGCTGGCCGACCAAAGAGTGACAGGAAAAAATATTCTCTGGCTGGCAGTGAGCTGTTAGGTCACCTTCTGGCTGTTAGAGACAGAGTTGGCTGAATTCCCCACATCTGTACCAGCAATACTGGTTGGAAACTGCAACTGGCAGTTCAATTTCAATTTGATTCTATTTGTAGTTTCAAATCATAACAGAAGTTATCTCAGGACACTTTAGAGAGTAGGTTCAGGCCAAGCTACAATTTACAGAGACCCAACAATTCTCCCAAGAGAAAAAAACATTTTACAGGCAGAAACCTTGAACAGAGTCTGGTTCTAGGTGGGCGGTCATCTGCCTCGTTCAGTTAGGCGATGATGTCCTCATATTCACTGGTCAGTGTGCAGAAATGTGTCCAGTTCTTTCTTGACCAGAGAACTCATTCTAAGTTAAGATGTGATTTGTCTCTTTTTCTGTGGCCGTGAGTGTACCACTGCCCATACTTTAATGTAGATTATAATCCTGGCAAACAGGGTGAAGCAAAGGTTCTTCTAATTCACAAACTGAGAGTATTCTGTAGTATTCTGTAGTAGTATTTGTATTCTGCTTCATCGGATCAGGGCTGCAACTAATGTTTATTGCCAGTATTGATTTATCTTCAAATGATTTTCTTGATTAAAGGTGGAGTCAGCGATTCTAATGCGATACACTTTTTGTCAATTTGTCAAAAGCAAATATCTCCTCCAACAGCTTGCTTAGCTATAAAATACTATGACATCCTATGATAATAAAAACATATCCATATGGAAGTCATTAGTAGGCACTGCTTAATGAAAAAAAACTATTATTTTCTCAAGTCCTTACCAAAATGAAGTTTGATTGCATCCAGGTGTGGAGCACTAATTTGCTTTAAATTGACAGACTCTGAAACAAATCTAAATGTCAATCCCTTAACCACCTCATCGTCTTTCTCTAGGTGTTCCTTCAGCTCCGCGCAACGTGGTCTCAGTCGTCAACCAGACATCGGTGCAGCTGGAGTGGCACCCCCCACGTGACACTGGACACCGTGACGACATGTCATACAACGTTTTGTGCCGTCGGTGCCACAGTAGCGAGCGCCGGGCGTGTCAGCCATGTGATGACAGCGTGGTATTCGTTTCAGACAAGCAAGGGTTAAAGGAAACAAGGGTGGAAATCAGCAAGCTGCGGGCCCACACACCTTATACCTTCGAAATCCAGGTTTGTCCATTGAGCAGAGAGAAGTTTATTCAGCATGCTGTTTAGTGTTGTAATGAGATATTTATTTTGAGTATCACATGCTAACTGCCTTTAGGCTTGAGAGGTGTCTTGAAAGTTAGCTTTTTCCTTCTGTAGATACAGACTGATTTCAATATGTGGCGTATGTATGACATGACAATTCGTATGCAATTTTGGCGTGTTATCAAGGCGCATAATTGCTTTTTAGCGTGTTTATCAACGCCGTTTGGCCTCCATTGACTTACATTACCTTGCGATTGCGTGTCAATTTACGCCAACAAGAACTTCTGTTTGGTTTTTTTCCAGCGAAACTCCGCACGTTTTTTAAACTATTGTATTTCAATGGGAAGCATGTTTCGTGATCACAGCACGATTCTCAATAAGAAGATGACGTAGCATTAAGAGCGACTACAGTAGCGAGTAGTATGAAAGCCCGAAAATCCGCATAGGGAGGTTGGTTGGGGTGGTGGATGGGTCAAACAACACAGGACTTTCACCCAGGAGACCGGGGATCATGTCCCGCGTGTCACGTTTCCTAAACCCAACCGTCGCTTTCTTCTTTTACTAAACCCAACCGTGCCGTTGTTGTCCCGCGTTCCGTTATTGTTTTCCTAAACCCAACCGTCCTGTTCTTCTTTTCCTAAACCCAACCCGTCCGCTGTACATGGCGTAGACATACACGCGGATAGCTCAAAATGCGTACAGATAACACGCCACTTGGCTTTAGAAAGAGGCGTGTATGTTTACGCGAAGTCATGATGTCCCGTTGGTAGTTAGGTTTGGATTCACAACAGTTGATGGACATGGATGGCTACCCAGAATCCCAGCCAGAAAATTTGTCCAAATGTATCAAAGATCTTTAAAAAATTTCACATCCACTGCTTTTCTGCTGATTTGTTCAGAGTTTCTTCACAACATTCATGGCTACATACATGATTCTTCATAATACTGTTGCCTCCTCATAGCTCTAAAGCTATGAAGCAGGCACATTATTGACAAAGAGACTCTGCCACGCCTCAAGGTTGTCATTGGAATCCATTGTAACTGTTGTGAATGCAGGATATCTACAGCTGCCACCCTCCAGAGAGAAGCAAGTAACACATCTTACAAAGCCACCTTTAAAGCCTACAGACGTAGAGTATTTCAGCAGAGAATTTCTTTAATCATTCACACCACTAGTTACACAATGTCGAAGACAGTTACATTGAAATCTAACTTTTTACTCTTAACAATATAAAGTTGCCCCTTAAAAAATGTAGTTATACTGACTGAAAACAACCTTGGCGCTTAGTGTGTTGTCAACTCTTAATATGCAAAAAGCTGCTATATTCTATGCTCAAGGTTACTAAGGCTACATAGATGCTCGCTGACATGGAGGCTTTTATGCACAATTTCCATTTATGTCATGTTCTCTCAAACTACAAGGCCACACTGATGACTATAAAGCCACCACGATGGTGGACCTTCAATCTTCTGCTATTGGCCGCCTTTACCATCAAGGCCGGTTGTCTAAATCAAGGTCACCTGCATTGTAATTGTTAAGGGAAGGAAGAGTGTTACCTACTTCCCCCATTCAGTCCTCAATTGTGAAATCTCATCTAATCTAAATGTGGCAAAATCTTTGTCAAAGTCCACTGAATGTATTAATAATAAAATATGATTTTTGTAGGAATACAACATATATGGTTCTTGATTGTTTTCTAAATCTACTCAATAGTGTGGCCTTAACGTATGAGTTGATCCATTTTGATAGCAGTCTGTTGTGGGACGGACAGATCAATAATGATGTATGAATGAATGACCAAAACACTGACTTGATTGTGAAAGTATTGATTGTAATTTGATGTGTTTACTAAAGGCAACCACCATTAAAGACAGAGCTGAATATCCTTTGAGATATCCATCCATTTTTTTCCAGCCATCCGTATTTCAACAAAACTGACATTTTTTAATTCTCAGAAACTTAAGGAAACACAAAATAAAAAACGTGAAATGATAAAGAAAAAATATAGAATTAGAGCGTGGAGTAAGCCATTAAGCTAGCATCACTAATTACCATGCCTTTGTTTAATGATTTGCTGTGACTGAAGACATTGTTTCGACCATCAAAATGATTAACTGAGCTCATGACAAACAATATGTGGCAGCTAATTAGGCGGTGTTTAAAACACACTCAGAACCTGTTAATTGTGTCTTCGTTGGTATGAGAAAGATGGTGAGAATTAAAAAATCACTGAAATGAAAACCATGTCATTGATGCTGATAATTGACTCCTGGTGGAATCCCTCCCCTGAACAGCGATTGTCCAATTATAGCTTAGCAACCGTAACTCAGCAGGGCAGTTCTTGATACACCCTATATAAATAGTTTTACATAGAAAAGCTTGACAGGCCTAGCAACAGTGACTATAGGGGTTAATGTCTGTAAGGTGGAATAGCTGACCATTACACTTTTTACTCTACAGGCAGTAAACGGAGTCTCCAACAAGAGCCCTTATCCCGCCCAGCAACTGTCAATCAACATTACAACCAATCAGGCTGGTGAGTGGGGAGTGCAAAAGGTGTGTGTGTGTGTGTGTGTGTGTGTGTGTGTGTGTGTGTGTGTGTGTGTGTGTGTGTGTGTGTGTGTGTGTGTGTGTGTGTGTGTGTGTGTGTGTGTGTGTGTGTGTGTGTGTGTTTGTGTGTGTTTGTGTTTGTAAGCGTTGGTGTGTATGTGTGTGTAAGCATACCCTGGGGCACAGTGGATTATGCGAGGGAGGGATGGCTAGGGGGATAAAGGAAATTGAGCTACAGCTTTGTAATTCATAAAACATGTTATAAGCTTGTCATTTCTCTCCCTCTGTCTCCCTTTCTCTGCCCCCTTCTCTGTCTTTCCTGCACATCCACAGCTTTCATCCTCTTTTCCTCTTTCCCTCTGCCTCTCTCTCTCTGTTCTCCTTTTCTTGCCTTTATCCCCTCCCTGCCCTCCCCTCTCTCCATCTCTGACAGTATAATTCTTAAAGACTATAAAGTGAGCAGAGTTACTGCTTCATCAATACTTTATAGAGACAGACACAAGTGATATTTCCACTGTTACCCAAATTTAGATTTAAAAGCTGCTTTGCGCTGATGGAAAACACATCATTTACCTCATCTAGAGCAACCCAGGGTCTTTCCTAATCGAAACATGATCCATTGTCACCTTGCCGCTTTCTGAGCATTACCGCTGCTGGATGCAAAACTCTCTTATCCTTGAAATCTTTTAGTACTCAACAAAAACTGATTTATTTTCAGGTTGACTGCACTGAGGGGTTTAAATTATGCAGTAGGTTTTAGCGTATTTCATGGGACCTTAGGTTATGAAACTCACATAATATATAGAGAACCCTGTCAAATGTCAATCGTGTCAAAATAAAAAATGACTAAGGTTTTTAGATGACAGCTAGCTCACGCTGTCAAATTATGACTACAGAGGGAAGTATTTGGCGCATGAAGTATCACAGCATTTACTGAGGATCATTGCAGTCCTATGATGTCCTGATAAGTCAGCTGTGTAAGATGCATACACTCTGAATACATCAGTTAGAATCCCTGTCTCTTGATTCCTTCTTCTCTTTACTGTATGTGCTGTCAAGTGAAGTACAAATGATGAAAACCATCTCATAAAAAGATCCGGGAGGCAAAACCATGAAATACATTAGAGCCAAGAGCTTCTGGTTCCTAAAATTATGGGTAAAAATGCATTGCAGACATAACTCTTTGTTCCCGATCAGTGACAAGTGCAGTAATTTGTTTTCATGAGCCTGGATGAGGAAACATTTTTCTCCTTTGGGTGTAAATAATCCTTGGCCATATGTCATTACATTACACACTATATTTCCATATTTATGGTGTTTAAGCATGCTTGCGACTCTCTTAACTGCATAATTGATTGTGTGTGTGTGTGTGTGTGTGTGTGTGTGTGTGTGTGTGTGTGTGTGTGTGTGTGTGTGTGTGTGTGTTTTAACAGCTCCCTCTGTAGTTCCCATAATGCACCAAGTGAGCTCAACAAGCCGCAGTTTCTCGTTGTCATGGCCACCGCCCGAACAGCCCAACGGAATTATCCTCGACTACGAGATACGATACTTTGACAAGGTAGAGTGGGATGATAAATGTCTGTGTGTGTGTGTGTGTGTGTGTGTGTGTGTGTGTGTGTGTGTGTGTGTCTATCATAGATGGTGTTGTGGTCACAGACAGTAATCCATTAGAGTCGATCAAACAGGGGAATCGATATCAACTACATCTAAGTCATCTATTATCAGGACTCGCTGATAAGCAGCAACAGCCTCACTGCTTCTCAAATACTTTAGCTTGTAAGTAATACTCCTGCACACTGTCTCACTTTAGCTGGAATGTTTATTTAGAGTTTTTAGGTATGCTATATGCGAAAGAAGTCACAGCAGTTAATTATTTATTCATAGATAAATTGGTCAATTAACCAATCAGAGGACTACAAAAAATTAGGTCAGTTGGTGAATGAAACACCTCGAGGAAACATATGCATTGCCATCTAGGTAATTAGATAAATAAGGTATTTTTGATTAAAGGAATTGTTTAACATTTTGGAAAAAAAAAAAAGATTCCCAAACACTGTCTAAAACATTGTGTGGGAATCTTTTTTACTCGTGTTTTAGTTGCTGCCCTCCGGAGCACCTATCATGATTCAAGTATGTATAGATATTTAGAGAGTTCTTTTTTTTTTAGCTATTGAAGCTAATAACTAAAATTATTAACTGAATACAGTAACGTCCACTGTTAGACATTATCATCACACATGTACACACAAAACAGTGACACCATAAGTGTGTGCACACAGACACGAGTATCCCGATTATGATTGGGTTTTTGAAGTATCCCATTTTTGTGTTTGAACATGTGGACATCATATCCCAATTTCAGAAACCTGGATAAGCCCTTATCCCGGTTATGAAACCAGAATATGCTAGCTGGAGTATTCCAAAAGAAACCATCCGGCATACTGTTGCATGCATACATCATATCCCAAATATTATCAAAACCATGATAAGCCTCATAACCTGGAAACCCATGTGTAAACACACTCCATGACAGATGTGGTGTGTTTGAGATTTGTGCGTTTGTTTTTATGTGTCCATTCACCACAATGTCTCTCAAAAGAATAATGATTACTCAATAATGTATAATTCTTATAATATTCCTATTGTTATTATAATAAATGTAGTATTCATTTCCTGTCACCTACCACAAGTACTAATGGTTAATAAAAAAATCATTATTATTATTAGTAGTTCAGAGGCTGGCATGTGTTGAATGCTGCAACTCATAGACATGACATGAGGATTAATGAAGGGTAGCTAAAGGCAGAAATGTGTCGACATGTTTCTTAGATTTATAATTTGTGACATTGATGTAGGTTCTCTCTCACTTGTGCTCGACATCTATTAAAGCGATGGGATCATGCATCATCATTTATAAAATATTATTTCCTAATAAGTCTGGATTGATCTTAGAGCCACAGTGTATATTTTATGGAGCCTGTTGTCATACTGACAGGGTTTTACAGTGATACAGTGCCTCTTTTTCCAGCACACATCCATTGTTGATCGTAGTCGTGCAGCAAAAATGAGCATCTATTAATCAATAAGTGGCTACAGTGGGATCCCGTCAAACTGTCTACTGTCTACAAGACGACATCCATTTTTCAAAGTTTCTTCCATGAACAACCGATGTAGTTTGAGGGGCCGTAGTTTCATAAGCTGTAACAAACAATGTGGAATCTAATTAAGATCTGTGCGCTCTGGAAGATCCAATTAAACCTGTTTAATTGGTCAAGTAACTCATCTTGTGTGTCTTGTGCACGCCACTCGTCACTTTGATCGCTAGAAGAAACAGAACCTCAAACAATTATGGACAGTGATATAGACAAACGTAAATTAGACCAAAAAAAAATGGTAAAAAAAACCCTACTGTCGCTATCCTAGTTAAATGTCTTTTATGACTGCAGGAGACAAAACAATTTTTTTATAGCCATTCTATATGAATATAATCACATCACAAGACTTATTAATTTTCTCAATAATATAATGACACATTTTTACAGCTTGCATGCAGTTTTTCACTGTAGGCTCTTCATGGTGATGGTTGCACATATTCCAAGTCCATGGTGAGGAATGTTACAGTGTTTGTGGACTGCTGCCGCTTATATTGCTGCATTGTTCGTTGGGTGAGATTATTTCCAAGATTCATCTCCCCTTAGCTCACTGTTGATGTGGCTCTCAAGTCTCTCTGTGGACTTTGGTGTCTCCATATGTGCCAGAAGACATCACAGACTGCCGTTTTTTTTATACGTACCTTCATTTATGAAGGATTGAGTCTTTCCTCCCAAAGAGATGGACTCACCACCAGCACAGATAGTAGCGCATCTCTGCAGAAAACCGTCCATTCATCGAGGCTTGGATGTTGAAGCGCTGTCTGTCCCAGGCAGTTGAGGTTGAATGGAAACAAGAGATATCCACAATGATTCTTTGTATTTTCTTTGCCATCGCCAATTATCAGCATATGTACTGATGGACAGAAAATGTGCTTATTGAGAAGTGCCATTATTTCCTTTAACCAAACTCATTGATAGTTGGCTTTATCCTTCCCACTCTGGACCATTGTGCAAGAGGCACTTCCACTACTTCTCCATCCAACCATTTTTTTTCTGCTTATCCGGGGCTGGTCAAAGTAGTCCAGATCTCCTTCTTCCCAGCAACGTCTTCCAGCTAATCCTGGGGGATCCCGAGACATTCCCAAGCCAGATGAGATGTACAATCCCTCTAGCATGTTCCGGATATTCTCCGGGGTCTCCTACCAGTTTGACCTGCCAAGAAAATAAAACCTCCAAGATGAGGCGCCCAGGAGCCATCCTTATCAGATGCCCAAACCATCTCAACTGGCTCATTATTATCAGTGTTATGCAAATAGAATACAAAAGTGAATGTGACGATAAACAGTGCCATTCCACTGCTTTTTGCTGTGTTTGTTAACATCTTGAGAGCACTGGAAGATGTCTGTATCTCCCCAGCTAAATCACTTAAAGACAAGAAGACCAAAGCACCAATTTATTCTTTAGTGACTGGTGCTGAAATCAAAACTCCTACTACTCTGCTCTGTGAGGCTGTCTGACTGAAGCAGTCAAGCCTCCGGCTGTTCTGTAGTGGACAAGGTCTGAACGTGTTTGACCCAGCAGACTGAGGCACAAAACAATTCACTGCCAGAGTCCAATGATCAAACTAGCCTGCATAAAGAATGTCAAACCCGGGGCGCCAATGAGGGCCTTTGATTCAGGGGTGAAACTTGCAGGACCTGATTGCTTTCTCATCAAAGACTGCTGCTCCAGGACAGAAACAGACTCCAAAGAAAGCTCAAACTGCGGCTCCATATCTTGTTTTCTTTGTAATTCAGTCAGTGGGAAGCAATGCGTTTGGAGGCTGAAAGCTAAATTAAAAGCATATCTATCACCCAAAGCTAAACATAAGAATACCCTCATCTTTTCTGAAGCTGAGCCACCAACTGCAAAAACAGAAAGACTTTCACTGCAGACCGATTTAAAATCAAAGAGCAAAGCACCTACAAGGGATTTTGTAAGATACACCAAAAAGAACAACTTGCCTCCTCATCCACAGCTCACATTTGATTTCTTGCCATTTAGCTATCCTTTTTACAATAGTTTTTGGCATGTTTTTGGGATACCACTGCTAGTCTCTGCACTCATCGTTCTAATACATACTGTCAGTGAGTTTATGCTTCCATAACTCACTACAATTCTGAGATGCATTCATAACAACAAATATAAATGCTCCAGACCGTTGCCAACTCTCTTTATTATCTATTCTCCTTGATGAAAACACTCAGGCACAGTCCTAAAGTCCATGACTCCAGAGGGCTTGCTCACAGATTTCAATTTCCCAGCACAATATAGTGTATGGCTATAATTTCACTACACTGCACAAGCAAAGGAGAGAGTGTGTGTCGTTTTTATTGTGCTTGCATCTCTTGGTTCAGTGTGTGCTACGTACTAAATCCTATAACTGAACTAAATACAGCACTGACACAATTGTTTATTGTATATGTTCTTATTATAAACTATTACTACTAAGTTTGTCTTAATGGATGTTGATGCTTTTGATAAATACTCAGCTTTCAGCAAAATCAAATAATTTGTGTATGCTGGTATATGCATTAAGTATGTACAGTATAATCTTGGTATCCTACAAAAGTTCTATCATTGTTACCTCACTTATGTTTGCATGGTTTATTCAGACTAGGCTCTTTCTTGTCTTACTCACACATTTTAAAATGCTATTAAAATGGTCAACACATGCTGATCCAGTGATAATAAAAGCTGGGTTCTAAAAATCCTCATTAATGATTTTCTTTCATGAAATATTATTTTTTTTTAAAAGATAAATAAGTGAAATGCAATTATGCCCTCATCAGCATTGTTGTTTGTTGAAGTGCCTAAAATCTTCCTGACAGTTAAAAGTGCCCTGCCACACAAAGCCATTTTGACTTGTATTTTTTGAAATATGTTTTGGTACAAAAATAGGTTCATATGTGTTTGTGTTATGTTGTGAATGTGAAAATGAACTGCTATCTCCTCTGTCAGCTCTAGCCACTGAAAAGAAATAAGCGGAGAAATCAGGCCAATTACAAAAGCTGGTCAGTCTGACGTGGTCTTGCCTGAGCTCATTACTAGTCATGAGCTCGCCCAGTTGCGCTGGGTAAAGGATGCTGATAACCAGGCTCTCATTGGCTAGGTGTTAGCCAATCAGAGTCAAGCAGCTTAGATCGTTGAATAGAGAACTGGCACAAATCAAGCTGAGACTTCCTGCAGGCTTTCTATACCACGCTAGAATGGCTTTAAACAAGGTAACCAAGGCATTTTTTCCCCACAAAAAGTGTTACAGAGTCCATGGTAGAACTTCAGATATTACTCTAATGAAATACGTGTGGCAGGGCACCTTTAACCTTTTGTGATCATGAAAACAGTGACCATCCTCGCTTACAGTAGTGTGACATTGTTTTACTGCCGCAAAACCTCTTAGAGAGGAGACACACCAGCCCGATAATCGGCCGTCGGACCGTTTGGCGAGGTCATTGACTCAAGTCTGTTCGGTGTGTCCCCTGCTGTCGGCCGTCCGAGGAGCCGTCGGCCTTCATTTGGGCCGACCCAACATGTTCAGTCGGAGAGAGGGCAGTCGGGACTCACCTGGAAATGGCAAGCGGATGAGCCTCTCAAAATCTGACGAAAGTCAATCTGAAATAAAGACAGATTCAGAAACTGCATGGCATATTTCTCGCTTAAAATGTTTTCAGAAGCACGTTTTAGTGAACTATTTTAGTACAATATGAGATCGTATTCTGAACAAGCCGCCATGACAGTCTGGCTGTGAATTTCCGGAGAAAAAAGAACCATGTGACGCGTTTGTCCAATCAGCTGCCGGTTTTCATTTTCTGGGAAATAATCAGACTGTTAATGGAAACAATACAGAGCACCGCCGCCTGCTGCTATGGAGACGTATTACGCGCAGAGCGTATGCTCAAGTCGGCGTCGCCTCAGAGTGTTCTGAGGCATTTTTTGAACCTCGGGGACTCAGCCTTTTCTGCCGACGGTCGGCCCGTCTGGTTGGTGTGTCAGGGCCTTTAGGAAGGAGCTCAGGTGGGTCGTTTGCTGTGCAAAGTGTCTGACTTTGTCAGCAGAAACCACAGTTTATCTGGTCTCCTACAAACAGTCAACATTGGTTTCTTTTTTGTCCCTAACCTTAACTATAGAGGTGGTAGATCAGAAAATGTTCATATGAAACAGTAATTTTAGAAGACATTGATCATATAGTGTACAGTAAAAGCCACTGGAATAAAACAGCACCTCATGACATTATGTCAGCCAAACAATATGTCAATATGAATATGGCTAAGTTGTACTTTAGTCGTAAAGATAACTGCACTGGCATCACAGAGTCAACACTCATGACAATTCCACAGTTTTTAAGTGAAGCTGTTGGTTGAAAACAGCATTTAAAGACAATTATGTTCATGCTTGAAGGGCTGTCTGAATCTATAGGACACTGTACACAATATACTAGGAAACCATCTTAAAAGCTCACACTGCCAGCGATAATTAACATTAAAATGCAACAATACAAATACATCCCAAGAGGCGGGGGTGCTGCTTCTGGGGTTGGGGATGCTTCTTCCCACAGTTTGGGTAAAAATGAAGTTCCAGGGAAAGATAGAGAATAGCAGCGACAGAAAGAGAACGTTGAGATTCTGCCTCTCGGAGAGCAATTAGAGTGAGTTTAGGACAGAGTGAGAAGAACTGAACTCACTGAGAGATGTACTCGAGCTGCAGTCTGACAGTCACAGATAAAACACTTACTTTGTCAAAATCAGGGCAGCGACTTTATTCTAAGCTGGCCTTATTTGCTGCTGCCTTTGCTTTAACATTATTTAACATGGAAGCCAATTAAGACCCATAATCAAAAGCTGGCAGTTAGGTTCTTTCATTGCTTCGTCTTTTCATTCTTCTTCCTCGATACACATCTTAAGAAGGGAGAAATACTGCATTTAGACTGTAGACAAGCCATCCACATAAAGTGACTAATTTTAGCTCATAGCTTTACGTGTAGAAGTCCTCGGGGAGCAGTTTGATAAGCCTGGAGAGAGAGAGAGAGAGAGAGAGAGAGAGAGAGAGAGAGAGAGAGAGAGAGAGAGAGAGAGAGAGAGAGAGAGAGAGAGAGAGAGAGAGAGAGAGAGAGAGAGAGAGAGAGAGAGAGAGAGAGAGAGAGAGAGAGAGAGAGAGGACAGGTTTTTCTCACCAGACAGCTGTACTGCACCTCCTTTTCTGGTACTCACCTCCTCCCCTCATAGCCACTCTATAAATAATGATGTTTTAATGTTGTAAATTTGATATGGTACAGGGAGACAGAATTTCCCCCCACTACTTATCTCTGGCTTCCAGATCTTCCCAGATGGGTTGCCCCCTAACCTTTTCACTGTGGCAAGCTTAGAGCCCCTCTTCTCACACACACACACACACACACACACACACACACACACACACACACACACACACACACACACACACACACACACACACACACCCAAATCCAAACCTCAACCTGACACAATATCCCCATTTCAGTGACCATTTCCAAATATAAATCTATCTTATTCTCTCCCAGGTTTTTAACACTGCAAACTCTGTGGTTGCCCATGGGCCGTGTACTTTATGACAGTTGGAATCTAGCTTATCATAGTACAATATATCAATAGTGCAGTCAAATATTGAATTAGAACCTAATGATGTCAAATACAAATCAAATCATAATCAACGTACTGTGGGTAGAGAGGAATAACACTAATACACAACAGAAGACAACTCATGTCATAATAGTAACAATTGGATAGCCACAAGCAACAACAAAAGGGGTTCAAGACAATCAAGGAGGATTAATAAAATGAAATAATAAAAACTCAAATCATCTTGAACCTCTTTTTTATTCCTGTGCGTGTCCTTTTTTGATAACCCTCCTTCTTCTGCTCTCTTTCCACCACCAACCGTTAACTTTCTCCCCGCCCTTTACCTCCTGAACTCTCCTCCTCATGACTGTCATCTCTCTTCCTCTTCTATTTGCTCTGCCGTCGATCCCTCGACCTCCTTCATCCTCGCGGCATGATTCCCTCCCCCGTCCTTTCATGCCATCACCAAACCATATCTGTCATTCCCTCTGGACCGTTTCGATCTTGCCGCAGTAAAAACCTTTTTATCTGAAAGAAATGGGTGAGAGGAAGCCGGCGTAGAAAGATAGAGGTAAAAGGGTGTAGCCTTGGGTTTATAAGATAGGCCTGTTAGGTGTGATGCCTAATTCCTTCAGGAAAATGACTGGATGGAAAGAGGCCCAAATGCTCTGCTAGATTCTTCTCTGTGGGCAATATCTAATTGACTGCATCATCACTTTATTGTTGTTTGAAGGAGATATAGGTAACAATGGGTCAAAGAGTCACATTTTGTGGACAAAATGACTGAATGACAACAATGCAAATCGTTTAGGTTTGATGTGCCAAGGCGTTGAATTATGCCCTTTTTTCTTTCTCTCTGTCACCGCTTCAGTAAATGGAATTCTGTTTGTGCTGCACAGAACATGAAAAAATTACATTTTGTAAAATGTAATGGCAATGTGTCTTTCCAGAAAGAATTACCCAGTATCTCTACAGTGCAACAAATCTGTTTATACCAAGGCCTGTGGATGACCCAGAGTGAAATGTACAACATTTCTGCAAAGACAACTTGCTATTCAATTTTTTAAATGTAATTTAAAGACATGGCTAGGTACCACTTATAGAGCAAGTTAACACCAGATGAAAGTCTTCTTTTTGCTGACCTTCAGTAGTTTGAAATTCTGCATGTCAATGTAGTGATAACTTCCAATTCACAAAAAATACACTTAGTACCTGTATTACTGTACATTCCTTCAAACCCTGCACTACCTATATGAGTCTGGACAAACATGGATGTAAACTACAACTTGACTGGTTGGCAAAGGCATACAACCGCGAAGCAGTAATTCTAGTTTACTGTTGGAAATGGAAAATGACAAAGAATGTGATGATGGCATCGTGTGACAAGATGAATGAATGACTCAAATATTCAAACTCAATATGTTGCAGTTACAACATCCTGCCAGGGTGTCTGCGGTGTCACATTTTGAAAATAGTGAATGTCTCAGTTTGTACTGTAGCATTGGAAGAAATAATCTTGTCTTAGCTGAAGGCCAAAACTGAGTATTAAATTTAGTCTCTCTTAGTCTGTGACTGAAGAAGTGTTATCCTCTCACTTGGCTTGCTGTGAAACATATATTCATCTCTCTCTCAACCTCCTCTTCAGTCCCTGTCGTCAGTGCTGAACAGTTCAGTGGTCCAGAGCGAAATACCCAATGTTGTTCTGGAGGGTCTGAGGCCGGGGACCGGCTACGTGGTGCAGGTGAGGGCTCGCACTGTGGCCGGCTACGGAGCCTACAGCAAGGAAATGCTCTTCCAAACACTCACCGACGGTAAGTGGGTGGATGTGTGGGTGGCTGAAGTGTGTGTGTGTGTGTGTGTGTGTGTGTGTGTGTGTGTGTGTGTGTGTGTGTGTGTGTGTGTGTGTGTGTGTGTGTGTGTGTGTGTGTGTGTGTGTGTGTGTGTGTGTGTGTGTGTGTGTGTGTGTGTGTGTCAGCGTGGTTTTTATGGTGAAGAGGAAAGAGACTGCAGGACTGAGAGGGGGAATGTGAGAGGTTGAGAAAGAGTGAAAATCTGGCTGTGGAAGTAATTAAATTCTGCCCTACTTTGTGTGTGTGTGTGTTTGCAGTCCTGTAAAATGAGCTTTGTAAATTATATTTTGTGTATATTTTCCCTTCTGGAAATGCTTAATTGTGTGTATTTGGGAGTCTCAAAAATATATATAAATAGTACCTCTCTTTTCAATGTGTGTGGGTGTGGGTATGTGTTTTTGTGTCTTTGTGTGTGTTTCTGCAGATGAGTATAAGTCAGAGCTAGGACAGCAGCTCTCCCTGATTGCAGGCTCTTTAGTAGGTGGAGTATGTATCGTCTCATTGGTAGCTATCGCCATCATCTGCACCAGGTAACGCACCCACACATGTACACACACACACACACACACACACACACACACACACACACACACACACACACGGTGCATTCATTTGCGTGTCACAGGAATATCCTAACTGGTAGAAGTAATATCCTGTTACATATGTTACATACCTTGAATGGTCCAATCAAATGTCTTAAAGCAAGGCATTGAAAATGTACTGACTTGATAGGATTCAATATGGCTAATCATTTTTCTTTTTTTAATCTGGGAATGTAGCTGTATATATTTAAATTTCTTTTAAAATGTGTGAAAATCTGATACAAAATCAAATATGAAAAATAGGGGTGAGAATTTTCTGACTCTTTGCAGTGTAAACACTCAGTATCCCAACCATTGATTGGCCCTTTTCACACATTTTGACTTGTCATGTAGGAAAAGCACAGGTGTTACTAATAACATTAACAATGGCTCTGTTCTCTCCAAGTAAGCCATGACCGTAAAACAGCATACACATTACCAGTACCCTGAAACTGAAGCAGCTAAATTGATATTTAGCCATCATTTATTTACAGAAAGTGACAAGAATTATTAATTCAAACTCACTAAGACTTTCCAGAGCTTTTACCGCACCTCATAGTCTGGAACATCAGTCACGTAATAGCAGGTGTAATCCCCACCCCCCCATGCAACCATCTGATAACAAACGTATAACAGATGGTCTGCTGATGAGGGTCTGATGACTGAGCCATCTCCATGACAACTGAGCAAACAATATGTGCAAGTGTACCTTGAGTTAAGAATTCTATTGTCAAAAATAGAAAAGTGTCAGGCCATTTTAAGCAGCTTTTTTTTTTGCATTTTGTAACCATTTTTCTTACAACAAAAGGACAGTGTTTACATTAAGTTACAGTAAACAACATGCATTAAGACATAAATTTGATGTGAACATCGGGATAAACCAATTGGCTATTTAGTGGAGAAAATTGTAAAAACTCCAAAATAATTAACCTATCAGCTATAAACTACTAAATATAGGTTATGTGCAACCATATGCCTAAGAATACTGTATGCAGACACATTAAATAAGAAATGCCTGTGACCCCATGACCTCCAGAAACAGCAAGCAACAAACCTGTATTTTTTTTCCTGTATGCAGTATAAGATGTCTATTGTAAAGATCAGTTGACGTATTAAAATATTCCAGAGTGCATTTCTTTGGTTCCATCCAAAGATGACTGCAGGAAACAAGAGCTGAAAAACAGAGGAGTGACAAGCCACCAAATACTAATGAATTCCTGAATTTTTTATGAAATTTTTTGACATTCAGGCAGACTATTTCTTTTACCGACAACCAATTAGCATTTTTCATTTTTGTGTAGCATTCCTGTCTGCTTGCCTCTTTCCTCACAATCTCTCCGTATATGTTTCTGTCTGCAGAAGAAGGCAGTTGAAAGAGAGTGTGTATGGTGACAAGCTGCAGCAGTACAACGCAGGAGGAGGTACGACCAGTACTGAAACTTTAAATGAGCTCTACCTTCACACACACCAAACTTCCAAAACAGTGTTTATTTTTACACTTTCAAATTTTCTCCTCAGAGGTGACTCTGAGGCCTGACATGTTCAGCGGTCCTACCCCCACTGTGACCTTCCCCACCCTGTCTGAAGGCCATAGTTCACCGGGGGTCAAGATCTACATTGACCCCTTCACCTACGAGGACCCCAACGAGGCTGTCAGGGAGTTTGCCAAGGAAATTGACCCCTCCTGTGTCAAAATAGAGGAAGTCATTGGATCAGGTAGAGATTTCCATAGACTTAGTGTCTTTGACCCTAGGTTCACCCTTAAGCCCAGTTCGGACCAAAGATTTGCGACAAGATGAGTTAAAACGTGCAACTACTTGCAACGCGCTGGTCTGTGACGTTCTAAAACCTGCCAGTTCACACTAGTGTAGTCTCGCTTTGCCAGACCATCCACAGGCTCTGGCTACTCCACACAGCATTCCGGGATGGGAGAAAAAACGTGCTCCGGTTTATTGGCATTTCTTTAAACCAATCACAATCATCTTGGGCGGTGCTAAGCATTGGATGGAACCGCTGCAAAATACTTGTGCTGTAACCTTTCCCTGCGACGTTATTAAACGGTTTGGTCTCGTTTCGAATCTTTGGTCTGAACTGGGCTTTTCTCTCTCTCTCTCTCTCTCTCTCTCTCTTTCTCTCTCTCTCTCTCTCTCTCTCTCTCTCTCTATATATATATATATATATATATATATATATATATATATATATATATATATATATATATATATATATATATATATATATATATATGTTCATATATATATATGTATATACTGTATATATGTATATATGTTCATATATATATATGTATATACTGTATATATGTGTGTTGTTTATGAAAGACAGAAAAGTGTTTACAAATGCCTCAAATGAAATGCCTTTTCTTCAAGAGTATAAGATAAAAAAACACAGTACTTGTTCATATCTACCTACTATTAACTGCTAAAAAGGGAACTAAAAAACGAAAAAGGGAAATGTAGATAAGCAAACCTTGGTTTCCTCTGTCACTGTCACTTGAACCGGCAGATACTCGACAGTAAATTAATCAATTTCTTCAACTGTGCTAGACGTTTATGTCAATGAGAAAGATCTGGAAACGTGCACTGCCAATTTATTATTTTGCTTTCTTTTTTTCCCTTTGAAGTCAGGAGACATGTTTTATTCATGTTTCAAACTTTCACAGCAATGAATTAAAACTTAGTGCATTCTCTTTGGCTATCCGAGCAGAACTGTGAAAGAAATGCTGTGTGATGTTTGGCAAATAGAGAAAGTTGGATGTGAAATGGAGTCTGAAGGGCATCCTCTGAAATGTTTTTGGGAGCAGAAGTTTAGCTGTTAAAAAAAGATGGAAATAAGAAACAAAATATAAGGACACATTTTTTTACAAGATTGTACTACTGATCCTTGAGTACTGAAACTATGTAATACCTTAAATGATTGTATTATATATTCAATCATCGTCGCCAAGGGGATCCAAGACAAGTGAAACACAGATTTGAGCATAATATACAATAAAAACTGGGAATACCTAAAACATAAAGTAAAAATATGTAAAACATGTGCTAAAACCCACCACACAAGGTCCTAAATATAGGTTCACAAAATGCAGTGGCAGCATGATATAAATTGGGAGTACATCTAGCCATCATCTTCCAACCCAGTCATCAATTGCAGGGGATGTAAAAATGAATAGGCATTTGACATCCGATCGAACTTTGTTTATAACTTAATTTGCCTTAAAGGTCCAATGTGTAGGAATTTCTCCCATCTAGCGTTGAGATCATATATCGCAATCAACTCTCTCGCACCACGCAGTTCAAAGTACGTATTACAGCTACGGTAGCCTTCACGCTTCAAAAAGCCGGTCTCTTGCTCTTTTCAATCTCCTTTTTCTTTTTCTGGGCGAAGAAGAAGACTCCTGTTCCTGAAATTTGGATTTTGAATACGTGTGGTCCTCCATGTTTCTTTCTTCAAACTTGCCGGGGCAGGGAAGCTACGATACCCATTAGCAGCATTAGCAGCACCTGTGAGTTTATCCTGTGACAGCGAAAACGCAAAAGGCGGAGCAGTATGTCCTGTATGTCCCTTACCGGCTAACGGATTTCAAGATGACACATGAATATGAAGTGTCTACCCCAGTTCATGTGAATGCAAATGTAAAATTTCAAACCAAAAGGAATACTTGGAATTGATGGTGGTGGTAAATATTCATGAAGAAGGACAAGTTTGTGAACGGGCAACACAGATTCTGATAATGAACAACTAAACACGTTACACACTGGACCTTTAAAAACTATTGGGAATACAAAATACTGAAGAACAACATAAAGCTTTGTAGGTGATAATGATGCTTAATGCAGATTTTTGCATCAAATTCACAAATAAATAACCTTTTCAATGCCTCAAAGACAGGCTGTAGATCATCTCTGCATTTAATTCTGCATTTAAAATTCTGCGTAAATCTCTGCACACCCATTACTCTCTGTGAAATATCTCACAAACTATTCACTCAACACATGCATCGGTACAACAAGTGGTTCCCGGGTAATCCAGTTTTGAAATTATAACAAATTTCTACATGGTCTCCAACTTTGGGCCAAAATTATAATATATTCTCTTGTAAACTATTTATGTCAGCGCAGACATTTCTGTAAATTGCTTAGCCCGTGTATCCCACCATAATGGTTATTATATTGCCAGATTCCAGACAATCCCACTTACTTATATATATCCCACTTACAAATATGAATATATATTTCTACTGGTATGCTTCTTAGTGACAATGCAAAATATGAAGAAAAAACTATTCCACCTGTGTGTGCATGGTTAAAATTCTGAAGGGCAAAATAGTTCAGGCTCCAGCACAAATATGTCTATCCATAGATAAGAATAATCAAGTCTAACCTCTGGATTTCTTTTCAAAGTGCACCAGATTGATGCATTTAAACATTAAAATAGACACAATTTTCTTACAGGGGAGCATGCCCATGGACCCCCCTAGGGGGGGTTTTGCCCCAGTGCAGCTCTAGGTCTAGTGAGGCCCCTGGGGCAGTGTCCCCGTTTTTACAATACAAAGATAAAAACATTACCTGTTTTGGAGGTATTTACGCTTCTGAGCTGAAAATGTCCCCGGATTTTGTCTCAGAAATCTGGTCACCTTAGTCCAAACAGCTCTGTTGTAGTCCAGCCTTTACTTCCGTGACAAACGTGCATCACTTTGTAAAACACGTTATAATGCTCGCCTAGCTGCTAGCGCGGCACGCCCTCATACTCTGCTTCTGACTGGCTAGTAGTCCTTACCTAGGTACTGTGCATGTGCGACTCCCAACAAAGATGGAACAGAAGTGAGATGCCTCACTCTGTAGCTACAACAGAGAGCTCAACACACAGGGTGAAAAGAGGAGCTGCAGCAATGTGCAGCAAACAACAAAGATATGGTGTTTTTTGAAAATCAAACCACATAAACCTATTCAAAGTGCTTTAAACAAGCATAAAAATAGAAAGCAAATAAAACAGAAAATACAACAATCATAAAACAAAAAACTGTAGATTTAAAAGACTTTAGAAGCATAAAAGTGTAGGAATGAACATCTCTAAATGACCTCAGGGAAAGCAATGGCAAACAGAAAAGTTTTAAATCTTGGTTTAAAAGAACACGGAGTTGGGGCAGATCTCAAGTGTTCTTGAAGTTTATTCCAGATCTATTGGTGCATAGAAACTAAAAGTTGCTTCTGCATGTTTGGTTCTGACCCTGGTCCCAGATATTCTAAGAGCTCTCGATGGCTCGTAGAAGAGCAGCATATCAGACACTTATTTTGGCTCCAAACCATTAAGTGCTTTAAATGGATAGTTACCACAATATAAGGGTATGGCTACATTTATATTGTTTCATGGTATGTATTATCATATTGCCCAACCCCAACGCCACCATCTGGCTACAGCGCATTCATGATTTGTATACCTCAAACCATAATAGATGGAGGAATGTTTTTACTCCAAATGTTATCCCTCATTTAACTCTTCTTTAACTAACTTCTTTTTTTTTGTTTGGGCCCAAACTAATCAAACCCAAATGGCCATGGAGCTCTGGGTGGTTAAGGTCATGAACCAGATTGAGACCCTCACCGCTGAGAGTATGTGCTCTGGGCACTCTGTGAGGCTTTCTGTAATCCCTCCGTTTCTCACTTTATTTCTCTCAGGGGAAGGTTTCTCACCTCAGCCAGAGGTGACAGAGGAGAGATGAAAATAACGGGAGGGAGGGGAAAATATGAGCCTGGGGTTGATGCGATGTGGCCGGACTTTGAGCCCTTAAACGGTTGAATCTCTCCCATTCTGCTGTGATAGAAAGTAAAAATGTATCCACAGCTCTTTCTCTCGTTCTCCCTCCCTTCGACTTTCTCTTTTGTTTTTCTTTCCGTATTTCTTTGATACTTCCTATCTTCATCTTTCTCTGGGATTCAGCCCCTCTGGAGTTTTATAGTTTGTTTGCATATAGAGAAATGCTAAAACAAAGAACCAAGGGGGGGGGGGGGGGGGGGGGGAAATCAACAGATTGAGGAGGGAAGATAAAAGTAGAAAGCACCCTTAGGAGATGATAAAAATATCTCACCTCAGTCTCTTCCTCTTTCTCTCTCTCTCTCTGTGATTACACCCGTCTCTTTTTCTCTTTCCTTATTACTATTGTTCACACTGTAAGAAATGTCTTCATAAAAAAGCACTTTATTTAAATCTTGAGACACTTTAATTTACAATAGAAAGTAGCGATAATATTTCACCTTACAAGGCAGTTAATATACTACTAAGACTGTATTTAGATATGCTGTAGATTTAGGACAAGATTGTAGAATAAAACCAAGGAATATTTCTTCTAAAATATCAAAGCTATATGTCTGCTCCATATTCTCCTTGACCACCTCTATTTGAGGAAGTGAGATGTCATCTGATCTCGCCTCTCTTTGCGAAAATTGCTGTTTTCATTTCTCTCCGTCCATGCTTTCATACTTTCTCCCTTCTTCTCCCTTTTTATCAATACTGTCTCATTTCCATCCTTCACTCTTTCATTTCTACACCCCCCTATCTTTCTCCCCCACCCTCCCATCCCCCCATCCTCTCTTTCTATTCTCCTTCTTATTTTGCCCTCCATCCATCTCTACTTCAGCTGGTTTACAGCAGTGTCAGTAGATAGTTTTTAATGAACAGCGAGATGCGGAGAAGAGATCACAGTGAGACAGCACGACACAGCCTGTCATCCAATTCCCATCACTCATCCATTATTCACGTGTGATTTATATCTCTGAGATGAGGACTTTTATTTTGAAGTGACATTCAATTTTCATGTCCCCAAGCAGCATATGGCTGCATTTATTTTGACAAAAGACATCTGTGTCTCCAGCACTGTAGGAAGTTTTCTCTAGGTTGAACAAGTTCAAGACAGTTCATATATTTGACATTGTAACAAACCGTGATCCACCAATTCATATGTCAACATAGCAATACATAAAGAAAGCAAAAACACGTGAAAAAGCTTTTAGTTTGAACAGTTTTTACAGGACTGCATTTGTCTCCTCCACACTGTGGGGCTTGGGGTTTATTTGAACATGACATGATGAACTGACTGGTCCAACTTGAACATGTCTCTTATAGTTTCGCATTGCCAGACCTTTCTCCACAGCGCTGTGGAGGAGGGTCTGGCTAGTCCACACAGCATTCCGGGATGGGAGAAAAACATGCTCTGGTTTATTGGCATTTCTTTAAACCAATCACAATCGTCATGGGTGGCGCTAAGCGCGGCACGGAGCAACGGCGCCTCTGCAACATAGCCTCTGGAAGGAACTTGTTTTGGTGGAACATGTGTACGTTCAAAGGTTGTTTTTGTCATGCCACAAAAAACTCAGATTTGACAGATAGTCTAGCTAGCTATCTTAATTTACCCCGCAGAGAGGAGCAGTTAACCATAGTCCTCATAAATTGACCGGAGTTTAAAATGCCAACACAAAGAAAGCGGAAGGTGCCGGACATCCGGATGAAATGAAAGACATCCAGCGGAATTTCTGGCGGCACCTGAACAATCTCGGAAGTGGAACGTAGTGAATATAGACTATGTCTCATACAATGTCAGTATAATGTTGAACACTGAAAAAAACAATTCTATAAAAAGTGCCATTATACTCAATCACAGAAGTGCTTAGTGATAGTCGAATGGCTTCAGTAAATCCCATGTCCGGTGAGCTGTGTACAACCATTTCTGTAACTTTCCGAAACCGATAATATGACATTCCCGCTCACGTCACGGCAGATGTGCAGAGGTGAGACAGGAGCCAGGGTTTGAACTTCTCCCTCTACCACTTTTTTTCATTCTTCTTTCATTTCATTTCATTTTTTTTACTCTTTTTTTTTTTTTTTTTTGCACCATTATCACCGTATTTAAACAATATTGCCTCCCCTCTCTAAGATGGTATATATACACTATAAACACTTTTGATCACGTTGTACAATCTAGTTCTGATCGAGCATAATCGACCCTAAAGTCTTCTGTGACTCTGGTGGATCTTTTTTAAAGTCTGACGAATTAATGATGTCATTATTATGAATGTTATATAACCTTAGAGTAAATACTAAGTACTCCAGTCTTACTCTTTCTTACTTCTTGTCAGGTAGCTAATGCTAAGTAGCCTACCTAGCTGACAGATAAGCTGGCATCCTATGTTACCACAGAGACATCAGCACATAAATTGGAAATTTGAAGTATGGACAGGACAAAAAATGAAACTGCAGGCATTGAACCTATGAAGATTGTGTTTCAGTACAGTCTCTTTTTTTTCCATGAGGTCATCTGGCTGCCTTGGTTTAAACCACAAGATGAAACTTGAGGTGTGGTGTGCAAAGCCTAGTACTACAAACTACTACAAACCTTTTCTTCTCCTGAGAGGAGCTATTGAGAGAAATTCAATCTTTATTGTTCTTTTGGTCTGCAAAAATACCACCAGTGTCCCCGTAATCAAAGCCCTCAAGCTCAATCTGCTCTAGCAAAGCTGCTCAAAGGCCATCAGTATGAGACTGAATGTGCAGAGGGCAGCTCCCACGACCGAGAGAGTGTTTATGTGTTTAACATGCCCTGCCCTGTGTTCACGCTACTGCCCAACTCAGCTGCTAAAAACGACAATATGCTCCCTTTTGTCTGATTGATTAAGAATTTTTAATCATAAATTGTAACCAAATGGTATGAACTTCAGCCCATCTGTTTTCTCTGGTGACCTATTTCCACATCATACAATGTGATAAAAATGCAATTATTTGTTTGCCTCTTTGATTGTGTAATAATGTATTCAATGGCTCTGAACTCAAAGAAGCATTAAAAAACATCCCTAATAATGTACTTATTTTTCCCTGCTGAGTCACATATTGTTTTCTAAAAGAGCCTTAAGTGTTTACTGTTCTTTTTTGATTTTGCTCTAGGACAGAATGCTTTAATTTCAGCTAAATAATAATAATAATTTACTTCTTCTTCAGGTGAGTTTGGGGAGGTGTACAAGGGCCGCCTTAAGCCTGTTGGGAAAAAAGAAATTCCTGTGGCCATCAAGACCCTGAAGGTTGGCTACTCTGAGAGGCAGAGGAGGGACTTCCTGTCTGAGGCGTCAATCATGGGCCAGTTTGACCAACCAAACATCATCAGACTGGAGGGCGTGGTCACCAAGAGCAGGCCTACGATGATCATCACAGAGTTCATGGAGAACGGAGCACTTGACTTGTTTCTCAGGGTAAATAACACATACATACTGTACACACAGACACATACATATGTAGCAATTGTAACAGTGTACTGCTGCACTTAATATAACTTTCAAAATGATCTACAGTTTTAATGTTAGTCGAATACAGTGGAAGTGCAGGAATGCATAATGTACCACTAAAATGACCCTGGTATCAACACTATATATTTAGATATATTATGTGTATATATTTTTAGATTAAAGCTGCTAATGTCAGATATTTTATAATACTACTAATACAAATTACAATAATAATAAACTTTATTAATACTGCACTTTTAAAAACAAAATTACAAAGTGCTCTGTCTACATTGTTGAACCCGGGTTAAACCCCAAACATCAGGACTACAATGAGGCAAATAAAATTAGGCAACTAAAAATAATATAAGAATTAAATGGAAAAAGCAACTAACAATAAAAAACAGATAAGACATGTTGGCTATATAGCAGTATTTACAAAACAATCTCAACCTTGGCTTCTAAAGTATTTCTCTTTTCACTATCAAATACTTGTGACTAAATGAGCAACAACTTTGGCCGAAAATAGTGCATTAATGTAGATTCCCATGACTTAAAGTAAGACGCTGATTGAAGAAAATATATTTCCAGGGCCTTTTAAAAGTCCATTTACATTATTTTGGAACTTTCATCTGTATCACATGGGCTTCATCAGCAGGTTGAGTCGTATGAGATGGTTGAAAGATTTTATTTTTCACCTTATAAAACAGAACTTTTACTTTTTCTTGTTCAATTGTTTAAGGTGACTTAGTAATCCTCTTTAACACAAGGCAGGACAGGTTTAATTTTACACGCAAACTGAAGCTGTTAAGGAAAATAATATCAGTAAACAATTGTGAACCAATCTCATGTTTTTTGTAAAATAGCATAGAGACACTGTACATACTGTATGTTAATGTATGTGCCTACAGTATTGATATACACATTCATCTTCAATCTAAAATCACCTATAGTCCAAACCAAAGGCATAACTTTGGGTTCAACATTGGGGGGTTGAGATCACCAACTATCTAGGGAGGTCCCGGGACACGTCTGCATGTATTGAGAAAAGCAACAAAAACCTCGTAAAAATTGTCGAAACGAAACTTGAAAAAGGCGACAAAAACGTTGAAATAATTGTCAAAGCGGAATTCCAAAAAGGCAAAAAAAAACCTGGAAAAACTACGGAAAAAGCCTAGTTTTGATTATTGGGGGGATTGTAGCCGTAAATTACGCCTATGGTCCAAACACATAAATACCCAAACAGATGGGAGGAGTGGGAGTTTTTGGAGAAAGAGAACCTCCCGCTTATCCTTTTCTCCTCTCTTCTCCTTCCTGTGCTCCTTCCTCCTCATCCTGCGAGCATGTCTATCTGTCAGTCTGTCCGTCCCTTTGATCCTGCCCTCCTTTCCAAGCGCCTCTAAAGACAGAAAGAGAAACTCTTTGATGTTTGGTTCTCACAGTGTGACCCCTTTTGACTCAGAAATCCTCCACTGACTTACACACACACACACACACACACACACACACACACACACACGTACGTGCACACACACACACACACACACACACAATGATCGATCTCACTGGTGTTGCTGTCCTAGCGTGACCATCTTGCAGACACAAGACCCAGAGGATCAATGGTCTGTGTGTGTGTGTGTGTGTGTGTGTGTGTGTGTGTGTGTGTGTGTGTGTGTGTGTGTGTGTGTGTGTGTGTGTGTGTGTGTGTACCTAGAAAAAGGTTTTGCCTGCAGAGGATTAGGCTAGAGGAGCATCAAAGGCGCGGTGTGATGCACAAAGTGAATTAAAAAGACACACACACACCTTTGACTGCAACCATGTCAGCAGGGATGTCAGTGA